>JAFMSR010000006.1:4347242-4529742 GCA_022818135.1 Saxidomus purpurata
CGGTCAAGCTCCTGTTTTTTCTTTACCTTGTGACTTCTGGCTCCTCCCAACTGTATACACTTATTTTTTATTATAAAATTCTAGCGAACAATCACTTTCATATACTTAAACTTGCGCGGACTACCTTTTTTTTAAAAGTAGTTCTTGTTTCTTCTTTATTTTATATGAAAACGAACAAATTTAAATGGTCCGAATGAGTTCGTTATAAACAGAGTTTACTGTATATTTATAAACTCTATGTTCCAATCGACATGGACACTAAATATTTAAATTTGGAGAGCACTTTCTTATATCCTAACTGATACAGAATTTATAACAGGTGTCGATCTAAGATCTAAATCACGTTGAGCGCATGTTTACACCCACGTTTACATAAAGTGTTTGAGATAGAGGAATTTGGGTCGTATATAGGGTGACAGCATGTATGGTGACATTATCTATACAGCGAGACTATTTATTTCAGCGGGTGAAAAGGTGGAACATATTGTCGACAAGTTTACACACTATTAAGAACGCAGTCCAGATTTTCACACTGGGGTAAGAACTTTCATTCAATATTATGCAAAAAATAATTATTATTCTGTTGCGTTTTGTATTGGTGTTGGCGTTGTACTTTTTAATTTGTACACTAGTTTTAAGATTTGATTAACTCCATTCTTGATTACAACAAGTTTATTTCTTTCTGTTTTTATCGCTATACCAATGATGATGTTACTAATATGCTTCGCCGGAGCTGTCTTTTGTACGTGTTGTACAATAAATTCTTTTATTTCCTCCAAGATGGAGAGCATAACATATATACATATAACAGAACATGCTAACACACATAACTTAACTAATTATTTTTTTTACAATTTATACATGTACAAGTAATTATGACTTCGCATATAATATATACTAGTATATTACTAATCAGTAATTAATTTATAATATTATCTAGTATTATCAAATTTAATATTATATATAATTGGTGCATTACAGTGAGCACAAGTATACATTAGACTTATAAACTCGAGCTGCATATGTAAAGATCGAAAAGATAGTATAAGTCTGGTAAACTGTGCATGCAGTTATAGTCATACGAGTATTTCGTACTTGAAAACCACTTTATAACCATAAAATTATTGACAACGAAAACGAAATATCAAGAAAAATATGATTGATGTACATGATTATCTGTGGTTAATATCACAAAACGCACCAATATACACTGCAGTATGGTAACTATTGTAATACATATACAGTCGACTCTCGTTATCTCGATTTTTTTGGGACCAAAGAAAATAAGTCGAGATAACGAAAAATCGAAGTTGGATAAAATATGCTCGATAGGGGATGGGAGGGGGGTAAGGAAGATTATTGTTGATAGAAAGACGTTTGTTTCTTTCTACCATCTTATGAATTGTGTAATACACAGGTTGTGAAACGAAACTAGCTCGTAGGTTTAAATCAACTAAATGTTAAATGCATTTGATTCATGTTGCCTTCCATCCCGGTGCCGAAAGATTGGATTCCCCCCGGGTCCTTCTCCAAAACTCTCAGCGTTTGCCGATCCAGATATCCTTCCGGGTTGGTTACCGGGCCCTTCTCTGGATTGCTCGACTGGCGCTCGGACAAGTTCATGACTTCTGCCCTCCGACATGACTCTTCCTTTTTTTTCAATCGAGATGTTATCTGTCTAATGTGTACGTATTAAAGACACGATTTATAATTGACAGAATAAATTTTCTCAGTTTTGACACAATTCAATACAAATTACCCATTTCGCATATAACACAGCTTACGTCGCAAACAAATAATTAATTAATTTGGGGTCGTTTACCGAATCACTGAGTGAATAGCCGCGCGTGGTGTTTTTCGCACCTCTGACAGCAGACGACAATTGAGCGGATACAATCGTGTGCAGCTTTTTGCACCTTGTTTGGCAGGTGATAAATGTCAAATCGAGATATCCGATGTCAAAATAGAGGAAATTTCATAGTTTGGGATCAAAAATTTAGTCGAGAAAACGAAAAAATCGAGATAAAAAAATCGAGATATCCGTAGTTGATTTATATAGAACAAGAAGGGAAAAAATCGGAACCGAGAAATTCCAGTCGAGATATCGAAATATCGATATAACCGAAGTCGAGATAACGGATGTGGACTGTAGTTTAATTATTTTAACAGTCTACAAAGATACTTAGCGATAATATAACTATTCAAACTTTGCCCATCATTTTCTATAGAGAGATTAAGAAAAAACCAACACTGATCCTTTTGGCACATATTAAAAACCTGGTTAAATGTTTCATTGCCACATGTCTCAACGATCTTATTCCAAAGGTTAAGTCTATCTGAGTCGTTAGCTGCGCAAAAACATACCAAATGCAGAATAAGGTCATTATATAAAAGAGTACTTTTTCTGCATTTTTCAATATACGATACTGACACTAAAGTACCGATTGTGCCCATCAGAAATGTACACATAGTAGAAAGTTTAGGGTTTATCCTTGCTATTGACCAAAGTATGCCTGGTCTATCACATGTAAGTAGTTCCTGGAATTCGGGTCTTACTCTGTATAAGGATTCTGCACATTTATTTCTCGATTTCAATGTTACCGCTTTATATAGCACACGCTTCCATGCATACTTGGAAGGAAACAATCCACAGTCTAAGAATACATCAAGATACTCTAATAAGCAATATTTCTGCAAAAGTCTATAAGTATCTGGTATGAACCCTTGTACTTGACCATCGTAGGTTAGAACTCTAGTCAGTCTGTGCAAAAATACATGTTTCGCAAGATATATAGATGACAGCCGACACAGCTGGCAGTCCAAAGAATTGTAATTTTCTGCAATCTATTATATTTTCAATGGAGTCCATATTTAAAGCACATAAGGAAAATTCAGTATTTGTATTACGTTTGAGCTGTTGCATAAATTTGATACAGAATCTATGCGCTCTTTCTAATTTAAGCATGTCTGTGTTTGAGTAAACGCTCCAGAGCTCACTACCATATAGCGCCTTGGGAAGTACAACAGATCTGTATATTGTTCTCGTTGTGATGGGATTCAATCGAATAGGGTGGATTCCACTGTTAATGAGACTTAGAAATGTTCCGCGAATTTTTACACATGCATCAAGCATAGGCTTTTGTGTAGACAGGTACTTATCACATTCAAGACCCAAGTGCGTGTAAGACTCCACTTCTTTAATAGGTTCATTTCCTAACATAAAAACCCGTTTACTGCTTAAATTTTTGTTCTCGTTAAAAACAATTACACCACATTTACTGCCGTTATATTTAAACCGCCACTGACAAGAATATTTATAACAAATATTTAACATCCTATCCAGTCCATTCTTCGAGAATGATACAAGTATCATATCGTCAGCAACAGTCGGTGAACAAACATTCATGTTGTACACACACAAGCCGTACCCGCTGTTTTCCAGCTGTTAAATGAGACCATTTATGTAGATCAAATACAGGAGAGGGGAACTCTATCCTCCCTGACGGGTTCCTTGCAGCACTGGAAATGTAGATGAACGTAAACCTTGGTATTTTACAGTACTTTTGCATTTTCATAAGTCTCTTTCAAGGCAATCAAACATGTTTCATCAATGTTAGACATAATGAGTTTGTAATACAATCCGCAGTGCCACACATTATCGAAAGCCTGCTTTCCGTCCAAGAAACAAACAAAAACTTTGGACGAATGTTCACGTGAAAAATCAATACTTTCACGAAGAATAAAGATGTCATTATACAGCCTAACTTTTCTTGGAATCCAACTTGCTGTGGGCTAAATGTTGCTATTAAATTTTCTTTACACATAGACAGCAACACCATTTCATAAACTTTCAGTATAACTGAGGATAAAGTTACTGCCCTATAATTATTTGGATCATCTTTTCTCTTTTTTCCTCCTTTATGTAATGTAACAATTATACCGCGTTTTAAAGAATCCGGAACATAGCCAGTACGCAACATAAAAGTATACATATTTGCAAGAATATTTGAAACAATGTCTTTGGCAAAGATTAAGTGCTCATAGTAGATACTATTATCACCACATGCTTTCCCTTTCGGTAATGATTCAATTGCCTTTGAAACTACCTCGGGTAGTACTCTTGTCTGTTTATCAGTTGTGATAGTTTTAAACTTATTTTTCACTACGAACTCAACATTCTGTTTCCATTCTTGGTCAAACTGAACTGATTCTGAGGGAGTATATAGACACTTGAAATATAGCCCCCAACGTTTTGTGATTTGTTCACGGTCTCTAATAAAAACGTCATTAAATTTTATTCCTGCGCCCATTTTCGACTGTGATTTTTTCTTTCTGTTTTTCACTAATTTCCAAAACTGATTGCAGTCGACTTCCGCAGTCCGATCAAGATTCTTGTCCATTCCTGCCAAAAACTGCTCCACGCAATGTCGATGCATACGCCTAAATATACATTTCGCGGCTTTGTAGTTTTTGTAACTTAAAAAACTATTACCACGCGGCCTTCCATCACGACTCCTTATTTTCCGCATTAATGTCATCTTTTTATGGTAATTTGAGAGTTCCTCATTCCAATATGGCTTTAAATACTCCTTAAAGCGATGAAGTGGCAAATTTTGTCTTGCACAATACACTACCCTGTCCTTAAACAATGTATATGCATGATCAATACCATTTTTGTCTACACTACATATTTCGAGATTCATAAAATCCCTGTCAGATAGCAATGAGGACTGATACTGCTCTTTATTATCACTAATTACTTTTTCCAGTTTATACCATATTCAATGCAATGGCTATCTATGTACGGAAAATATTCTATGTACAGGTCTAGGAAAATGATTATAGGCCTATGTCTAGAAACATTTAAACAGTTGTCATCAACAATTTCACATCGATTAAGTAAGTCTGTCACCTCTACAGGTATACAAATATAATCAATAATTGTATTATACAAGTTGTCATAGAATACAAACGTGTGCTTTGCGCCTTTACAGTTCGGTAACGTATTTACCGCTTTAAGATTACAATCTGTTAAGAAACGTGTAAAATATACGGTACCTGCGTTAACACTTGAAGCATCATATTTTGTATTAAAGTCACCTATAAAAATGGTAGTTCCACTTCCAGAGTACAAATAATACAAATCATACAACTTATCAACATAACTATTGAAATATGCAGTAGAATAATTTGTACAAGGTAAATACACTTGAATAATGAATAAATATTGGTCCGGGGCTATTTGAAATTGAATACCAACTATTCGGTCATCATCAATGTTCAAAGGTATTACAAAATTATCGTAATTTTTATGCCACATAATAGCAACTCCACCTTTCCCGACCTTTTTCTATTGTAAATAGATACATCATAGTCACATACAGCATGATAATTATAATCACTTACAATACTTCCAAAAAAGTGTTTATTGTGAGGGAAAAGCCAGTGTTCTGATACCACATATATCAATATGCCTCTGGCTAAGTATGTCCCCAAGGTATGAGGCACTGGACATCAGTCCTGTAACATTCCATCTCATTATATTTAAAGTCATCATTATTAAATTATAATGGGTTTTCAGTTTGTCACGTCTAAACACGGCATAAATTGACTGCACGCTTAGTCTACTTCTTCAATGAGAGCATTGAAGCGATTTTCATGGATAAAACTGCCTACAGTAGTATATAAGTCATGTCGCTTTGTTTCAACCAAATTCATCTTTTTGACACCAGTCGCGCTCTTTTTTCGTGTTCTGCGTAAACATTCCTTAGACAACCATGGTGTGCACCTAATAGGCTTAGGCCAAAACCCTTTCAATAGAAGAGAATCCGCACTTTCGTCAGCAGCAACATTCACCCTGACTACTACCTTTTCCGGTGAGCTCCGCATAGGGAACTTTCTTATTGTGAATACAGTAGGTCCACTTCCTGTTTGAATCTCACGTGACCGCAACCCTCCCTTTGTCACAAATTTATGCAGCCTGTCAATATTTATTGATTTTTTTAAAGCCTATCACACAAAAATGTTTAGTAAACCGTCGTCAGTGGTGCTGAAAGCCGTCCGAATCCATCTGTTCTGAAGGTCTTGGAGTAATACGCACAGGGATTGGGTATTGAACCGATGATTTATTATCCACATCTTGTATTTCTTTCCACATATTTGAAACGTCGCGTATATGATTACCTCGCTCCATTTGTGAGGCCCTGGTTACATTTTCATCGCTGTTCTGCGATTCTGATTCAGTCGAAGGTAAATCATTATTGCTCGCACAATGGTACTGAGCGTTAGGGATACAATCGACAAAAAGTCAGCTATCTCATTGATGCTAGCATTGGCCAAATGTGTGCTGTCCTGATTGGGCACTTGAAGATTCCCAAATGTATTGAAAGGTTCAACGTCCTGTGGAATATCTTATAACGGCTCATCTTCGGCCTGTTCAGTTTCGGGTCGTACCGACTATACCTCGAACGAGGTTGGTGGACCTAATAAGCACAATTACAAACAAACTGTTCAGTTTCAGCCTGTTCATTTTTTGCCTGTTCATTTTGAAATATCACGTCATACTGTTGGGTTGAAACGGATACAATTTTATTTGAGTCAATAAATGATTCCAGACTCGAGACACGCGTATCAAGCGACTGCACATGCTCTTCAAGTTCGGCCTTATGTTCATTTATTGCAGAATTTGAGTTTATAGCCTCCCTTCGCAAGTTTAGTCCGCATTCAAAAATATCTACCTTAATACTACCTAGTGCAGCTTTTACATAGTTCATCTGTTCCGTCCTAAGTTTATCACTTGCATGAAGTGACTGCTTCAGCAACAGGAAACCAGCTTGTAAAGTAGCTACAGTATCTTTAAGTAACGCTATTTCACTAGAACACTGACATGTACTTATATTTCGACTTGTCACGGACTTATTTTGTGCAACATCTGGTACGGGTACGGGCATAGACGAGGTTCTACGCCTGGATGAGCTGATCATATCACAGAGCATATTGTATGTTTCACCTTCTGCAACCGCAATTATATTGTAAATATCTAGTGCCAGTTTAACACTCACGGGGTCACCTTTACGTGTAAATACTCTACGTTTAAGTTCAGAATCTAAACCAGGCTGTTTTGTAGCAACAGAATTATGTCCTGTGCATTCTTGAAGTTAGCCTGTAGTTAAGACAGTTTGTGCATATTATTTTATGCTGTATATTTGTCAGTAGGCTATGAACGTTTTCTAAGACGCTCTGTAGTGACGACAAAATGCCATGGCTTTGATCATTTCGTCTTGTACAGTTGTTATTATGTTTTGTGCGTTTTATAAATCGTTTTGTAGTAACGGCATTTTGTTCTGTGTATACATTATTTCGTACATTTCATGAGACGTAATGTTATAATTTCTTTACATTCTGTGGATACTTTTGCCTTGCGGTTATTTAAACCGACACTGCGTGGCGTAATATGGATTTGGCGTTTGCGGTGCAGAGGAAGTTGATAGGCATGCATGCATACAGAAGCAATTTTCAAAAATAGAAAGTATATTAAATATATTATAATAGAAAGTATATTAACTTTGCATTTAGAAAATCCTGATTATTTGTTTTAATCTTTATTATAATTCTTCAGTCTTATGGCCTATTTGATACTTCAAACACTTACACAAGATCAAAAGTTCATAATTACAGTTAATTAAGGGACTATTTGCAGAATCAATGCCCATTTTAACTTACAAACCAACCTATTACTTTTAGAAATTGAAACTTCTATTCACCATCACAACAAGATCAATATTATAAATATCATATGAAAGAATGATAACTCTATCACGGATATTTGCAGAATTATTGTTAATTCTAACTTTGACTTAAGAAATTTACAAAACATAATGTAATTGCTATAAAACAACAATGTTTTTGCCTGGAAGTACGATACTTAACGACCTTATGCGTATTTTATATTTGTTCACATTTAGCTGACTATGTTGTTGAAAGGAAAGCCTAGTTCTGGTGAATTAGCTATGGATGTTATTGAAAAACTTGAATAAAATTAATAAAACAAGTCCCGATTTCAATTAAATTTGTATTGACTTAACGCAAAACTGTAAACTAATTCATCACGACAATTACTGATCATATTGCACTAAATACATAAGATAAATCCTGATTCAACTTTAATCTGTATTGACTTAACGAAATAATGTTGACATGTAGATTGAAAGTAATTTTTCATCACAATTACTGATTATAATTTGTACTAAACACATGGTGTGCGTTTAATTGCTTAAAACGAAAAGTGATGAATAAATCAAGCATCTTAACCGAAACTTAGAAATTTGTTAAAAATTGCAGTATTAAACAGTCGATGAGAATTGCGAAATAAGACTTGTTATAGACTCCGATTTAACCAATAGACGGGGGGAGGGGCCGGGGATCAACTGGCTTACCATCGGGGGCATTAAGACTTATTGCACTAAAGCATAGTTAACAGTCGTTCATTAATTAAGGGTGAGATAGCTGTTTGTTAGAAAAAATAGCTGTGTTTGCACATCGTCTACAGATGAGAAGATAAATGCATTTATTGATTATTTTATGTACATGTAGTCTATTTAAAACTGTTGGAAAAAATAGTTTCTTGTTGTAGATTATGGCCCTTTAATACGGAATCCTTTCCCTCAATAATGGTTCTAGTGTACCTTTGTTTCAAAAAGATCTTACAGGATATATTGTATAGGGTCACAATGACAAGTTTACATGGAAACAGGTTCCATCCAATAGAGAACAGTTTAAAGAACGGCATGCCACACAACAAGCAGTTCATTTACTCTAAATGTACCAAATTAGGTAAATGTTCGTAAAATCATTCATAAATTCATTTTTCAAATTAGAATTATATGTCGAAAAAACGTCTCTCATGTAAAAAATATTCCAAGGTATCGACTTTCTATAAAAACTTCAATTAATCGCATTTCTCTTTAAAGGTCCCATTGATTGAAAAATTTTCTTTTTATCATTTGAATATTATTCGTCAGCAAATGCAAATTTGACAATTTTTAACGAAAAATACTGAGTGGTTACCTGTCCGTAAGTCCATAAAGTTCTCAAAAAACACACCTGTACGGAAAGTGACGATAATATTTCCGGAAACCTACGAGCGGCAGTTTCGGAATCGCTAGCCTGGAGTGACGTCACTTGCAGTACAATCGTGTCCGATAACAGGTACTCTAACAACAACGAAAGCGATAATTTAATCTTATTAGGCATCTTCAGAGAGTAGGGATTAAGATATTTTGAGCCCGTAACGTATAGAACGAAGTCCGTGTAATGTTATAAAAATATTTGATTAAAGTATAAAAATACAGCAGTTATGTCGAGTTTTTTTTTTTATATGCAAATGACACCAAAGTCTGTTTCTGTTTGTCTCTATCAAAACAGGAACGTAGAATATGTATATTCTACGTTCCTGATCAAAATTAAATCTATGTGTCATTCTTAAATGTGTAAGAAAAGTACCATGCAAATGTATCGAAACGATCTTAATGTACGCATGCACGTGAGTTACAAACTATACAAATATGGACGATATTATATTTCCATTGATGATGAAAATGAGAACACAAATGCTCGATCTAATTACAATATCTAAAATGATGAGCTTGATTTTCCATGACACGTTTTCTTGTGGGTAGTATAAAGAATTAGATTTACAATTGAATTAAGAATGTAAATCAAAATAGATTACACGATTTTGTTGGTTAAAAACAATTCTGACGCAAATCTATTTGAAAACTCTTTATAATTAAAATCGCAATATCTACCTAAATACGTGTCAAATTTCACTATAAGAAAAATATTTCATTCGAGTACATAAAATGTGTGATCGGCAACCAAAAAGATATACTTTCTGAACATTTATAGGGTTGCTGGAAACTTTCTTTTGCTGAATTGCTTTTTATCAAGTTGTATATAGCTCTATTTATGTTTTTCAAGATTGAAACTTGAAAACAAATATAATGGTTTCATAATTCTAATTGGGCACTTTGCAAGTTAATAAACTATATTGTTGTTGTTTTTGTTGTTGTATGTAGTTGTGTAATTATCAAATGCAATTGACCAGTGTGCAATATGCAATAATGTGTGACCAGTTAGATTGCTGACAGGGGGGTGCCAATTAACAACAAATCATATCGCATCCTTTGTTGTGACTTATGCCCTTGGGCCAGATTAACTGTAATTCTTTCAATGGTTAGATCTGCATTAATTATTTACCATGGCAACGTTGTTAAAACGAGATATTGTTTAAGAATTTAAAACTTTTATGGATTACTGGAGTGTTCCGCACCGTGTAAGTTAAACTTCTAGTAGAGTAACTGTTATATTCTATATAGGGCCTTTGTTCTACATTATTTATTTTAATGATTTTAAATATAAATGCCAGCTTTTGTTTTAAAGACTAGATCTTAAAAACATGTGTCTTAAATATTATCATAATATTCTGTAATAAAATACATTTTGTAACAAAAGTTTCAACCTAACATCCTCGTATATGATGTAATTTGACATGATTTAAGTTATAGAAGTGAAGTTCTAGATTGAAAAAGTTTGTAAGAAACAAAGTCTAAATATTGTTATAAGAAACTTATTCCTTAAGAAAATACTTTAATTGAATAGATCGAGATCATTTTACAAAGGCCGAATTTAAAATACATTTTCTGTCTTTATGTCGTGCATGACTTTCAACGCTTGGGCCGTTTCACGCAGTTGCTACTCTAGAATTTTGAAACGTTCGTCATACAGTCACATGAAGTTCGGACCCGAAAAGTTATTTTTATAAAACACCCCTGGCCGACCATAAAAAAACATATATAATTCGTATTATGTATGCTTGATAGTCGCGCCGGGGTGTTTTATAAGAATGACTTTCCAGGGCCCAAACTTCATTCGACTGCGGTTCTTCCCTATTGTCTTAGTCACTGACTTTTTATATTAGAGTCCCAAGGTTACTGATGTAGGCTTATTCTCTCACTCCATTTGTTGCTGCATCCACCCAGAACACACCAGGCGCCTCCCATTTACAAAAATAATATAAATAGTAAGTTAATCGTGTTTTTACACGGAGTTTTGTGTGCTCGTTTACTATAATCAATGTAACAGATCTTTGTCGAGTCCTGCAAGTGACGTCACACGGAAACTTTTCCGATATTTTACGGAAGTCGCCGAGGATCGTAATATTTGCGTTTCGGTGAAATACCGGCCAATTTGTATTGGTGATTTATGTCCCAATAAACACGTTTCTTGTCGAAAATTTCCTCCCAACTGGGTTCAGGGCACTTAATTAACAAATGGCTTACAAAATATTAGCAGGTGAAATTTTCAATCAATGGGACCTTTAAGATTGGACGAAACTACAGCATGTCTTTTTTCGCTATTTCCTTTGATCTCCTTTTACCCAAGAAAAATCCCCCTGGAAGTAGTAAAAAGACCTTGAGAGCTTGCAGTACGAATGCAACTGTCACGTTATGCATACAAATTATTCATTTTTTGTCGGCCACCTTGCACGCCATCTTAGATTTCTCGGAACGCAACCATTTATGCAAATTTATGACGGCGGCTTCATAAACTATAAGCTCTGACAAACATTATGGTATGTAGCATTGCTTGTTGCATACCCATAATTTAATGACCTATTTACCTCGGAGTCATACTAACATTATGTAGGGTCTAATGTTTTCTCACGTTTGTAAACGTGCTACGGAATACTGCTTTTCAAAACAAAACTTCTAAAGGGGATTTTAGGTTGTGTTGTTCGTAATACATTAACTCTTAATTATGTAAAGGTGGATAATCAGATTTTGGACATGTAATAAATTTACTTTAAACTTTAACAGCTGATCATTTACACTCAATTATGTTCACTTAGCGCTCAATTCAAGTAAGGTTTTCAATAGAGGTATTTGTAAAATTTGATTTCCCTATCCTGGTTGCGCAACCAAGATATAATTATTTTATCAGTTAAGTACAAATTTGATACACATACTTTGCCTTAGGAAAGATACAAATAGAAGACCCATTGTATTATGTTTGTAAAATATTTGCATTTACAATTATATATTTAGATGGAATTCATTAGAAATGCAAGAAAAATATTATTATTCCCCTTTACGTATCTTGGTTGTGCAACCAAGATATATTGGAAATCAATGAATTCAGAAGCTACACGTAGTTTTAAATCTTGCCTTTAGGTTCAGAATGTTAAAATATTGTTTATCTATCCAATGCAAATGTTAAAGTAGAAATTATATTGAAATAAAAAAGAAATACTCAACCTTTTAAATACTTTCATAATTATTAAAGTTAATAAAATGTAAATTTCTAATGGATCTAACTCTATGTAATGGGTATTTTTGTTCCTTAAATAAATCTCTAACAGAATATACAAAAAGTAGAAATTGTCATCAAATGCTGCTTAAATGTGACTGACCACCTTTAAGATAGTTCAATTTTGTATTTTCTGAAAAATTTAATAAAACGTAATATTTGAAACAATTCATTTATTATATTGATGGGATATTAAAATAAATCAATGAGTAAATCCTCACGGAAAGGTAAAGTAATATTGTTTAATTACGACCAGACTATTTCATATATCCTTTCCTATTCGACGCAGAGCTTTTACTCTAGAAGCAACCTCATTTTATCCGTAGACCTATATACATGTAGGAGTTTTTAATGCTAATGCCACTTCTGACCAAATTAATTTCATTGACATTGTAAGCACAGTATGTAAGGCCACAAAACTCGGCAAGTAGAACGTACGCCAAAATGCAATGTAATAGATGCACCAAAGCATATGTACGTGTATTTATTTACTTGTATGTAAAGGTGTAATTTTCTTTATTCATTTTAAAAGACATTCAAATAAGCCATGCACCTAGTATTTTGGTGTTGATATAAACTCACTAAAACTTAAATCTGGTCCTAGTAGTAGTGGCACTTTTTTCTCTTACATTTCTGAGTAACCACCTTTGCATTTTTAGACGGGACAATTTACAGAGATTTTAATTACATTTCCGTAAACAGTTCTGTTTATAAACAGTGTATGTGTAGATTATAAATCGCCAAGGCACGTGATCGCTTAACATTTGCTTACCTCTGTCTTGGTATAATGATTTATCATCTTTTAAGCCCACCTGAGGTATTGAGATCGTCTGGTGTCCGTCGTCTATATGTCGTCTGTCTGTTCACACTTTCCTTTGTGTATGCGATAGAAGCTGCATTTCACACTGGATCTCCTTAAAACTTGGTCAAAGTAATTGCCTTGATGAAATCTAGGTCGAGTTAGGATATAGGTAGTCTGAGGTAAAACATAATGTAACCCAGTTAATCATAGAAAAACCTTGTGTATGCACCATAGGTTGTATTTTTCATTAGATCTTTATGAAACTTGGTGCTGTTGGGCTCGTTTTGGGGAGGCTGCGTGTTTGGTACGTGGCATTCCCTGTTTGATATTATTTTTGTTTTTTTGGTAATTATGATAAACTTATGTAGTCTTTGTCACCGGATCAATTCATAGAAAACATTTGTGAGTTAAAAGATGGAAGATTGTCTGTCGTCCGTCCGTCGTCTGCCCGTCGGTCGTCAATATTTTGCTTCAAAAGACATCTCCTTTGAAATCACTGGGCCAGTGTTGATGGAACTTGGCAGGGATGTTCCTTGCATAAATTTCTCCCAATATTGTTCGAAAAATTCCATTCAATACAGAACTTTTGTTGCTATGGCAACAAATGAGAACACTGAAAGAATCTTCTTCTATGCAATCACAAGGCATAGAGCTAAGATATTTAGCATGCAGCTTGATTAGTGGTCAAAATTGTGAACCTAAGGTCAACATTGACACCGTCCTTAATTTTACATAGGTCTCTATAGGAAAACTATAAAAAAAACTTATCAAAAACCCCAATGCCCACAGCTAACACATTTAGTATACAGCATTATCTCATGGATCTAAAAAAATGTTCAAATCATGCCCCTAAGGTATATAGTGGTCTCGCCTACGGGGTCACTTGTTTTACATAGATATATAGGAAAACCTTTAAAAATCTTCTCCGAAACCATTTGGTATAGACCTTTGATATTTAGTGTGTAACTTTGTCAGGTAGACCTTTTCAAAGTTTCTTCACATCATGCCCCTGGATCAAAACCCTATCCGTGGACCACTTGATATAGAACTTTTTTTCATAATCTTATTCTCCAAACTTAAAGGCAGCTTAGATATGTGGTATGTTCCATTGTCTAGTGGTCCTCTACCAAATTTGGTCAAATAATACCCATAGGAAAAAGATTGACCACTCCCTACGGGGGTCGCTTGACTATATTTAGAACGTAAAGAGAAACCTCGCTTTCAGTGATTTCCTAAAGCAGCTAGTGACTTCCTGAGGAACTGGTGACTCTTTAGCGACTTCCCTTTAAACAGGTGGCTTGTTTAGCAACCCGTGACTTTCCCTAGCAACCAGTGACTTCCTTAACAACTAATGACTCCCTTTAGCAACAACTAACTTCTCAAGATAAGCTCAGTGATAGTCAGGTGAGTGGTAAACTTGATGTTTAATTTATTGAAGTATTTTAAGAAGTATCAGGGAAACATCAAACACCTTGTAGAGTGGATTAAAGCGAATGTCATGTTATCATCCACCATTTATGTGAAGTACATAAGTCAAGTTGCAAGACAAAACAAGTTAAACAAATAAACCGCACAGTGTACGAACTCAGACTGTATGAAACCGGAAGTCGCCACCGAATATGCATACAAGAACTGTTTTCAAGTTTACCGTGTAATTTTATTTCAAGTGTTAAGTAGGAATTGGGACAGCATAGTAAGTGTGATTTAACTTTTTTGTATCTTAGAATAGTTATATTTGATGTGGGTATTGTCAGACGTGGTTATATTCAAAATATCTATATGTATTGTGAAAAAGAAATCAAAACATTAGGGCAACATGGAGCATTCGTCATAAAAATGGTTTAATATTGAAAGATATGGAGAGTTCTTTGCCTAAGAAGTGTTGTTTACAGTTCGGTCATTTATTCATGTAATGGGAACAGCCTTACTTACTGGTTAAAACGTAAGGAATGTGTCAAAATGCCGTCGGTATTTACATGCATTAAAGATATGCACTGTATGCATATTCGCAAAAACAAAATTGTTTACTGTATGATAATCGTAAAACCACTGTACAATAATTGCACAGAACGCAACAAATGTAATATTGATTTAAAAGCGCAATTCTTGCTTCCGCTACTAATTTTGGTGTCAAAGTTATCAAATTGTTTCAAGCATGGACCTGTGTATATATTAGCTTACTATGACTCTTCCTACTTATCTTGAGGGAGTAAAATACGCAATAGATTGAAGAGTACCGAAATAAATATGGCAACCGTTTATGAATGAAGCCTGTTTGACAACTTAAAAATATTAGCGTGTACAGGGATTGTCATGAAACATAATTGACTTGTCGTACGTTGCATTATTGAATGGCTCTGTTGGTAGCGAGTATTGCCAATCATCAAATACATTGTAGATGATTTATTTTCTTTCATATAAAGATCGGAAATATCTACTTTTTAACTTTATTATAATAACCTTTCGTTAAATGAATTTTATCTCGTCCCTTCTTCCCAACATGGTATAAATTTAAAAACGCAGTTTAAAGTGTACTGTTACACCGGATACAGCTCGTTTCGAATACAGCTCCCCCCGTGAGCTGTATTCGGTACACATTAATGAATACAGCGACCCGGGGAGCTGTATTCTGTGCGCTTCAACGAATGCAGCTCCACTAATCATATGGGAGCTGTAATCGGGGTTCTTGTACCTTTTTTCGTATAGAGCGCCCCAGCGACCCTATGCAACATAGACGTATCATTCGTTTATTCAAATACGCAGTAAAGAATTTATTATAAAATAACAAGGCCGCTATTCAGGATGGAGTACTTAGTCATGGGATGTATGTCTTTTTGTCCGCTTTTGTTGGTCGGACAGTTGAATGGAAATTTGAAGTTAAATTACTTTTTTCTGTTATTGAAAACTTTTTTTTCAATAAACCATCATTATTTTCATATGACGATAACACATAAGGCAACATTTTTTTTGACGGAATGAAGCTCGTACACATCATAGTGTACGGCCTGACAGACGGACAGATAAGACATCATACAGAAAAGGACAACAGACAGATGGTTGGGAAGAAAATATTCTGAGCATCTCAATCAGGACTTTTGTGACAATGATCAGAACTGTCCCCCGTAATTACTGTACTTTTATTACATTTAGAACTGTGTGATAGATTGTGTGCTCGTAGTCCATGTTGAATTTAGATGTTAGTACATGTATACATGTTTTATAACGTTTAAATCTGTGTGGTACGTAGTACAGCTTAGTATGATAAATGCTATTATGTATCAGCGTTATAACTATAGACATATGAGATGATATATAGTAGATTATATGAGCAATATCTGTTTCCATCCGATATGGAACAATTTAAATTGGGCATAGGCTACTGCTAACAAGCAGATTATTTTCTCTCAGTGGACAAAAGTGAATAAATCTACCTAATTCATAGATAAATATATTCATATAAGTAGAAATTGTTATACGTCTCTCATATTTATAGAGAGAATTCAACGGTATCGACTTTATAACGCAATTTGAAATAAACACATGCTGCCTAAAAAAAGTTCTCATGGCTGTAGAGTAAAGACACCGAGAACTTGCATAATGAATGCAACTGTCATATTTCGCATGGTCTAATGTTTTCTCACACTTGTAAGCGTGCTACGGAAAACTGCTTTTCAAAACAAAACTTCTAATGGGGATTATAGCTTGTGTTGTTCTTCAGGAAATGATTTCACAGATTAAGATTGTTCAATTTTGTATTTCAGAGTGAATAATACGTAATACTTGAAATAATTTATTTCTTTTATTGATGGGTTACTTTGAACAACATGTTTGAGTAAATCATCGGAGAAAGGTAAAGTAATAATGTTTAATTACAACCAGATTATTTCTTCTGGTTATTTACGTTCGATGAACACAAATGAAACGCTTTGTACCAGATACAAAGCTTTTGTTGTAGCAGCAACTTCGTTTTACACGAAGACTAATTCATATAATACCTAGGATTCTTTAGGCTAATGCAACCTCTGATTAGAGTGATTTTCTTTGACATTTTAAGCACACCATGTTAAACCAAATAATTTGAACGACCGAGGAAAAAGTACTAAAGTACGTCCAAAATGCAATGTAAAATGTAGTAGAAGCCTACATATGTGGAGATTAATTTATGTTAAGGATGTCTTCATATTCCGTTTGTTTGCAAGTTATATATATATATATTTATATATAAAACACAAGCCGAATATATTTTGCTGATAAAATAAAATGATTAAAGTAATCCAGTAACAAAATTTATTGTGTTTGTTTTTGCATTCCTTTCATCCTAAGTAAACACCCTTGTATTTACAGACAGGAGAGTTTACAGTGATTTTTAAATATATTTTTGTAAAACGTAAGTGATATTCATTAACAGTGTATGTGTTTATATTAGTATTTTCGTTCCAGGTTTCTAGGTCTTACAACAATCATAGATGCAAAATGGCAACAATGTCTGGTCTTCTATTTCTTTCTATCTTGATAACAACGACGATACCAGAAGTTAAAACAGTCTCAGTGCAGACAGATATTGGTTTGATAAAAGGGCTTGTGGAAGACGTCGCATTTCTTGGTAAATCTACCAAAATTCATAAATACCTAGGTATACCATATGCTGAACCACCTGTAGGCGAATTACGATTCAAAAAGCCAGTCCCAAAATCACCGCTGAAAGAACCATTGGACGCATTTCGTCACGGAAGTGCATGTAGTCAAGTAAATCTAGGAATACTCCACAGCGAAAAGTTAAGTTATGAGGAAGATTGCCTGTACTTAAATATTTATATGCCACAACACCAAACAGAAGATCCAAAGCTACCGGTGATGGTGTGGTTATATGGTGGAGGTTTCGGTATTGGGTTCTCTGATATGTACATGGGAGATAATCTGGCCGCACATGGTGACGTTATTGTCGTTACTCTGAACTACAGAGTGTCTGTTTGGGGCTTTCTGACAACGGGAGACAAATCTTCTCCGGGTAATTACGGTCTATGGGATCAGCATTTGGCTATAAAGTGGGTACATGACAATATAGCCGCTTTCGGGGGTGATACAAATAGAGTGACCATATTTGGAGAGTCAGCTGGATCTGCAAGCGTCATGTATCAGGCCCTCTTCCCTGGAAACAAAGAACTCTTTCAGAGGGCGATAGGTCAAAGTGGAAGTGTTGGCTCTTTGTGGGGCACAAATCATGATAATGTTCGGTTTGCCCATAAACTCGGATCTCTCGCCGGTTGTGGAACGGAAGACTCCGAGACTCTTGTTGCATGTCTGCGTAGATTGTCAACTGAACAGCTAGAAGACTTTGTTAGTAATGCAACATACGGATTTCTAACAATTCCATTCCCATTTTTACCATCTTATGATGGCGATTTTGTGACCACACATCCAAAACAAACATTTGATACGAATACCAACCTTCCAGATAACGTAAAGGCATTCTTTTCAAGTGTAGATATATTGACCGGCGTTAATGCCGCCGAAGGTAGTATAGGATTAAACCAACTTTTCGGGGTAGAAAATGCCGAGGAGTTTCTGCCAAACCGAACATACTTTGAAGAAACCTTAGTCCCTCACCTGGTTAAGATCTATTTTGAAGGAGAAAAACCTGCTGTTATTACTGATGCAGTGATAGCAGAATATACAAACTGGGAGAATCCTGATGATAAGCTGAATGTCAGAAATGAATATATGGCCATGTGGGGAGATGCTGCATTTACTGGAGAACTTTACAAAACTTTAGATACACATGCAAAGTTATCGACCAGTCAGCGGACCTACATGTATGTGTTTGACGTTGAACCTGACTTTTCGTTTGTAAGACCGCTCTCATGGTTGAGGAAACCAGCACATGGCGAAGATCTTCCATTTGTATTTGGATTTAAGAAACCCGATGCACTTGAAGAAGAATTTTACGTATCACCTTCAACATGGGAAGAGCACGTGTCTGCAGATATTATGACGATATTGAGCAATTTTGCGAAAACAGGGTATGCTGATTTATTTTTCTAAAAAGTTGTTTTAAGATATTGGTCGGATTACAGCGATAATTATTGACAGACTCGGCAAAAGCCAATTCGTAAGCAGTCAATTCTTAATCAGGTGTTCAATTGAAGTGAGTTCTTCAACAATACATGAGTATTCAAATATTACGTTTCATTTTCTCAAATGCATAAATGGCAATAGATATAGAGGAGATTTGTTTGTTTCAGTGTAATATCGATTTTATTTCACAAGTGAACACCAAACATTGATATTTTCACGAGTGGCGTGGCCACGAGTGAAAATGTCTTTTGTTTGGTGTTCACGAGTAAAATAAAATTGATATTTCACTGAAACAAACAAATTTTCTTTTTATTTTATGTATTTTTGCAAAATATTCAGTAAAATTTGGAATTATAGCATTTCTTATTCCCCATGGAGAACCCCAGAATGATTACTACCATCATTACTGAAAACGCAACAAAAGTAGTTCAAAATATTTTGATTTTTTCAGATAAAAATATTTAAGAAGTCATATCTATCTTTATCATTCAACGAAAATGAAACATGAATTCATTAGATATAGGCCTCAATTGATTTTTTTTATTAAATAAGTCTGCACTCTCTCACACCATGAATCGTGGCGTAATAACAATCAGCTGTTCATTCGTTAAAAAATGCTCGGTCCAGGGCTGACCTAAGTGCAACATTTGTCACAATTTCATGCATTTGTGAATTATGAGCGACTATAGAGGTAGTTTTCCACTTTTTATAGGTGACTTATAGGTTTCAGACCATGATCATACAAGTATTAAGACAATACTGTGAAAATTGGATGGTGGTGATAAAAACGAAAATCAACTTTTTCTCAAATTTTGATTCAAAATTGCTATAGATGGATAGAAAATGATCTAAGAAAATAAATACCAACAACCCTATGTTTATATCAAAAATAAAAAAATTACAGCCATTTTTCGATTTCATTTAATGTTCTATCACTGATAAATGAGGAAATATGTATCTCATTAGTGAGAAATTGGATAAAGCTAAGTATTTTAGCGTAATTAATCACTCACTGTCAATCATGTGACTGTATGATGATTTTGTATGGAGGACGAGCTGGAGATTCTGGGTGGGAAATTATGGGACTTTTGTTTAAAATGTGGTTAAAAAGTAGTTCGGCAAAAACAGTGAAAATAAAAATGATATTTTCACTGCTTTGAAACAGTGAAATACCAATTTTATTTCACCGATATATTTCAGTATTTCACTGAAAAGCATAAAATAAATCTAAATATTCACAAATTATGGTACCTCGCGGGTTTTCCCCCTGAAATCGGGTCATGTTTTAAAAGACAACGCAGATTTAGGATAATTTGCATGGCAATCCTGCGATAATTGACCATTGTAGAAAAAATACGGTGAAGTGATATTTCCATTGAAACTGAGTTAAAAGGGCCACCTAGCGGGGAGGTATATTTTTTGTCAATTGTCGCGTATGATTTTCGATATACATGTACCTCTGACTATGTAGATAACGAAACAATCTTACTTTCATAAATGCAATATCGGATCATTTATCCATCTGAAAAAATAAAAATATCTCATATTTGCATATTTTCATTTAAAGTAAATATCGAATGACTTCTGATTATGAATTGCCAGGGCTAGTGATCGCGTGGCCTTTGCTTACCCCTTTCTTGGAATAGTTTGTGATTTATCATCTTTTTAGCTCGCCTGAGTTATTATAATCGCCTGGTGTCCGTCGTTTGTCTGTATATCGTTTGTCTGTTAACATTTTACTTTGTGTATGCAATAGAAGTTGCATATTTCACTGAATCTTCTTAAAACTTGGTAATTATGATAACCTTATGTAGTCTATGTCACCGGATCAAATCATTGAAAACACTTGTGATCTTAAAGGATGGATGATTGCCTGTCGTCCGACAGTCATCCGTCCGTCGGTTGTCAAAATTTTGCTTTAAAAGACCTCTCCTCTGAAATCACAGGGCCAGTGTTGATGAAACTTGGCAGGGATGTTCCCTGCATAAAACTCTCTCAATAGTGTTCGAAAAATTCCATTAAATGCAGAACTCTGGTTGCTATGGCAACAAATGGGAACTTTAAAAAATCTTCTTCTATGAAATCAGAAGGCACAGAGTTAAGATATTTAGCATGTAGCATTGCCCAGTGGTCCTCTACCAAAATTGTTCAAATCATGACACTAAGGTCAAAATTGACACCGTCCTTGATTTTACATAGGTCTCTATAGGAAAAACTTTAAAAATCTTCTCAAAAATCACAAGGCATATAACTAAGATATTTAGTATATAGCATTATCTCGTAGATCTACAAAGTTTGTTCAAATCATGCCCCTGGTCATAAATCATACTGGTCTCGCCCAGGGGGTCACTTGTTTTACATAGACATAGACATATGTAAAGAAAAACATTTAGAAATCTTCTTCTCCGAAACCATTAGGTATGGAGCTTAGATATATAAAGTGTAACAGCGTCTGCTAGACCTCTTCAAAATTTTTCAAATCATGCCCCTAGGATCAAAATTGACCCTACCCCAGGGTCACTTGGTATAGAATTTGTTTTAATAATCTTATTCTCCAAAAATAAAGTCATAGAGCTTAGATATGTGGTTTGTCACATTGACTAGTAGTTCTCTACCAGACTTGTTCATTCATACCCATGGGAAACAAATTGACCACGCCCTACGGGGGAATCTCTTGTCTTTACTTAGAGTGTAATGGGAAACTTCGCTTTCAATGATTTCCTAGCAACAATTGATTTCCCCGTTGAACAAGTGTTTTGTTTAGCAACAAGTGACTTTCTTTAGCAACCAGTTACTTCCTTAACAACTAATGACTCCCTTTAGCAACAATTGAATTCTGAAAGTTAGTGCAACGGTACTCAGGTGAGCAATTTAGGGCCTTCATGACCCTCTTGTTTAAAAGAGTATATGTATATGTACCATTTATGTTCAGCAGACAATTTGCCGTTTCAATCCACAATTTTCCACTTTAACATGCAGAGATTACAAGCTACATGTTAAAGGTATAAATGACTGCAACAACAATTGTTGTATTTTATTATTACAGTATATCGTTGGGTCTGCCAACTTTTCTCCTCGAACTTGATGTATAATGTATTGAAACATTTTAAGAAGTCCAATTGTCAAAAAGTACTTTCTTCAAATATTTATGCGGCATTAACATTAGTTTAACACATTTAAATGCACAGACACCGAAAGTTATTTTTATAAAACTGTCACCATAAATACACTATGTGCAGTAAGATGCACATAATGTCACTTTAAGACTGAGTAACAGGAAAACATCAAACACCTTCTAGAGTGGATGCAAGCGAATGTCACGTTATCATCCGCCATTTATGTGTAGTCCATAAGTCCAGTTGCAAGACAAGAACAAGTTAAACAAATTAACCAAGTAGTTTATGTTAATCTGCCGCGAGTAATCATTTATTTTTAGGGGAAATGGTCATTAGGTTTATGTCAAACCGGTTTTCTCCGTTATCTATTGTAAACTCTTTAATATATTTTTGCCTAACTAGTAAACTCTAGGGCCTATCCCGCTGTTTTAAGAAATGTAGGACATTTGACTGGTCAATCACCAATAAATATAAGTTTTTAAAAATCGACAGTACCCATATTTGATCGATACCAAAAATGCATTGATCCTTTTCTTTTCAGAAATCCAAACTCACCGAAAGATCTTGGGCTTGGTTGGTTACCATACACAAGAAAACATCAACATTACTTACAAATTTCACGTGACATGACGTCATCAAACGTGAAACAGAGATGGAACACGAGAAGAGCTAATTTCTGGGCGAATCTCCTCCCAGAAATACGTAAATCAACAAAATGTGAGGGAAGAAAATATTCTCAGCATCTCAATAAAGACTCATGTGACAATGATCAGAACTGTTCCCCGTAATGACTTTTCTTTCATTTCATTTAGAACTGTGCACATAGTTCAAGTTGTATGAAAGATGCTAGTACGTCTATGACTTTTATAACATTGACACCGGTGTGATGCATAATATCTACAAAGACTATCAGTTTAATGATTAAGTTTTAATGATTAATGCTTGTACATGTTTTATGTTTAGATGTGTGTGATACATAGTATGAGAGTAGCCTGTCCATTTGGTATGATGCTAGTATGTGCTTTTTAACCAGATTTTAATCGAAAATCCTTGTCATTCAATTCAATTCAATTCAATTCAATATACTTTATTTAACGACGGTTACACAATAAACAATTTCAACATCATTTATCTCACTTGCGGCCGTCAACAATATGATTAAAGAAAACATTTACACACAATCAAGCATTCTTAACACATTTAAACAATGGTATATACAATGTAAAAAGAAAAATTAAAGAAGACGAACGCTGTGAGCGAGTTGCCTGTATTGCTTCCTCCATATAACCATTCTTTTTATAATCATGGTTGTTTTCCAAGAAGATAGTTTCTGTAGTGTTTGTATTAAAGAAGGGGGCGTCCTTACGCAGATGGGCAGTGTCAAACAGATGGTTTCAAGTCAATGACTTTTGTTAGGAATGAGGTTTTGCAATTTAAAGTAGCTTATATGGAGATGTAGATTGGGATTGCATCTGGGACCTCTTGGGTCAAGGTCAAAGTCGCTGTAATTAAAATTAGAAAATAGGTTTCCGGCTTATAACTCGTGCCGGGAATGAGGAATTGCCAGGAAAACTTGTAGGCAGGTAGTTAGTTTATACTAGTTTATTTTAGCTGGATTGTGAAGAAAGCTTGTAGCTTATCGAGTCACTCTCGAGTCCGTTTCCTGGAAAAAACAGTACTGGTGTCATATGAGGAGGTACGATTGTGACCTTGGTGGGGCTCGAATCCGCAACCTCCGGGATGAACGACAGACACCTAAACCTCTACACCACCGCTCCCCTTATGCAGGTAGTTTATATAGAGATGCAGCTTGGGATTACATCTAGGGTCTCCGGGGTCTCCGGGCTGTTCGGGGTCAATGTCGTTGTTACTGAAAATAGAAAAACGGTTTCTGGCCAATAACTCGAGGTGTGAATGATGTATTGCCGTGAAACTTGGTATGTAGGTAGCCTTTATTGAGATATAGCTTTTGGTAGCGTTTAGGGTAATACTCAACGATGCTGTTTCAAAACAGAAATTCAGCTAACAATTACTGTTTGTATGTTGTTTGCACAATAGGAAATTGCTGGAGGAACTTGAGGTGATTATTTTCCTTGGACAATGAAATAACTTCCGCTGGTCATATGTTGAAAACCTGTTTTTGTAGCATTGTCGCGATTCTTATTTTGGCTTACATTTAGACTTGTAGATCTGGCCCTTATGCGTTAGTAAGTTTGCAGTTTATTACGGAGGATGGGAGTCGTGTGTTGATCCTTCTCAAGGACGATTACCAGGTAAACCGTCCGCCTATAAATAACTGAAATACGGTCACGGGCTTAAATAAAATGTTGTCCGAGCGATGGTTTTACTTATTTTAACAAGTTAAAAGTATGCATGAAAGTTTGACTTATGTTCCTACTCTGAAATTTTGAAAATATAAAACCCCGCTTATTACGGAGGATGGGAGTCGTGTGTTGATCCTTCTCAAGGACGATTACCAGGTAAACCGTCCGCCTATAAATAACTGAAATACGGTCACGGGCTTAAATAAAATGTTGTCCGAGCGATGGTTTTACTTATTTTAACAAGTTAAAAGTATGCATGAAAGTTTGACTTATGTTCCAAATCTGAAATTTTCAAAATATAAAACCCCGCTTTTAAGGGGTTTTATATTTTCAAAATTTCAGAGTAGGAACATAAGTCAAACTTTCATGCATACTTTTAACTTGTTAAAATAAGTAAAACCATCGCTCGGACAACATTTTATCCTCTCATTCAGGACAATTACAATTTTTATCATCACAAAAAGCTAAGCAAAATAAAAATAGGACAACACTTTATTAAAGGGGATTTTTACTTTACAAAACAAACACATAATAACATCTAGTATCAAAATTTTCTAAAAACTATTAGGCTACCACGATCCAGACATACAAACTAGGTCAATCACACTTAGATCTCATTGGTCGCCGTGATTGGCCTTCTCTTTGGTAAGCAATCAAATTCAACCTTTGGCTATACTAGCTGGAAATTGCAGTCAGGTAAATTTCTCCTATTTCTGGCTTCAAAATTTAGTTTTTTAGGCATGACAGGAGACATGCCAGGGTCTCATCCAGATACCAAGCTAACATAAGCGCTCTTTTGGACGGACCTTGATAAAATTCTCATCAAATCAAATCAAATCAAATCAAACGGGCTTAAATCTCAAGACTGCAGAAATACGATCAGCTGAGCGGGTTGCCGCGCTTTAACATTGACTTTAATGTTATAATTTTGCGGACATTTTTTGATACCTTGTTAAAAAATACGTACTTGAATCTGTTTTTTTATTATCCCATCGCCGAGGTATATGGTATTGATCTCCGGCCATACGTACAAACCCTTTCTTGTCCGGGCTATTTTCCAGGAATACGCATATTATACAAGCACGTTCTATTTCACGAGAATGAAGTTGGCCCCGCAGCCCCATTTATCCCCACAGCCCCGTGAAGTTAGCCCCGCAGCACCTAGTTACCCCGCATCCCCGTGAAGTTAGCCCCGCAGAACCTAGTTACCCCGCATCCCCGTGAAGTCAGCCCCGTGGCACCTAGTTAACCCCGCATCCCCGTGAAGTTAACCCCGTGGCACCTAGTTACCCCGCATCCCCGTGAAGTCAGCCCCGTAGCACCTAGTTACCCCGCATCCCCGTGAAGTTAGCCCCGCAGCACTTAGTTACCCCGCAGCCCCGCCATGTTATCCCTATGCTACCATGTCTCAACATGCCTCGTGGCATATGGTTTCCTGAAAGTACCGCTTGAATTAACCTATGCATACATCACCACAGGACAACGAACAAACGCGGTGGTGTTGATGGGTAAAGATGTCTGTTGCTTATACCTGAGGTTTCGGGTTAGAACCCCACTGGGGTCACAACCGTACCTTCTCATATGTCATCAGTTCTATTTTCTCAGTCCCGTGCCCTCTAGTATCAATGCAACCCTGGTGATATTGTTGATATAAGTATCATCCCCGCTTCACATACTCTGTCCCGTGTCCCCTGCACTCAAAACAGTTCTACTTATAGTGCTCCCAATCTTTGATAACACCCTGATTTACATGAACTCAGCCCTCAGCCCTGTGCCCTAAGCACTGAAAACACCGTTTGTAGAAGTAACATCCCCGCCTGAATGAGTTAGCCCCGTGTCCCCTGCTATCAATATACTTCCTGTAACAGTCATTTCTAGTTTTCAGACCACCTCTATGTGCCCCGTGTCTTGTAGTATAATTGCAGCCCTGGTAAAATCGTTTTAAGTAGAACCATCCCCGCCTCAGAAACTCAGCCCCGTTTCCCCTGCTATCAATACAGCACTTCTTACACTACTCTCTAAATTTCATACCACACTTTTGTGCCCCCGCATTCACATAAACTCACCCCCGTTTCCTGTAGTATCATTGCATCCCTGGTAAAACCGTTAAAAGTAGAACCAACCCCGCCTCACTAACTCAGCCCCGTGTCCCCTGCTCTAATTACTGGACTTCTTACACTACTCTTAACTTTCATGCGACCCTTTTGTGTCCCCGTATTCACTTAAATTCAGCCCCGTGTCTATAGTATCATTGCAGCCCTTGTGTAACCGTTTAAAGTAGATCCACCCCCGCCTTAGTAACTCAGCCCCGTGTCCCCTGCTATAAATACAGCACTTTTTACACTACTCTCTAACTTTCATACCACCGTTTCGTGTCCTAGCATTCACATAAACTCAGCCCGGTTTCCTGTAGTATGATTGCAGCCCTTGTGAAACCGTTTAAAGTAGAATCATCCACGCCTCACTTACTCAGCCCCGTGTCCCCTGTTAGCAAAACAGCACTTCGTACACTACTCTCTAACTTTCATACCGTCCTTTTGTGTCCCCGCGTTCACATTAACTCAGCCCGGTTTCCTGTAGTGTCATTGCGGCCCTGGTAAAACCGTTAAAAGTAGAACCATCCCCGCCTCACACACTCAGCCCCGTGTCCCCTGCTATCAATACAGGAATTCGTACACTACTCCCTAACTATCATACCACCCTTTTGTGTCCCCGCGTTCACATAAACTCACACTCGTGTCCTGTAGTATCATTGCAGCACTTATATCCCGTATCTTTACGTATCAGCCCCGTGATGTTAGCCCCGCAGCACCTTCTTACCCCGTATCCTTGTGAAGTTAGCCCCATAGCACCTAGCTATACCACGTCCCCGTGACGTAAGGCTTGGATCACATAGTTACCCCGAAGCCCTGTCAAGTTAGCCCCGTGCCATTTAGATACCCCGCATCCCTCTGTTCGCCCCGTAACACCTAGTTGCTCCGCAGCCCCGTGACGAAAGGCCCGTAGCACATAGTTACCCCGCAGCCCCGTGAAGCTAGCCCCGTAGCACGTAGATACCCCGCAGCCCCGTCAAATTAGCCCTATAGCACATACATACCCCGGCTCCCCGTCAAGTTAGTCGAGTAGCACTAAGTTATCCCGCAGTCCCGTGCCACCTAGTTATCTGGTAGCCCCGCCATGTTAGCCCTTTGCCACCATGTCTCAAAACGTCTCGTGGCATACTGTTTCCCCGAAGCATCGCTTCAATGAACCTATGCATACATCACCACAGGACAACGTTCAAACCCAGTGGTGTTGATGGGTAAAGATGTCTGCCGCTTATACCGGAGGTTGCGGGCTAGAACCCCACTGGGGTCACGACCGTACCTTCTCATATGTCATCAGTTATATTTTCTTATTCCCGTGCCCTCTAGTATCAATGCAACCCTGGTGACATCGTTAATATAATTATCATCCCCGCTTCACATACTCTGTCCCGTGTCACCTGCACTCAATACAGTTCTACTTATAGTGCTCCCAATCTTTGATAACACCCTCATTCACATGAACTCAGCTCTCACCCCTGTGCCCTAAGCACTGAAAACACCGTTTGTAGAATTAACATCCCCGCCTGAATGAGTTTAGCCCCGTGTCCCCTGCTATCAATACACTTCTTGTAACAGTCATTTCTAGTTTTCAGACCACCTCTTTCTGTCCTAGCATTCAAATAAACTCAGCCCCGTGTCCTGTAGTATCATTGCAGCCCTGGTGAAACCACTGCTTTTGGTTTCCTATAAGTAGGCGTATAAATTTATTCAGTGGCCTGAACGGATTTCTCCGGAGCTTAGTTAACGCGGGGCTGTGTTCATACTGCGGTTCAGATTCTTACTGAACCGCCTCGATAGCCTAGTGGTAGAGCGTCCGCTTCGAGTGTGGGAGGTCATTGGTTCGCTCCCTGGCCGCGTCATACCAACGACGTAAGAAATGGTACCAGTACCTCCCTGCTTGGCGCTCAGCATTAAAACGGAAACTGGCCATTTTCTGTCATACCCTAACGGCGATGGATACAATTATGAATGAGGTGTCGAGAGTGAAAAATATCAGTTTGATAACTTATTTCACAATCGACCTAAAATCATTAGTATAAACTAATAGTAAATGAGAGTTGCATGGATATAAAAGGAAGCGATATTACCAAGGGTTCCATTTATACTTGGGCATCATTGTCATGTGGGATACTTACAAGGCGTAATCACGAGGGCTGCGTTGACACGTGTCGACACGTGTCTGAGGTCATGCGGCTGCAGATAAAATTCAAAGGTGAAATTACCTGGGGCTGTGTTAATCATGGGCCTAGTACATGGGGTTGAATGGATATTGCGGGGAGTGATCTTGCCATGGGCACTATTTTGGTACTTCGACTGACGGACTGTTGACGTAATACGGGGCTGTGTTATGGGGTTAACTTTAGGGGGCTGTGGGGTAACTATGTGCTACGGGGTTAACTTCACGGGGCGCATGTTAATTAGGTGCTACGGGGCTGTGAAGATATACGGGGTTATCACTTATGCAATGATACCAGAGGACACGAGGCTTTGAAAATATGAAGGCGGGGACAAAAATGTGCGGCATGAAAGGTAGGGAACACTGTAGGAAGTACAATATTGAGGGCATGGGGCAAGGGCGGGGATGCTAAGGAGAACTGTAAGAAATACCGTTTTGATTGGAGGGAGGGGCAGAATATGTAAGGCGAGGATGATATTTATATAAACATGGCATTGTTACAGGAAGGCACGAGCCTGATTTCCGGTGAATGCGGAACACAAAAAAATGGTATGAACGCTGGATAGCGATGTTAGAAGAAATGTTTTGAGAGTCGGGACATGGGGCTGAGTCATGGAAGCGGGGATAATAAGAAACTGGGGAATAAGTGCTGTAATGATACTAAAGGACACGGGGCTGAGTTTATGTGAACGCATGAACACAAAAGGGTGTTATGAAAAATTTAGTAGTGTAAGAAGTACAGTTTTGATAGCAGGGAACACGGGGCTGAGTTCGTGAGGCGGGGATGATACTAATTGAAACGGTTTTACCAGGGCTGCAATGACACAACATGACACGGGGCTTAATTTATGTGAATGCGTGGACACGCGCAGGTGGTCTGAAAACTTGAAATATGTGTAACAAGAAGTGTTTTCATACCATGGGACACTAACCCTAGGTGCTACAGGGCTAACCTGACGGGGCTGCGGGGTATGTATGTGTTACGGGGCTAACTTCGAGGGGCTACGGGGTTACTAAATGCTTCGGGGCTAACTTGACAGGGCTGCGGGGTATCTAGGTGCAACGGGGCAAGTTTCGTGGGGGATTGGATAACTAGGTGCTTGTGGGCTAACTTAACGAGGATACGGGGTAACTAGGTGCTGCGGAGCTAACATCACGGGGCTAATAGGTGAAGGTACGGGTTATAAGTGCTGCAATGATACTACAGGACACGAGTGTGAGTTTAGGTGAACGCGGGGACACAAAAGGTAGGTATGAAAGTCAGAGAGTAGTGTAGAAGTGCTGTATTGATGGCAGTGGACACGGGGCTGAGCGAGTGAGGCGGGGATGGTTCTACTTTTTAACGGTTTTACCAGCGCTGCAATGATACTACAGGACACGAGTGTGAGTTTAGGTGAACGCGGGGACACAAAAGGTAGGTATGAAAGTTAGAGAGTAGTGTAAGAAGTGCTGTATTGATAGCAGGGGACACGGGGCTGACTTAGTGAAGCGGGGATGGTTCTACTTTTAACGGTTTTACCAGGGCTGCAATGATACTACAAATCACGGGGCTGAGTTTATTTGAACGCGGGGACACAAAAGGGTGGTATGAAAGTTAGAGAGTAGTGTAAGAAGTGCTGTATTGATAGCAGGGGACACGGGGCTGAGTGAGTGAGGCTGGGGTGGTTCTACTTTTAACGCTTTTATCAGAGCTGCAGTGATACTACAGGACACGGGGCTGAGTTTATGTGAACGCGGGGACACAAAAGGGTGGTGTATGAAAGTTAGAGAGTAGTGTAAGAAGTGCTGTATTTATAGCAGGGGACATGGGGCTGAGTGAGTGAGGCGGGGATGGTTGTACTTTTAACGGTTTTACCAGCGCTGCAATGATACTACAGGGCACGGGGCTGAGTTTATGTGAACACAGGGACACAAAAGGATGGTATGAAAGTTAGACAGTAGTGTGAGAAGTGCTGTATTGATAGCAGGGGACACGGGGCTGAGTGAGTGAGGCTGGGGTGGTTGTACTTTTAACGGTTTTACCAGCGCTGCAATGATTCTACAAGACACGGGGCTGAGTTTATGTGAACGCGGGGACACAAAAGGGTGGTATGAAAGTTAGAGAGTAGTGTGAGAAGTGCTGTATTGACAGCAGGGGACACGGGGCTGAGTGAGTGAGGCGGGGATGGTTCTGCATTTAACGCTTTTACCAGGGCTGCAATGATACTACAGGAAACCGGGCTGAGTTTATGTGAATGCGGGGACTCAAAAGGGTCGTATGAAAGTTAGAGAGTGGTGTAACAAGTGCTGTATTGATAGCAGGGGACACGGGGCTGAGTTAGTGAGGCGGGGGTGGTTCTACTTTTAACGCTTTTAGCAGGGCTGCAATGATACTACTAAAAACGGGGCTGATTTTATGTGAACGGGGGGACACAAAAGGGTGGTATGAAATTTAGAGATTAGTGTAAGAAATGCTGTATTGCTAGCAGGGGAAACGGGGCTGAGTTAGTGAGGCGGGGATGGTTCTACTTTTAACGCTTTTACCAGGGCTGCAATGATGCTACATGACACGGGGCTGAGTTTATGTGAACGCGGGGACACAAAACGGTGGTATGAAAGTTAAAGAGTAGTGTAAGAAGTGCTGTATTGATAGCAGGGGACACGGGGCTGAGTGAGTGAGGCGGGGATGGTTCTACTTTTAACGGTTTTACCAGGGCTGCAATGATACTACTGAAAACGGGGCTGACTTTATGTGAACGCGGGGACACAAAAGGGTGGTATGAAATTTAGAGATTAGTGTAAGAAATGCTGTACTGCTAGCAGGGGAAACCGGACTGAGTGAGTGAGGCGGGGATGGTTATACTTTTAACGTTTTCACCAGGGTTGCAATGACACTACAGGACACGGGGCTGAGTTTCATTTAACGTTGGGACACATAGAGGTGGTCTGAAAACTAGAAATCACTGTTACAAGAAGTGTATTGATAGCAGGGGACACGGGGCTAACTCCTTCAGGCGGGGATGTTACTTCTACAAACGGTGTTTTCATTGCTTAGGGCACAGGGCTGAGGGCTGAGTTCATGTGCATGAGGGTGTAATCAAAGATTGGGAGCACTTTAAGTAGAATTGTATTGAGTGCAGGTGACACGGGACAGAGTATGTGAAGCGGGGATGATACTTACATTTATATTAACGATAGCAACAGGGTTGCATTGATACTAGAGGGCACGGGACTGAGACAATAGAACTGATGACATATGAGAAGGTACGGTCGTGACCCAAGTGGGGTTCTAACCCGAAACCTCAGGTATAAGCGGCAGACATCTTTACCCATCAACACCACCGCGTTTGTTCGTTGTCCTGTGGTGATGTATGCATAGGTTAATTCAAGCGGTACTTTGAGAACCATATGCCACGATGCGTGTTGAGACATGGTGGCATAGGGATAACATGGCGGGGCTGCGGGGTAACTAAGTGCTGCGGGGCTAACTTCACGAGGATGCGGGGTAACTAGGTGCTACGGGGCTGACTTCACGGGGATGCGGGGTAACTAGGTGCCACGGGGCTAACTTCACGGGGATGCGGGGTAACTAGGTGCCACGGGGCTGACTTCACGGGGATGCGGGGTAACTAGGTTCTGCGGGGCTAACTTCACGGGGATGCGGGGTAACTAGGTGCTGCGGGGCTAACTTCAAGGGGGTGTGGGGATAAATGGGGCTGCGGGGCCAACTTCATTCTCGTTTCTATTTCAATGATTTTTCCTGGAGTAATTGGCCCAATATACGTTCCAGTCCGTGCTATTTCATAGCAACCACAGACTGATTTCAACAAATTTAAGAGATCTTAACAAGAGAAGGTGCCCATATTGCAAGCATGTTCCGGTTCGGTGATTTTTCTCACTGAATTATGGCCCTTTCATTTTCCGTACACAATATATATAGCACTTTTGTGCATTTTTGTACGGAGTATTTCACAGGACTTGAATTCAACAAATCTTCATAGACTGCTTCATTATCAAGAGATGCGCATATTATCGGTATGTTCCAGTTTAATGATTTCTGTAGTAGTTATTGCCCCTTGATTACTTTTTTTCATAAACGTTCGAGTCCGCGATATTTCTCGGGCTGGGATTGAGAAGCTCCACTATCAAGAGCTTAGCATGTTGACAAAATGTTCTGGTCCAATGATTTTTCATTGGAGTCCTTTCTTAATATGGCCACCTTTCACACAAAAGCCTTGCCGTGGCTGGGGGATTTGGACATGTCAACATGTCTCTCGTTATCATTGTCTGAGCATTTAAATAATTCAATGCATAAAGACCATGCTATCTTTAGATAAATGTGTATATAAACTTGAAATTTCTTTTGGCTCTCTTGTTCCAAATCTCTCTTCCGCTTCCTAGAGCTAACTCTTTACGGGAACATTGTTTGTAATCAAACGTAGCATTGGAATTATACTAATTAAAAAAAAGGTTTTCAGATCGAAACTGTTAGTTGCCGGACCCCAAAGGATATTTTGGTGTTTTCTACTATTTCTTATGTATAGTGGCATAATTAGACTTTTATAGCTTTTCTATTTACTCTGCAGATATTTTCGATTTGGCGATGATTTTGACTATACAGGGTAAATGGAACACTGCAATATTGACACTGCAGTATTATATATTGTAGACACCAGCAAATTGTTGGCTAGACCGTGGTCAGTAAAATATATTGCAATACAGTAAGTAGTAATAGAAAAAACACCAAAACCTCTTTAAATGCTGATGTAAACAAGGTCATGTGATTACCCGCATGTAATGTGTTTATGTTCTTGGCAAAAGACACGCCCAAAGCCCTATTGGTTTGCGATAGCAAGAAGACCACTTTGCACATTGAAACTTTGTAGTAAATGCACGCCAATGTATTCCTTTGATTTTCTTTTATTTTGGCGGAGCCAAGAACATAGATTTCCTGAGCGTGACATAGTATGTTATATGTGTACCTATAAAACTTAGATACAGTTCAATAATAGATAACGACGCGCGTCTTACGCGTTCTTCTTCGGCTTTTACTCCAGTGTATGACGCTGACATATTATTCTGGTAGTTTTTACACTTCGGTGGCAAACTGATTTTACAGGTTGGAATATTAGAAGGTGTGCCAGTAATAAAATGTAAAGCCTATGCAAGGGGTCACACTGCAACGCCAAATTTATTAGGCTAGAAGTTGTGTATCGTCTTCGGCTTTTACTGGTGTATGACGCTGACATACTTCGCTGTTTTTACACTTCGGTGGCAAACTGATTTTATGGTTGGATATAGAAGGGTGCCAGAAGCACGCCATTTTTAGCTAGAGTTGTGTATCGTCTTCGGCTTTTACTGGTGTATGACGCAGACAAACTTCGCTGGTAATTGTGTAGTCTCATTATTTCCACTTCGAAGGCAAACCGATTTTAAAGGTTGGAATTTTTGAAGGTGCGACAGTTATAAAATGTAATATCTATGAAAGCGGTCACACGCAAGGCTAGAAGTTGTGTATCAATTTAACACCGCAGAGTTTGTAAATAAGCTTAATATCTTTTGAAAACGCATCTTTGTTTTCGTCGCGCCCCTCTATTCAGAGTTGCAGACGTACCATGACTTAGGCTGATGAGCAAGCAAATGTTTATATCATATTAATATTTAGTTTATATCAAAATAAAACGTGTATTATGTATTTCATAATAGTATGAGTCGTTTGTACTAATGCGGATTATTTTGTGGAGTTATATCAGTTTATGTAAACAAAGAACTACTTTTCTTTTAGCTCAGCTAGTACTTCGTGCAAGGGTGAGCTTTTTGGGATGGATAATTGTCCGTCGTCCGTCGGGCCAATGTTGATGAAACTTGGCAGGGATCTTCCTTACATAAAGCTTTACCAAACGTGTTTAAATCCATTTCATAGAAAATAGTAAAATCTTGTTCTGCGTAACCACAAGGCATATAGCTTAGACGCAATGTATTTTGCCTAGTGGACCACTACCAAGATTGTTCAAATTATGACCTCTTGGTCAAAATCGACCCCTAACTTTATCACTTGAGTTTACATAGCTTATAAAGGAAAAACTTTAAAAAAATCTTCAGCAAAGCCTAAAGCTTAGCGGGAACGGTAACTCAGTAAAGAGATGAAAACAGTTGTAGAAATATATTATCCGCTTTAATCTTTAACTTAAGCGATCAGTAAACACGTTTGGATTAATCTTTAGGATTACCCATAAATATAATCCTCTTATAACTATTGTATCTATAGTTCGGCAACACTGAATGAAGCATAGCTTACACTTTCTCCTCGGCTTTTATGGTTGTTTCTCTACTAGCTTTAAGTGCAGACTCGGTCAAATGAACATTGTTGAACTATAGTTTAGAAATGACCTATCTGTAAGTAGGAAGACATGAGGCAGAATTGTTATTGAAAACAGAAATTATTCATGAAGCAGGATATCACTGTAACTAGGTAAGTTCATATTTTTCTACAGTGTTTCATCTACATGTGTATTTCTACTTTGTTATTAAAGAATGAAAGATTTTTTTTATCTCTTTACATCGAACGGGTAGGAGAAAATGTCTTTTTAAGATCAGATCAATCAAAATATGTTCTTTTCATTGATCAAAAATAATACAATTTGTATTGTTAGACCGTAGCTTAGATATTTATCGAGTTTTATTTAAAATGAAGCTTAAATGTTTAAATGTTATTTTTAACCTACTAAATTATATCTACTAACCAAAATCTACACCAAGTATATAATTACTTTCTCATTACTACGTTCAAAATTGATCCAAAGCACAGGGTTTTTGAACGTAATATAGAAATGCCAAAATCAATGGTTTTTCTTCTGTTTTAAGCGTTTTCGTAAATCTAAATCCGCTAATTCTGATTTGTTTATGTTATGTCCAGTGATGTCCTCCAATAGCAACAGGGATGCGAGCTGGAACTTCTTACAGAAGTTCGGAGTCAAACCAATGGACGAGGAGCCGGACTTTAACGAGTGTCTCATGAAAGTGTTCCGGCAGAAAACACAACGGAAACGACAGGACCACGCGTGTAAGGTAAGAGTTCCTTTCTCACAGTCACTGATTGCATACATGTTTACAGGGTTCAACACAGTTGTTAACATATGTTAATACATTGTATTTTGCAGTTTAACCAGTTACTTTTCTAAAATAAACGTGATCATTATTTTATTTAAAGTTTGGACAGTCCCTTAGATTGTTTAAATGGTGGCTTACTAACACTCACTGAATGGATCCATCAGTGCAGATCATGATCAACACTGAACAGATATGCAGGCTAGTCATGATCTGCAGTGGTTGCTTAAAGCAAAATCACCGGAAGTTGTGATCTAGCTTATGCAAATATCTGTTACATTTTTTGTTTGAATATCAATTGTTCTGTTTAAAACAAAACAAAAACAAATGCAAGTACAAACAGATCTATGTAAAGTTTCCGCCTACTTTGTCGTAAACATCGACTGATTGGCTGTTTAACACATGTTCTCGTGCATTTTACTTCCGGTCTTTTATTAACTTCCGGTTTCTTATTCAGACGGCAAACCATCTGGTGAAACTGGTAACGGACATTGCTTACACACTGAGTCCTGAATGGAGGGAATATATTTGCGCGACTCCTAAAGGAGGAGTTGTCACGACACCAATTCGTACACTGACTGAAAATAGTTACGAGTGTATGGTGCCATTGAAACGGCCCCTGAGACTGGATGGTTTTAAGGTATATATGTATTTAATATTTTCACCAAGTGCTGAAGTGTGTAGGTGAGAATTAGGCGCAGCCTGACTGCTATATCGTCGAACCTAGAACCCTTCGCTTATAGGGCTTGGACTGTTCTACAGACTAAGTTACAACATGTCCTCCCCTTTATATATCCGAATTATAAACTGGGACACACAGGTACATGTGTTTGTGATATTTGTTTGAACCTTATATTTTACAATACAAATGTAACTTAAATTATAGACCCTACATTTAACTGTGCTCCATGACTGCTTCTCGGTCCAGTATTTTGTTCTTGACTCGGTTTCATGCTCAGAATTAGATCTACATTGTACCGAAATATAAATATGGCAAACAGATTTTCTGAACAAGTTTTTAGGCTCCTTGTGGGAAACCCCATTTATTCATACATGATGCAATTATAATAATAACATACAAATTTTAATGTTTTATATAAGACATGGCAGTTTTCCATTAAAACAATTGAACATTCGTGTTTTTCTAGCCTCTTTTATGCGTCATGTATTGAATAAAAATGTAATAATAATAATGTTAATTTTTTTTCAGCCCACTTAATAGAATAGACAAAAGAATTAGATAGATAAAAGATGAAAACAGAACAGGGCTAGAAAAGCGAAAAAATAAAAATAAAATGTGGTGTTGCGGGGTGGGGGTGGGAAGGGGCTGGGGAGTGCAGAGTTTTATCGTAGCATCAGTTGCACTGATTGTTAACATTTATATGTTTGGTAAGTGCATGTCAAAATTACGTTATAATTGGGCTTTTAGTTTTAGCAGTTAGTTGCGCATTGTGGAAGTCGCAATCAAAATCCGCCTTTTATCGCGAAATTTTCGTGCACATGACAATTCTCCAGTTTACAGTATTTGGTTTTAACCGAAAATAACAAGTTTCTTTGGTTTTCCCAGACGATAGATATCAGTTTATCTGGTTTTCCCACGCGATAATAACAGTTTCTCTGGTTTTCCCACACAAAGTAACAGTTTCTTTGTTTTCCCCAGTCTGGTAAACAAGGTGCGTTATACTGATTTTTATTTGCCTAGGTTATATTATTTTCATAGATTCGAAAAATTCAGCGAGGAACTTTCATGCAAGATGCCCCAACATAGTTTTTGCTACCGGTTCGTATACTGCAAGCTGCTGTCTTTGTTCAGTGTTAGGAATAAGGCAAGTACATCTTGTATTCCAGAGATAGATCTCGCTTCAAACATGGACAAGCTGGTTATCCTTAGTACCCAAAGGTTTTATATTAAAATGGTTCTATTCACGGTAATCAAATGATATACTATTTTATGTGGCCACCTTTTTGTTTTAGATCTTCAACGACGAATCGATGACATCCCTATCATTGGTTTCTGGTAAAGTAGTTTGAACCCGTTTGTGACATAAGCAAAAGGTTAAATCTTGTAAGATAAGATGGAAACAGTGCATCGTCAAGACTGGTTTTCTTAGACCCAAAGGAAACTAAATTGGTACAACTACGGTTTAATATTTGCAGTCTTGTTATCTTAAGTCAAGGTACATACATGTACATGGTTTCAGTAAAGATAGTCGGAACGTTTGTGACAAGATAGACAAAAGGTTAAAGGTTTGTGATAAGATAAACAGAACGTCAAACGTTTGTGACAAGATAGACAAAAGGTTAAAGGTTTGTGATAAAATAAACAGAACGTCAAACGTTTGTGACAAGATAGACAAAAGGTTAAAGGTTTGTGATAAGATAAACAGAACGTCAAACGTTTGTGACATGATAGACAAAAGGTTAAAGGTTTGTGATAAAATAAACAGAACGTCAAACGTTTGTGACAAGATAGACAAAAGGTTAAAGGTTTGTGATAAGATAAACAGAACGTCAAATGTTTGTGACAAGACAGACAAAAGGTTAAAGGTTTGTGATAAGATAAACAGAACGTCAAACGTTTGTGACAAGATAGACAAAAGGTTAAAGGTTTGTGATAAGATAAACAGAACGTCAAACGTTTGTGACAAGACAGACAAAAGGTTAAAGGTTTGTGATAAGATAAACAGAACGTCAAATGTTTGCGATAAGACAGACAAAAGGTTAAAGGTTTGTGATAAGATAAACAGAACGTCAAACGTTTGTGACAAGACAGACAAAAGGTTAAAGGTTTGTGATAAGATAAACAGAACGTCAAACGTTTGGGATAAAATAGAAAGAACGTACGTTTTATACGTTTGGGACAAGATATACAAAACTGACAGAACGTTAAACGTTTGTGATAAGACAGACAGAACATTTTACATTTTTTTATGAGATAAATGGACAAAACATTGAGATAAACAGAACGTTTGGTGTTTGTAAGATCGACAGAATATTTGACGCTTGCCATGAGGTTGACAGAACGTTAAACGTTTGTGGTAAGAAAGACATAGAACCGTTATTAATTCAGATAATCACTATTTTACAGGTTTAAATAAAGTATGCCCAGTACTGTTAACGGAGAACCATAACGTTGACAAACTTGGATGCTATGTCGGTGACGACGGCACAGCTACTCTCCATACCACCATGAGCGACTTCGATGGGGATGATTTGGCCATCAGTGTATTAAGGTTATTTCTTACCACTTTCTTAATGTGTTAGTGTCGATAGACGCATATAAAGCAAATTATTAGTTAGTACTGACTGGTTGACTCAGTGGAATAAGCTTCGAAGAGAAAGAGAAGCAATGTGGAACTATCTGTGTCTGACCTAAGGACAATACCACTACATAGGCACTTGTAAGGATCGATTGGAGGACGCTCCGATCCTGAGGCGAACTCGCTACTCCTGCACTAAGGCAGTTCCACATTTTTATTAGACCACTGTTAAATTTGCTAAATATCAGGTTTATATTACTGCAACTAGTATTAGTTATACATAAAACACATTCTGGCAGATATGGACCTGTGGAACAGCATATTGGCATTCGGTCATCGGGTAAATATGTTATACCTCAGGTCAATAGATTTGAATATTCACCTCATTATCAGCAAATGATTGTATAATATTTTTAATGACGCTCATGGGGTTGAGCTGCGCTACCAAACTGAGCATTTAGGCGAGAAAGTTGGCAGTTTCACACGTACACTGGATGTCAAGTACTGGTCCTTCCCGTTGGAAGGTAAACTTTGTAAATAACCGAATTACTATTGAATTGGCGTTTAGCCACATGGAAAATAAACCTTGCCTGGTTTTCATCCTATTGATCTGCTTTTGTAGCAAGTGTCTACAATTAATAAATTGTGTTTTTAGTGTTAATATATACCCCGTGTTTGTACTGGACATTCTACCGTCAAGTCTAAAGCTGACCGCCCCTTTGCCATGTTTTGGGGACTATATTCAAGGACAAAAGGAATTCAGGGCCCTGGTGCTGAAGGATCTAGAAGACGGAAAACACGTGGCCTTCCTTGATCCAAAGGTAAGGTTAAAGCTAGATCTGCTTAAGAGAATTTATCAAGCTGAAAAGAAGACACATATAGATTTATTTAGTAAGAATTTTGTCATAAAACTGATGAAGATATGTTACAAAAGTAATAATAATTATGGTAAAATAGCAGTAGTAGCAGCAGCAGCATCAGTAGTAGTAGTAGTAGTAGTAGTAGTAGTAGTAGTAGTAGCAGCAGCAGCAGCGGTATCTAGCAGTAGCAGTAGCAGCAGCAGTAGCAGTAGCAGTAGTAGTAGTAGTAGTGTAGTAGTAGTAGCAGCAGCAGCAGCAGCAGCAGCAGCAGCAGTATCAGCAGCAGCAGCAGCAGCAGCAGCAGCAGCAGTAGGTAGTAGTAGTAGTAGTAGTAGCAGTAGTGGCAGAGCAGCAGCAGCGGTGGCGGCAGCGGTATCAGTGGCAGTGGCAGTAGCAGCAGCAGCAGCAGTAGCAGTAGCAGTAGTAGTAGTAGTAGCAGCGGTAGTAGCAGCAGCGGTATCAGTAGCAGTAGCAGCAGCAGCAGCAGCAGTACAGCAGTAGCAGCAGTAGTAGTAGCAGCAGCAGCAGTGGCAGCAGCAACAGTAGCAGTAGCAGTAGCAGTAGCAACAGCAGTAACAGTAGCAGTAGCAGTAGCAACAGCAGTAGCAGTAGCAACAGCAGTAGCAGTAGCAACAGCAACATCAGTAGCAGTTGCAGTAGCAGTAGCAACAGCAGTAGCAGTAGCAACATCAGTAGCAATAGCAGTAGCAGTAGCAACAGCAGCAGCAGTAGCAGTAGCAGTAGCAACAACAACAGCAGTAGCAGTAGCAGTAGCAACATCAGTAGCAGTAGCAGTAGCAACAGCAGTAGCAGTAGCAGTATCAGTAGCAACAGCAGTAGCAGTAGCAGTAGCAACAGCAACAGCAGTAGCAGTAGCAGTATCAGTAGCAACAGCAGTAGCAGTAGTTGTATTAGCAACAGTAGCAGCAGCAATAGTAATAGCAGCAACAGCAGCCTTAGTAGCAGTAATGATAATATAGTTTCGTATATAAATGCTTTTTAGCAATTTATTCCTTCCTTTGGTTCAAAATTATTTGGAATTCATTTGAACCAGCAATGTTCACTGTTCAATATTATTTTGCTTAACCAAAATTGATAGGTTTGTTACAGGATCTCTTCAAGCACCACTCTAGCAGCTCTGCGATGAGTGACTTAGACTTACACGATTTTTTGCCGTATAATTCTTACAGAGCTGAAAACCGTTTAAATACGATTAATTGTTTTGCCTGTTACATGAAAAAATACACTCACAAATGGTGTGCCTTTTCACAAACAAATCTTCGATCAAGCGACTGATTGTGCGAAATTTCCATCCAACTTTTTATTATCTGATAACTCTTGCATCTTTAACTGTATTTTTATCTAGATTCAGCTTAGCATCATTGTTATTCCCTTAACGATTTATCTAGAGCATCAGAAGGACATGTGTTTGTAAACATGTTCTAAAAACATGTATGTTCTCTACATGATTTTATTGCAAACAGTCCGCGATGACCAGCAGTCGGAGTATTTTTTTCGGTTGGGTGAATCAGACGCTGTGCGAACACGAGTTGTTAAAATAATAATAAAAAAATGATAAAAAATGAAAAGTCCAACAATAACACTTTATTACAACAACGTTTTTATATCATCATTTTCATATATACGCTTCGGCAAAAGCCTTCATCAGAATCAAGATTTTTAAAAAAAAATTTATTCTAACACGAGTTGTTGAAAGACAAGATTGTAATGCATCTTGTATAAAACACTACACGTTTCTTTTCAGACTGAATTCGCGGATGGTCCTGTGAAGAAATGTTTGCCAAAAGAAGGACCAACATGGAAGATGAATCTCTGCTTTGCGGAGAACCATGTGTACAGTTTGATCGACAAATATTGCCGAGGTTTGAAATTCCGACACGTGATGATCTTGATGAATATTCTTCGTGACGAGAACCCGGCTAAATTGGGGATGCTAAATAACGAAATCATTGTCAACACACTCTTCAACGTATCTCAGAAACAAATTCATAAAATCGCAGATAAAAAAGTTTGGATTTTTAAAGTCATGCAGACGTTAGCTGATTACTTAGAACAGGGTTTTCTCCCTTCTTTTTATCATCCACGACAAAATCTTCTCACTGCTTACGGAATATCAAAAGAGAAACAAAAGGTTGCATGTGACGGTCTTCAGACAATTTTGTCATTGATTAAGGAAGATCCTAGAAAATTGTATAGATTTACCGGCTATGTAGATCCGTTTGCCATGTCACTTCGACATAAAGCGGCAAGTAAGCCACAGGACAAGGTAGATGGTAAGGCTAAACCAGCTAAAGGATTTAAAGCTGCATATGAGAAAGTTGTTCTGAAGGTAAGACAAGAGAATGACGAGAGGGCAGTATCTGGACACAGTCAGAGAACAGTTGTGATCAATGAAGACCGCAACGAGGCTATTGACAATACGGAAAATGTGCCAAGAGATGCTGACAGTGTAAAAAAGGACTTTATGGAGGAAGAGAGTGGAATAAGTAGACTTAGTAAAGTAGGAGAACGAAGTGATATATATTGAGAAATTAATAGTGTTTTTGTTTGTTCAAACTGTCTTGTCAGATTGTTTGTCACTGTATAGTTATTTCAGTTTTTCCATAACACTATGCAGCCAACACTGTCATGTCTTGCCCCATTGGATGGCCTGGCCGCTCTTGTCACTAAGAATGTGTACTTGCGTTAATTTCTTTTTACTGGCCGTTAATATCTTGCACAGCAATCATATCTGAAAAGCACCCACCCCAATTTCCATGTCCTATCGTCATAATTTTTTTCCCACTCTTTTTTTGCCCTATTCTACCACTAATGCATGGTAACTGATCATATGTTACTGGCTAGTCCTAACCATTTTCAAAAAAATGGTCTGTCAGTGCACCATCTTTTTCATCCCAAGTGAATGCTCTGCCCAGCCGAAAGTGTGCCTGTAAAGAGTTTTTGCCCGGTTCCATCTTAATTTAACCTGTATCTGTCTGTTCACACCTTGTTCAAACCAGATCATATTTTTATTTCATATTAGCGTATTCAGGGCATACTCAAGTAGCAATTTCGTCCCTGCTAAATACCTATTGTATCTGTATGCGCCTGTTCTCACCCAGTTCAACCCTAAACCCCCACTCCCGAGCCCCATCCCACCCACATCTTACCAGTTACCACTGTCTTTTTCTCCGTCCCTTGGCCTATCTTTATCACTCATAAAAGGTTCAAAGTATTGCAGCTTATGTCAATATTCTAACTCTTGTATGTACAAATACCAAAAGATGAAGAATGTTTTTTCCCAACATTTCCGCTGCGTACCATAAGAGTATCATGATTGTATGTTTTTGTTATGTATTAAAGTTGCGAAAACAAATTGTAAGTATTTTAAATATTTAAAAAAAAAATGAAATGAAAAAATGCACCAATGAATTATTCCACTGTTATATACTAGTACTAACTTTACCCTAGAGGTATTGATTTTCCAAATACCATAAAGATGGCGGGCGTCGGGGATGGAGTGTGGGGAGGGGGACAGACGAGACAGCTTTTGCGGTCAGTGCAGATTGTGATTAGCCTGCTCTGTTCAATGGACACAATTTTGAACAAACAAAATACTGTAAGATGAACAATCCAACTTTCGAAATTTATCCAAATATCGATGAAATGACCGGACAGTCAAACCTGTAAACAAAGACCACTGTTGGGAAGCTACAAATATGGTCTTTGTCCTCAGGTGTGTTTTTTATTGAATATTGCACTGAGATCTACCCGCTAGTCTTTTTTGCTGGATGGTCTTTATTTGCATTGTGGTCTTTAACACAGGTTTGACTGTATACAAGTGTGCGTGAAATGTTAAAGGGTATCGTATACAAGCTGTTTAGCTTTTTAATAAAGCTGACGCTATCGCGTTGATAAGTGACTCATTGATATCTAAATACGAAACATGAACAAAAGTTGTAGGTTTGTTTACAATACGTAAAATAGAGTATGAAATCATGTGTAATTATCATCTGGATAAAGATGACAGAAATTAAGCGCATAAGCTAGTAGTACATCACATATTATAACCATATAAACACAGTGTACAACCTCCGGCGTTGACAACGATTCACGGCGTTGACAGCGGTTCCAGATTCAAATGCCTGTTTTTACGGAGGGTAAGTATTTATGAATGTTGTTGCCTTTTCAGTTGCATTTGTGAGTAACGGCCAGTATACATTGTTTAAGCATAGATCAAGGAATCCGCACGTGCCATTATGTCGAAACAGATAGACGCATTTTAGCAGAAAATCCTCGGTAAATACGAAAGTTTTGCCAAATATCGAGCGTTTTTGCATTCGTCATTAATTATAAGTGTCAAGGTGAAAGCAGCTCCGTTCATTTTTTATATTAACGGAAACAGCAGTGTCGAAAAATGTGAAAACCACTGAACTTGCGTGTTGTGTCCGTTTTGCATCGCGTTTTTGCTACTTTTTCTGCCCAGAATGGCATTAAAACTAATGCACGTGAACTACGGATAAAAAGCACGTATGACATAGTGTAATCAGATGTCTGTACAACAATACAGCTGTACAAACTGTATATAACTAGGTTACTGATGATTCCAGTCGGGAAAGTTACATCTACGCAAATTTGTGGAACTGGAAAAAATAATATGTTAACACTCTGTGATTTGTCGCAAATGATTGACACTTGCATTTTCTATTTATGTTAATGCACATTTGATCGACTTACTGTTGTCGAAGAGGTCCTCCTCATTTCTGGTATGAATGTCCGTAATTACTGAATCTGCAATGCTTTTTATTTTGGTGAAATGACGTCTAGAAATATTCCATATTTCAAAAATATAAAAGTAAATTGATACCCCTTTGTAAGACAATGATTCTATCTTAGTTACTTATTTTTTGTTTATGATGATAACAATGATCATATATATATATATATATATATATATATATATATATATATATATATATATATATCTTCATGTCATGTTGAATATTATACATGATTATGCGAGAACATGATGCCTCTATTAAGATGTGTTATATGACCCCATCATGATCCAAGTTCTGTCTCGCGGAAAGGAATCATCAGTAACCTAATTTATACATTGTATACAGCTGTATTGTTGTACAGACGTCTTATAACAATATGTCATATGTGCTATTTATCCGTAGTTGTACTGCCATTTTGGGCAGAAAAAAGGAGCAAAAGCGATGCAAAACGGCTGAAACACGCAAGTTTCAGTGGTTTTCGCATTTTTCGACACTGCTGTTTCCGTTAATATAACTGAAATTGATCGAATAGGCTTACACCTATAATCATTAAACAAAAGAAGTACTGCCAATCATGTTAGCCAGATTCGTGTACCTTGTCAAATTTAAACGCCTGTATCTCTTTTAAAACTGAATATTACAAGATGACACTTAGCAGACATATAGAGAAATGTCTGAATATTAACACTTATAATTAATGCCGAATGCGAAAACACTCGATTTTTGGCAAAACTTTCGTATTTACCGAGAATTTTCTCCTCAAATGCTATACCTGTTTCGGCATATTGCACACGCTAATTCCTTGATCTGCTAAGCAATGTATGCTGGCCGTTACTCAAAAAGACAATTGAAAAGGCAACAAAATTCACAAATACCTACCCTCTGTAAAAACAGGCATTTGAATCTGGAACCGCTGTCAACGCCGTGAACTGCTGTCAACATCGGAGGTTGTACACTGTGATTCAGAAGGCTGGTACGTACTTGCAAATTGACTGCTATATCAGGTATCAGGAACCTTGAATATTTCGATACCAGCACCCAACGGCCTTGTATCAGGGAACTTTGTAAGTATTGAATGTTGCCTATTATTGGAAATAGCGGGTTCCTAAACAAAAGCTAGTCAGTACCCGTACTACTTTTAAATTAGTATTTAAATTGGATGGGTGTGACGTCAATTTCAAGTAGGTTGTCTTAACCAGGACAGCCTTTTCTTTTGATGGAAAACTGTCTGCATGGTAACCGATTTCGTGATAAACACAAAATGTCGAAAAATGTTGAAATTGGTGATGCTAGATATAGATTCGGAATATGATATATTTTGGGCTGCGAAAAAAACTTTATAAAACGCGACAAGAAATCGCGCTAAAATGTTTATCAACAGCTTGTTTTGATAGTAGTTATCACTGAACAAGTGATAATTTAAACTTCTGTGTCAATCGGATCATCTCGGCAATATCCGAAGGAAACCACTATCTCCAGATCCGAATATATACAAATGATGATTCAATGTTTTTAATGAGTCATACAATGTGTATATAATACAAAATCTTGGTTACCCAGTAATATACAATGTTTATTATTTATAGCGATTATAACAATTTTAAAATTTAATGAGACGTAAATACACGCATTGACGTCATTATGCAAGGATTTTATATAAAAGAATAGCTCGTGAAAGTTTTCTTTAAACATTGAACTGCCTTTATACTGTGACAGGGAAAAACTGAATGTTTAAGATATGGACAAACAACAAGATGTGGTAAGTAACTTTTCAATTAATTACTGTTTTTGAAACAAATGTGCTTATATAATAACGACATTAGAATATTCGGACTGAAATTTTCATTTTGACGGTGGAGGTGATTAAGCACATGTACAGGGCGATCCATAATATATGATACTACTTTGATTTTCCCAAAAATTGCAAAATCTTGACCGATTTGTCAAATTGATATACCGTAAAAATTAGGAGATATGTTAGTTTTTAACACATTCAAAAGTACGTGAAAACGTTGACGTCATTTTGACATTGGGACGTCATTTCAATCATGTTGTTAATTTAGTATGGCGACGTCAAAGCAGAAATTCAAGTTTATTTTGAAAGTCAGCCTCCACTCACCGCTGTAAGAAGAATGCAAACATATATTTAAGATAATCAACGTTATTATAGCACACATTGGACGTCATTTAGAGCACATGTTGTAAATATTGTTGCCTGAGTTATTTGATGGATATCTTTTCAATTCATATCAATGTTGTATCAACAAAACTTTAACATTTGTAGTGTTAAATGCAATTTTATTTTTTATGATAACACAACACTAGAAAAAGATACACAATGTTAAAGTATTATCACATATTCTGGATCACCATGTATGTGCTTGCCGATTCTAGTTAATATTTCTTTTGTTCCTGTCATGATTTTCACGGACAATATTTTAAGTTTAGTAATCAAATTTTCAGAACAGAAAAGAGCGGGAACCAAAGTACCGTACTAAATCTACTGAGAGAAATGACAAAACAAATCAGTCAAATGGAAAAAACAAAGCGATGGCGCCAGATAAACGAGGACGAAACACACAAATGTACTCCTACAAATTTGGGCGTTATAAAGCTCACTAAAAGAGAAAACTACGGGAGCTAGACAACGCGAGTTATAGCCGCTCTGACGTCACAAGCGATTCTCTCCGAAAATTTGCCTATGGTGTAATAATGTGACATATTGGACTTCTCTGCCGCTTGTGACATATTGGACTTCTCTGCCGCTTTTGTTCTTATATTCAGCAGCGCAGAGGGTTGTTTCGACCTGAAAACAGGGAACTAGCGTTGTTGAACTATGACAAGCATTTCTTTTCAACGGTGACAAACTAATACTTGTCATGAATACTCGTTCGTGACCGTGTACATTTGGTATATTCTTGGGCAATATTACATACAATATTTGTTCTACGAATGCTTCCGGAGATAGCCGAGAGAGCACGAGTGATGTTGTGGCAGCGGAGAGACAGTTGATATGTAATGCATGGCTTTGATTTGTTTTTCAAATAAGTTTATGTAAAGATATGTTTGAATGTTGATATGTTGAAATATTATGTATGTATGTTTACATGCTTATTTCGGCTTCGAAGCCATTATGTATATACACGAAGATTGTGGCGATACGTTCTTTGCTTCGAAAATTGTTTACGCCAATATAATAAAGAGTTCTACAGAAGTAATACTGTATCAAGTTTCTATGTAAAACTACATTAATAAATGAATTGCATCCGAATAAAAATTATACATTGTTGTACAATAAATTACTTCGTGAATAAGTAATTACATCTTGGATGTTGTTAGTGTCCAGACCCACACCCACCAACTCCTCTATGAATACTTTTTGCTACGTATAACAAGCCGTGGCGGGATATATACATACATGGTTCCGGCTATGGCATAATAATACGACGGCTATCCAATCGGAATATCACTTGGCCATTTCCGTAAACGGCCCGAGTGATGTTCCGATTGAACGGCTATCCTATGGCCTGTGTACCATTTCAATTTCCGTTACTGCATACATGCAATGTGTAATGAAGATTGTCCTACCACCGTTTTGTTTGTTTTTGTAATTCCTTTGACATTTAAAGTCCCAGGGCCACAACTACAAGTAGCTCTAATTTTACTCAGAAACATTTCTTTCCGGCAGAAATGGCCTTTGCTTTGTACCAAAAACATTAATAACTTTGCTTTTTGAATCGGAAGCTTCATGTTAGAAAAAGTGCAGAAATTTTTCAATAACATTGCAAATAAATAAGAAAGGCTTTCTGACAACTATTTCTCATGACAAAATCACTTGAATATGAAAGACAGGCAAATGAAAATTTTGATTAAGAGTGAATAAAACATTGTTCATTATCCCGTCAGTAAAATTATTTTACTATATTAGTAAATTCAAAACGATTGTGGGACTTGAAGTCTTCAAGTGTTCGAGGCCGAGATGAAAGTTCCTTTTTAATTTAGATTGTATATAGTTCCGATTTCTCCCTTGCATTCTATATCTTGTGTGAATATTTGTTCCTACCTGTTAAATCGAGACCATGGCAGGATGAAATACATGCATAACTGCCGCCTACAATCAGGTCGTTGAACAAAACACAAGTACGAGGGCTATGATGGCCGTTATCGCTTACCTGAGTACCATGCCAGTTTCCTTTTCTACAAGCATACACTGTCTACTTGGAAATTGCCCTATCAAATTTATGTTCACGTCTTTCAACTGAGCAATTATTGCAGGAGATCATAGATGAAACATTCTAATAATTGCCTCCGAATCTAACCAATGTTTCCTTGGAAGTGGATTTCTCTCAGCTGACATACATTCTAGTCGTTCTCCCTAAGTGCCAAGAGTTTATTTCCTTTCTAAACGCAGACACAAAACATTTAAGGCGAGGAAAACAAATTTTAAGGACAAGCATGCAAATTCTTATTGTTGGCGGAATTTAAATGACATGATGGCACCTTTATATGCCAGGAAGGCTTGACAAATCGTATTAATTCCATTTGACCTTTAATGTTTTTCACGTGTTCAAGGCAAAGATACAAACGTTTCTTTTCAATTTAAACTGTTTATCGTCCCGGCCGACCCTAGGATTTCTCCACGGCTGAACTTCGCAAGACCCCAGTATGACTCCCATGCATGCTGGTACCTATTAAAATTAAAAAAATAAGGAATTTTGTTTTTACCTGTCTGCAATACGCAGTCAGCTTTTGTCCAATTATTATTTTTATACAATGTTAACCGAAATAGTAGCCAAATAATAGATGTGCGCGCATACAGACCAGACACGCGTTGTCAGCGTAATTTGGTACTTGAATCATTCTACAAAAAGTCGCAAAACTGTTGATATGTTGTGTTTTTGTTTGTGCAGGTCAACGGCACGAATTTGCGCAGACTACTGATCAGCCCGGCCTAATATACATATTGGGCAGCATCACATACTTAGCAGATTTACAGTTTTTACTGACGCACACTTTTAGTTGCTGCACAGTATGCATGTGTAGAGATATATACCCGTTCTTTTTTTTAATTGGACTTACCTCTCTTGCCTATCAATAAGAACATTTCTATTAATTTTACAAAAAGGGTGCTCGATTGAATTTAGAACAAGTCATAGTCTGCACTAGTCGGAAAGGAAGCATCGCTGTCCACCAGCTAGGTGCCTTATGCTGTCTGTAGAAATAATGTCCTGTTTACATAGCAAGAAATATCGTCTTGTTCAGAGATGTTGTGCTGTCAAAGTCATAAATAGTCTTGGTCATTTAGGATCTGATTCTATCGAGCCAGTATGATGTCTTCGACAAATTTGTATATTGTTTTGTCCCACAGAATTTTGAGTTTCATTATGGCCACATTAACCGAAAAGGCGAACGCAATGGCCAAATTAACCGAAAAAAAACAAAACACGGACGTAATGGCCGAATTAACCGAGAAAAAAAACAGACGCAGTGTAATCACCCTCGAAATATCAAGAATACTGCATTTTATGTTTGTTTATTGTAAAACTTTCATTTCGCTATAATACCTAATCATATCCAGTAGAAGTGTGTTTGTCTATTTGATTCCATGCAAAGCTGGAGTCGTGTTTTCACTTTCTCCACACACTAGTTCTTCAATTTCGTTGCTATCTTTAAAATGACTTTATTAAGTTATGGTAAAAAAAAATGGTGAAAACAAATAAGATAATTTGAAAGCATGTAAGAAATGAGTTACTCGGAGTTATTTCTCTTATTGACTTTGGATTTTCTTACTGATTTTCACTGTATCAAATTGGAATAAAAATGACATACTTCATGCGTTTTGCAAATTGGTTATAACTTTTGCAATGTTTATATTTCTAGGTTTAAAACTCGATGAGTAATTTCATTCGTAATTATAAAGTCACTTTGACGGATAAAATCAATTTAATAATATCAAAAAATGCATTTAGCAAGAATGTCTATTACACCGTTAAAGCCAGTTACTGTAGGATATGAACTTTTCTCGGTTAAATGGCCTGACAGATGACTTTTGACATAAACATAGTTCAGCCATGCCGTAACATTCTGTATTTGGTAAGGTCCGACTTCTTGAAGACTAAGATTTATCAACAAGTACCATATATCTTACGACACGTACATATCATAGCTTGGTATTCGTTAACATGTCAATGTTACAGTGTGGCGTTTTCAAGTTGAGTCTTTGTGACCTTGGGATTTGTGACCTTGGGATTCGTGATCTTGACCTCTTTTACCTTGACCTCGTTCCTGTCATTCGGAAAACTATTACTGAATGCAAATGCTGTAATTGTTTGGGCAGTTTGTATGATCTGTAATGCTATTTTGAAAAAATTGCCATGTGCATTTTATAAAGATCAGTTGGTTTGTCTTTCATAAAGAGCGACTTGTAATATGATATCTCTAATTTGTCCAGTAATTGTGAAATGTCGTATTTTCACATTTAAAAGAATTATTTCAATCAAAGGGTTTTGAGGAAAATATACTGGAAAATTACAGGATAAGCACATCGAATCCTTGTAGGCAAAACTATAAAAAAAACAATGTCTTTTTACGAATTATTTTAAATTGTGACCTTAAACTTGACCTTTGTGACTTTTGCCTTGGTATCATTTTAGGTAATCTCAAGAATCGGCCAAAAGAAGCATTAAGGGCGCTAGAAATAGGACATTGTTTTTTATGGACGCACCTAAATATATATTTTTTCCGTTTTATGAACATGAACTTTTCATTTTAAATTATTCGTCTTGTCTTGAGTATGTAAGTCAATCATTTTAAGTGAACTGGGTCACACATTTACACACTTGGGGGATCAAAACTACAAAAAAATGTATATTCATTTTAATATATTTGTCAAGGTCAAATGAAATATAAGAAACAATCCGAAACTTTTATTGAATTTTATTTGCTTCAATGCTTTACAGAAGTACAGTGGTAAAAAGCAAAGCTGGTTATCATTTAACACAAACGAAAACAAATCGTCGACATGTTTGACGATGATTCGGACAGACTGCTGGACACCTTATAGCCGGACACCTTATAGCCGGACACCTTGCAACAGACAGATACAGCCAGCTGCGAACAGCTGGACAGGTACCGTCAATCTTACCACAAGCGCTGCATCAAATTGATAATCGGTATTGGAACAATGTAGCAGGCCAGCAATAATTGTTTTCATTTCACTGAATATATTTACAGATTCAGTCAACGTAACTGACTTAATTCAGCAAAAGCTACTTCATGATCAATAGATATTGGTCATATTCAGTATATGAGTGAGCGACTAATATCATCTTGGAATCCGGAAACGGGAATTTATTCTAATATTAGATCGAACTTTAAACAATAATGAAAAATAATTTGAACCAAAACGCACCCAACTATCATACGGTCCGGATAACAGACGTTGGTCTGAGAATTTATATATCGAATTCTGATTGGTGGAATAAATGGCAGCTACAGAGAAAGGGTGTGAAGTGATCAGAATCCAAGGAAACGTTCTATGTTTAAACTGACCGCCGAAAATAACAATTAAAAATGTACGTGAAAACTTAATATCAATCGAACTATCTAACCTACATATTCTGTTAAACTATAAAATCTAGCTAACAACAAAATAAACATATTTTAAATGAAAAGAAACTCTTATAAATTAAAAACTCATGCACACGTAAAATTATATAAAAGCTGCTTTAACTAAAACTTACAGTTGTTTTATGTTATGCATTTTACTTTTTGGTACTATTTGTTTCACCATTTTATAAGCTCTTGGAGAAAAGTATTTTACCCTGTATTTACACAAACACACATACACAATGTATCAAAGTACATTGACATCCAACCTATTATGGCCTTGTAGCAGAAACAATGAATTTAGTTAATGTCTAAAATCTAATCTAGATTTTTCAAGCTTAATTAAGCTTAGCTTAGTCCTATCACATTGGCATTTTGAGCTCAGTTTTACTGTTCCACAGGCAAACTTCATTTTCAGATGTTCATCACACTTCTCGTGCATACCGACTTCTCAAGTTGTCAATGTTACACGCATGCGCATTTACCAAAACGGCAGTGAACTATACTAATGTTTGCTAATGAACAGTAGGGATTTCGATAATTATGAACGAAAGATGAAATAGAGGATAAAGAATTTGAGATATTTTACACACGTGGTAGAAATTTGTTTCAAACCACAATTTAAAACATTCACACAAAACGTCTACATTAATGTGTGGTTATATTTCATAAATTATAAATCTAAAGAAAATATAGTGTACATGTATATATCATGTAAATATAGGAATGGACACCCTACAGGACAATCCACATTAAAATATGAATTTACCAAATCAACTGAAACTTTGAATTTCCTCTTTTACAAGTACTCGAATAAACAGCATGACTGGCAACACAATTTGTATTCTTTTAGATGTAATAGATTCTAGTTGCCTGTTACATGTTTGGTTATATTCATATTTAATATATTTCGTCCCTTAAAGCGAGATATAATCTCAGGTAGCACCATTGAATCGGTCAGTTTGAAAAATAATATCATATATAAGCTACACTCATGCACCAGGGTAGATATTCACAAGTAACTGGACACTAATTAAATGCACTCATAGACTGTGATATACATTCAGCACCTATACAAATCAATTTAATAAAAACCTTTTCTTCTCAAAAAACAAAAAGTCCAACGAACACGTTTGTCTTGTAAGTGACATTAATATTGCGAAATACAGAGATAAATGCAGTAGTAATGGTCAAATAATAATGTCATGGACTAAAGGTAGTCTTCGAACCTCAAACAAAAAAGTTTTTTTTAAAGTTTGGGACATTGCGTGTGTAAATATACTATGTTTCTCAAGCAAAAAAGTTCAGCTTAATATAAATCTCCAAATTGGTGACCATAAGTTTAAAATGTCCTATATTCCACGGTAATGGATATTAAATAACAAAATGTGTCCACTGTAACCGTCTCTTCTGACGTCATAAATGATGATACTTGATGTCACTTCTGACGTCATAAATGATGATACTTGATGTCACTTCTGACGTCATAATTGTGTCGATGTTTATTCATACATGAGTTTCAATTCAGCTTTTTGCTGAAAATAGACAAACACGATAAATTTAAAATTAATAGACTGCTTTTGTATAGATCTACTATGTTATGTTTTAGTTGCTACCGTTAATAAAATTGCAAATACATGCACGAAGTATACTCAATTATTGTAGTATAATTATCAAATAGATAGACTATATCGATTTTAAAAAAGGTATTTTTTCAAGTCTGAAAATTGTAAAATGCGAAGAAAATATAGATCTAAATGTATTTATTTTACGCTTTTTCCACATCCCCCTGGAATATTTCGAAATTGAAAAAAATGACCCCCACTTTATACCATTTTTCAGTTAAGCATACCCTAAAAGTACATCTTCATTGTAATGATTAATAATTGTCCTGATTGGACAGAGAGTTCAAATACCTGGCCTTCAGGATCCATAAGTCTTGCCTCGCCACTTCCGTGTAACCAGGTCCTGCATGTGCTACTTGAAGCAACCAAAACGTCAAACTCTCCCTTATTTTTCTCTTCTTCGACGTCTTCTTCATTTTGCGCAGACAGAACCTTAAATTAAAATTTACAGGTTTGTACATCCTACATTGTTCGTTCCTACATTGTTTGTGACAACAAGGGGTAGTGTATATGCTTTTCACAGGCCAGTGTTACTGAGCTGACCTAATTCTTTCTATGACCCTCGTTAAATTATAAGCTTGGTTTCTTACTGAGCCTTTCTAACACTCCGTCAAAATGGCATCTTTATTTAGGTTATTTCTTCGTTGTTTCACGTTAACGTTCTGGTGGCTTTATATCGCTTGCATCAAATTTACTACATAATCGAATATGCGAACCACGTGATTTTTTTTATCAATCGGCATATCTTGGATAATTTCGATAGCGAGTCACATAATGGATCATTTCTGGTAATTTTTTAATATCTTCAAACTTGCTCAGGTTTCAAATCTATACGTAGATATATTTATAAAAAAATTCATTAAAAGCGAAAGAAGGGTAATTAGATTAACTATAGCAGGTATTTATATTAAGACTTGGTGAAAGTCAAAAGTCACATTTTTAGTAGTGTACGTGTAGAGTGAATCTCGATTTAGGTTACCTTCAGTTTGCTTCCACGTTTCATCACATAATTAGGGAATTTGTAAGAAGATTGCTTTCCTCTTGGTCCAGTCCTTGTAAGTGTGTAGTTAGTCATAGTAACATCCTGAAAAAAAGAGTTAGGAGATTAATACTCAGTTGCAAACATTTCTGTTCTATATACTTTGGCAAACTCGTATCATCCAATGAAGTTATCGCTATTCAAGCACATTCTTATTTCCCCGACCAAAGTTTCTGTTTGCATGATATTGATAGAGAGGATTTAATATGCATTACAATAAAACCATATGATATTAAGACCGCCCTCGATATGAAGACCGCCCCGATATTAACACCGTCCTCGATATGAAGACCGCCCTCGATTTTAAGACCTCCCCCGATATTAAGACCACCCCCGATATTAAGACCACTCCCGATATTAATACCGTCCTTGATATGAAGACCAGACATTTTGGGACCAAATGTCCCGCCCATTTCATATTAGAACGGTCTCGATAAAAAGACCGTTTCAATGTTATGACCACATTATGCCGGTACGAATTTTGGTCTTATAACCGAAACTAAACTGTAGTTACCTTTGATGATTTGTTGTACAACACAATAAAGCGGCCACCTTGGTCCATTTCAGTAACTTGAAGGTCGCCCTTGGCGGATTTGGTCACTTTAATACGCCCTACTGATTGTGACATACCTGGTGAAAAGAAGGGAAAAAATGCATGCAAGGTGAAACACATACTTTTCAAAATATGAAATTATAACTTTAACACAAAAAGAATCATTTAATGAAAATTTAAAAAAAACAACATTTTTTTGTAAGCATACTAAAGAAATGAATTGCGTGCAGATATACAGCAAGGAAGTTAATTAAGTCTTCTAACCAACAAACCATCACCCATTTAGTATTCTAAAAATAGACTATAATACTAGATTGTCACCCCTAGAAAAATATGACTATGGAAGTTTAGACATTGTTACGAGGTTAGCACGAGTCAACGTGTTATCACGAGTCAACGTGTTTACACTACAGAAGGGGTAGCTAGGATGTGGTATTCGGAGTAGGTGAAAAGAAATTGTAGGCTAGAGATACTTACTGATTTTCGCACTGAATCTTCATAAAATGGTATAAGCAACAAAAACTGCCTCTCAACGTGCTCTTAATTAATCAGTCCGAAGAAAGTGATAACTATTCATGGGTGTGTTGTAAAGTAAAGCCGATAAGTTCTTACACGGAAATATGGAAGTAGATTTTAAACATGTCTGCAGTCTAATCCAAACCAAATATGACATGTGCAACAGGCTATTAGCTGATTGGTCAAACTAATACTATTTATAAAGGCATTTTTGCTAATTCAAAAGTCATGTGAAATATGTGAAAGTACAGCTGTATACAGATTCTGATATTTCCATGTAGGTGAATAAGACACGACCCACATGACAGAGTGAATATTGTTATATCTCCGAGTACAATATGGCGAGGTGTGATTTAGAAGGGGTATGGTGTTATTTTATGTAACATGCATTATGACTTCGATTCCGTGTTGTTCTTTTAGTTTTTGAATGGATACCGTTTGTGCGTTTTTGAAATTTTCTTTTTTATGCTCTTCACAAGCCCTTTACGTTTAGGAAATCAAACCGTTCAAGTCTTTACAGCAGACGACATTATTTTGACGTCATTTGTGACGTCATGTCGTTTATCCAGGAGGTTTTTTCTTTTACATTTAACTGTTTTTGGCTGAGTTAGTTAGAAAGAAAGAGAGTTAATGATGGATACAACATTAATGTTATTTATATTTCAACATTAATCGTATTATTTGGACTAATAGAAAAGAAATATGTATGAGTAAATGAAACTGAATAGAAGTCATAAGTTGAGATTAAGTTTCCATTAAACTGAAATTCCGACATAAACAAACACAGACTGTTTTGTTATACTTACTAACAACAGGTTCTAGAAAAGAAATAAAATTCCTCAAACAAAATCAAACGAATTTCAAAAAATGATATTCATCTTCTACGTTTTTTTGTTATTACAAAAACATAATTTTAGGTACCAAAGATACATATCGTATAAAATTTTAAGCTATGTTCTTTTATTCACAAAAAAGCGTTTAGCAATCTTATCATGTGTTTACTGTCTGCATTTTGTTAAACAAAGCAACGAATAAGACAACAAGAGATTTACTGTAGGTAATTAGGCAATAACCAAAGTAACATTGAAACTTTCAAAAGAGAAAGAGAATAAAATTATTATCAGATACGACATTGGGTTAGACAATGTTGTGAGTGAGGGATTGGTGGAATAGATATTTGTTAGAACAATTGGTTACACTGGTATTATATACACACATTTAAAAAAAATCATTGCCTTAAACATGTAGATATCTTGACGCTATATAATGTACGCATCTCAACACCGATTGCGCTAAATCGGACTCCAGTGTACATATAACTTTGTAGTTAAATCATGCACTTGCAGAGAAGCCATTTTCCATCACCAATACAGTTGCTTAAGCTGTGTGTATGTCTTAGTAATACAAGCAACATAATAATGATATCAAGGAACACCGAAATTAGATGTATATTCCGACGAAACAGCAATGATGATGATAATGATGAAAATGATGATAATAATAATAATAAAATAATAAAAATAATAACTGTTAGTTTGGTTTTTACTTGATATTTCACAAAATAATCTTTACTCATCATCATCATCACATCATCATCATCACATCATCATCATCATCATCATCATCATCATCACATCTTCTGTAGGTAACCATTTCAATTTCATTCATCTCTCTATGTATCAGTCTCTCCCAGCATATCCTTCTTGAACAGTGTGGCATCTTTTTTTAATTTCTTTTACAAAAACACTTAAATGTGATAAATATTGTCATCACAACATATGGAGTAACCTAGGCAACTGTCCGCCATGCTTTAACGATGTTTGTACAATGAAACAAGTCGATTATAATATAAATCATTTATTCCAATAAATTTAAAGATAAGAACTATTATCAAGTATGTGTGCTTCCTAAAACGCTCGGCATATATTGGTATGTATCGCAGCTTATATATAAGTGAATAAAGTATAAATGAAAACGAGCCTCTTTAACAAATAGGAAGTTATATATGTATATATATAACAGCTCTTGAACAGCCTGTAAAGAAATTGCTAACTAATGAAAAACTGTTTATATGAAGATTAGTGCAATTTGTGCAGTACAGTAAAATATGCAAATATAAATTAAAAAAGTAACAAACATCAGTTTAAAACACTATCACAAAAAGCCCATAACAATTTTGTCTGTAGGTTAAAATATTGTATTCAAACTTCACATATACACACGTTTTAACAGTTTACATAGACTGACAAAACATCATACTACAATGAATACACAAGTAAGTATTTTTTTTAATTTATATTTACATACTGGAAAGTCTTGATATATATCCAAATGGCAAACAAAATGAACAGCTTCAATAATGTGCACTAAAAACAAATGACTCTTTGCCGATTTCCTTCAATTGCAAGTTTCCTGGATGGTTATCTTTCGAGTTAACTTAAGTAATTGGTCAAAACTCTCTTCTTTTAATTAATTCATTCGGATACACTCTTTTTTAATTAATTCATTCGGAAACTCTCTTCTTTTAACTAATTTATTCGGAAACGCTCTTCTTTTAATTAATTCTTTCGGAAACTCTCTTCGTCTATTGCTTACTCTTTCAATATTCTGTCGGAAGAGGTAAAAAACCTAAAGCAAGCAGATATTGTTAGCTGAAACAATAAGGAGAGAATTTCTGTGTAAAGAAGTGTTCCAAAACGGCAAATAGTTGGTACTCAAAACTATACGCAAGCGACATAAGTAATATTTCTAATCATTCCGGCGGCGCTAAACAGTGCACATTAACTTGGCCATATTTTGTTTACCATCTATTTCTACAGAGTCAGTTCACACACGAGGTTCTGGTTAGAGAAACGTACAGAAAAATTATTGATGTAAAAAATCTAGATACAGTAAAAATGGTCCCGGAAACGGTACATGCATCCGATTCCTTTGTGTCGGTTCTGGCACGAAACACTAAATAGTAATGTAGCTTAAAAATTAACCAAGAAACTTTAAGGTTCGTATCAGATTAGATATCCCCACCGTCCTGTATAAAAGTAACGTTGCAGCAAAAAAGAAACTGAGAGGAAAGAAACTGGTATCCATGACAACGTATTATCAGGTTTGTCGTATCTACACACAGGTTACATTAACAAAACACCCACCAGGTTTTTTGGCCTTGTCTGGTTGTTTGCCGGCATTGGAAGATGCAGCCGGCGACCTGGCTGGATCTAAATAATCATAACACGTGACATGATGAAATATTCACCTTCTAGAAATGTAAGCCTTACTTATGTCCCTTCTGAAGTAAGCCTTCTTATGTTATGTACTAAAACCTATAATCCGATTCCGACGAGACAGGAAGACAAGAGAAAATACTGATTTCTTAGGGCAAAATGAAATACATTTCATGTAAAGCAACTTTCGCATTCATCACACCGTACATATATGTATACCTAATTTAAGGCAGTGATAATTGCTACAAATATACTGTCAAACTTAGACCAAGTTATTATATCACGAAGTTAATAAAAAAATCTCTGATACACGAAGAGGGGTATAACCCCCATCCAGTTTTTACCCCCCACCAAAAAAAAAATTAAGCCCAGGTATCGCTTATCAAAAGACTTAGTGTTATGCATACCAAAAGACTGCCTACCCAAAAGACTTACGTGTTATAGCATACCGGGTACAACGTTACTGCATAGTGTTAAATTTAGCATGCTGGAATGGGGCTACACCCTCACAAAGTCTAAACTACCATAGCATAAGCGCATACATTTACAGCAAAAACACCAACAGCAATTCGTATAATGTAGTAACATACATGATTGATATAATATGCCTTGAAGGTCCCGTGAAAAGTACGTATACGTTAATGGTTGCTTTGACTACATCAAGCAAATGTTCCGTTTTCTGGTATAATAGCCACAATTTACATAGTAAAGCGTGACATGCTTTGTTCCATACATACCCAGTTATTGTAATTAGTCTGTCTTTTAAATACTATTTTAACAATTATTTAATTCGAAAGAGTCCACGTATTTCTTAATTCAGCTATTTTCCATAAAGCAAATATTGGTTGAACGTGTGAAATTGTCGGTAAATTCACATTTGAGTAATATAATTTCGATAGGGTGTATCATCAGTAAAATGGCTGAACCCGCATGGACCACCATGCATTTCGCTCAAAAAAAGTAATTATAATTATACCCAACGAAGAAAAACTTAAGATTAATATAAATTAAGAAATGTATGAAACAATGCATGTTGTGCCTTATACTCGATTTGTATTGAGGAACACAGCGAAAAGCACGATGTGAATGTGTCCTCTCACTACAAACGCTTGCTAACTGACTATGTGTGTGCATGTTTTGGTAATGTTACTAACTAGATGCCTGCTGGGAACTCGAACCGCCGCCGGAGGATCCGCCGCCTCCTGACGTGATAATAGAAGCAAGATCGGAGGCACCGCGGCTCTGTACATGGGCCGAATCTTCCAAAGTCCTCCTTAGTCTGTAATGGAAAATAGTTGAACGGGTATCAATTGCCATCTCTACTTAGCATCACCTTTTTACCGGACACGACTGGTATATTCTTGTGGCTTACTTTTTGTGCTGTTTACAACGTTAGCACTTATCTACGTTAACGGTCACAAGTAACCCGTCCCTTAACTGGTTGGTCAAGACAGGCCATGCTATGACAGGTGAGAGCTTTATAAATAGCCAATTTGTTTAACTATATATCATGACATTCTTTTGCTATTTCATTGAACCTACGGATATTTTTTGAAACTACTGAAGGAATATTTCGATTGGCTTTTTGCAACCCTCTACATGGTTGAGAACTCAGATATTGACCTACGTTGACCATAAAACATGACGAACGAATCATGTCTATATCATTGACAGAGTGTTCTAAATTTTTCTACTAAATAATGCGAGGCGAATACATTTCTGTTATGTCCTGAAAACCAAAAAGTTTTGGGAATGAGAGACTTTGTCCCCTGACCTTTAACTTTAAACTCAGTATACTCTTCTTGAGCTGACAATATAAAGTCCGATTTTTAAAACATAGTGTAGGAAAAGCCAGTACTAACTTGCAGACTTCCATCATGCACAGGGAACGGACAACTTTCACACGTATAAAGTCAGCCGACCAATCAACGAATAGAGTCAATTAGTTTGGATTGTCAGCCGACCAGTCAACGAGGCGAGTCAACTAATTTAGATTGTCAGCCGACCAATCAACGAAGAGAGTCAACTAGTTTGGATTGCAAATATTTTAACTGGCGTTTGTATAGAAACTTGGTAGTAAACAAACATTGACGCCACTTCAAATGATCAAATTATCAATTTCTACTTTTGTTTTTGCAAATATTTTGTTTGGTAGCGTACATACCGTTTTAGTGGTTTTAAACTTGATCAGCTTTGGCAAATTTGGACGCCATTCAAATGTACCAATAAAAGAACACATTTTATTAAAACTACGAAACTTAATGATATCTTTCGATGATTAAAAAGAAATCCACAGTGGAGCATATTTTTGAGCAGGCAGAATAATTAAAATTGTGATGAATCATCATTTTTTATTTGTACTAAATGTTTACATAAAGTCTGTAAGCTGAAGATGTTAACAGTTTTGATGTTGAAAATGATTGTTTTGTTCAACACCATCAAACGTCAGCTTAAATGCATGACAGATAATAATGTTCAAGATGAGATGCTTATAGAGAAAGTATCCCCTTTGGTTGAAATTGCTAGATTATACATAAAACATCATTACCATTTACATACCACAGCTGAAAGATATAGACATTTAAATACCAAATGTATCTATCTAATAGTACAGTAAACACAGTATATAACGAACTCTTTCGGATCATTTAAAGATGTTCCTTATATGCGGTGCATGTTATATCCATATAACATTTTCGTATTTTATCAAGAAGAAAAATATCGGGTTAAGAAAACATTTTCCTTATATCCAGAATTTCGCAATTTCCGAATCGTTATAGACGGAGTTTACTGTACTATATTTTTTGAGTTAAGTGAGAAAGCATGTCACACTTACTGGGCTTCCTCTCCGTCCAGAAGCTTCTTGTAGCATGCAATTTCAAGTTCAAGACTAAGTCTGGCGTCCTTCATTGTTTCCATGGCGGTTTCAACACTTTGCAAGTCCGCTGTCAGCTGCTCTATCGTCTCCCTTAATTTCATGAGTTCGTCTTCATGTTCACGATCAATTTCGTCCATTTGAAGTCTTAGCTGATTAAGCTCATCTCTCAGACGCTTGTTCTGTTAAAAAATGTTTAAAAATAAATCAAGTTTGACTTACTTTACTGGGCTTAAAAGGTCTGAGCCCTTTAGTACTGAAGGGGCGTAAACGACCGACCCCGAAATCAGGATTCGTGATAAAGCTTTGTACTATAATACAGTCAAACCTGTAAACAAAGACCACTGTTGGAAAGCTACAAATGGGGTCCTTGTTTGCTTTGGTCTTTATTCATGTGTGTTTCTACTGTAGCTGAATAGTCAACTGTATTCTCCCTGCTGGTCTTTATTCGCATGGTGATCTTTATTTGGAGGTGGTCTCTTTTCACGGGATTGACTGTACATGTTCAGCAATAAGTATACTGGTATCCCGCTGAATTAGGCGTACATATTCCTTAGTAACCTTACCCTTTCTAAATTATTAAGAGATCGATTTAAACAAGTTCCGTTCCACATCATTTGACGACCGTTAAAGTCAACTGCTTTTGGGGCTAAATGTACTGAAAGCTAAAGAGTTATTGTTTTTAAATGATACCAATATAAGAAGCATAAAACCTATCGAGAAACCTTAGATTTCAAAGCTCACCTGCCGACTGGGCTCATGTGCATAGCATATACTAAAAATATACCTTTGGTGAAAACTGAAAAGTGGCCTTCTGATTTAACGGTGTACCAAATACTAGTAGATAACGCAAAGCAATATTAGATGTATTTTGTCATGAGTAACCTCTTATGTGTCCTTGGGAAAATCCACTATTAAACTTTTTAAGAGAGCCAGAATGACCTTGACAGTGTTATTTACAACATTTTTAATATTTTGACCAATGAACTGTATTCAACGTTAATAAGGTACTTCAAGGAATATCAATGCCTAACAATTTTGATATCAAATAGTCACATTTAGGCAATGGCGGATACCTGATCCATAATGAACATATACTAGTACTGGAGTTTATCAAAACAAAAATTAAGATTTATTTCAATGTTTTCTCAAAAGTGAGACATATATCTTATAACTCAATCATACTTCAATAATGAATATAGTTCATTAAAGATAATGTGGCAGTGACGTAACAAATATATACGTACACACAAGTTTACGACCATTCTACGAAAAGGTAAATCGTGCGTGCAAAAAAAGGTTCAATCCTTATATAATCCCATGAATCTACACAATAACAATGAACTCATTGCTGTGTCACTGTCACATTGTCCTAAATGAATTGTAGAACTATTCAATATGATACAAACGATAAGAAGAAACTGTTATAGTGGAATGACAACCAGCTGAAAAGATACTTTAGGATTAGAGATGGCAAAGCAATGTTATCTACCTATATATTTGCCAAGATCGCCGCTATAAATTATCATGACACACATCTGGGATAATAATTCTTTGAAGTTATGCCAAAATCAGTCAATGTATGTAGAAGTAATAGCTCGGACACGATGTGCGGCCAGACAGACGGACAAAACTGAGCAAATATATACTTCCAAACGATCTTGACCGATTGTCGCATTATAAGTTTAAGCATAATAAAAGCATGCAGGTTTAAGTAGCGACAGAGGACACCGGAACCTCGTATAGCATTCACACAGGTAAAATAACAAGTCTGAGAGGAAACAGCAATCCCTGTAAAATTCGCAGCACTAAGTTCACACTGCATCATCTAGTTGATTTTGCATCAAGGCTATATTTATGAGATGGGTGTTTATGAATCATAACCGAGTAGAGGTGTTGCATTTGTGTTTGTTTTTTAACGATTTTTATATGTCTGTTGAGTATAAGCCTTTAACTCCTACACCTTAACCTTTCTCAGTTAAATCCATCAATATTTAAAACTTAAATTTATTTTCCAAGAAATAAGAAATAAGTTATTTATCTTAAGTAATTGTGTTAATTGTCTAGAGTACCCTGGCAAACTGTAAATTAGATTATTTTCGCGTGGCGAAAATTTCACAATTTACGAACAGACAAACATATTTGCGAACTTTATACTCGCGAAGGGAAAATTTTCTGAAATGAATATTACGCGAGATTTTTAAGATTAGCGAAAATTGAATAAATCATCGCTGATATTAGTTAAAATTTGCATTAGGAAGTCAAATACCAAGATGCCGCGAATTAACCAAGACAAAATAGCAGATAACAGCCACCGTAGTCGCTCTATAATACATGTATCATAGTTTTTGATAACTGTTCAACATTACTGGCTTGACTTGTCTAGAGGTTTTGTTTGTTATACTAATTATAGCTGCTCTATTGCAAAATTTAAAACGTCGCAAAAGCAAATTGAAAAACGTTTGTGTTTTGAGATTAAATTAACAAGCAAACAACACTATACTGGGTTAGTCTAGCCAGGCATCGTATATTGTTCTATGTTGAACAGTTATTAGGTATGCTGATGGATTCTATAATTGTTTTAGCAGGAAGCAGGTAAAGTCGTTAAATGTCATTTACTAAATTTGATTGGCGGTATTTTATTAAATTTTCTTTTTCTTTGATAACTCTTTGAACTTTTATTCTGATGAAAAAAGTAAAGCAAGTTCAATTAATTCTACGGCCATAAATAAATATTAAATAACTTAAGATTCTCTAACAATTGGTATAAAGATAGAAATAATCTAATTTAAGTGTAATTCACATGCTTCATGCCAATGGTATTTTCTAAAAGAATATTTCTGTATACATGTTTCTATATACATGTAGCGGAAGGAGATATCGGATCATTAGCATTGTTGGTACATGGCTAAAAGCAAAATATGTAATTATTAATTGTTAAGCTGATATGGCGACTAAGTATTTCGTGCAGTATCATCATGCATTGTTTCAGTGCATTGCGGTACCTCAGTTTCCAGACCCTGCATATTTCTTTTATTAGCGGATACTTCCGATCTCAAGGTTTTATTTTCTTTTTTCGAAATGCCATCGGTGTCGTCACGGCGAACGGTTGCCTGCATTGACATAACCTGAAAATAGGAGGGGTAATAAGAATGAATGATACCATTAGTTACTTGATTACCTCACGTTCAAGATCATGCAGACGATCTTTTAGATCTCTGTTCTCAGTCTTCAACTGTTTGTTCTCTGACTTTGTTATAGATGCATCCGGATTGTCACGTCGTTGATTTTGTTGAATAGATAAGATCTGGAAACATAGACAATACAATTATGCTTTCATGATGATTATTAAGGAAATTATAACCGTCTTTTCTTTTGTATGATATTTTTATGAGTGTCACGTGTTGTGTATTTTAAACCCTTTCTTTTGTATGTAAGAATTTATTGTTTTTGTATTGATAGATAGTGTAATTCAAATCATTTTCCTTAGTGCCGGACTATATATTTTCATACTTATGCTAAAAAATTTTACAACGGTCGGTTCACGTAAATGTAATCTGGATTTGTCTCCCAGAGATAGGCAGGTTTACATCTAAGAGAAAAGCAGCTTTGTCTCTAAGATATAGGCAGTTTTGCCAAAAAGGGATAGGCAGGTTCGCCTCCCTGAGATGGGCAGGTTTGCCGCTCATAAATAGGCAGGTTCGCCTCTAAGAGATAGACAGGTTCGCCTCTAAGAGATAGACAGGTTTGCCTCTTAGAGATAGGCAAATGTAGGTTTGCCTCTAAGAGATAGGCAGGTTTGCCTCCCAAAGATAGACAGTTTTGAAACTCGGAGATAGGCAGGTTTGCCTCCTAGAGATAAGCAGGTTTAACTGCAAGAGATAGGCAGGTTCGCCTCCCTGAGATAGGCAGGTTTACCTCTAAGATATATGCAGCATTGCATTCCAGGCAGGTTGATACTGACCTGTTCATGGTACATGTAAGAAAAACACAGAAAACGTTTACGTCATTTCAAATTGAGTTTTCTTCGACCTTAATTACAATCGAACTTACCTTTTAAAAAGATGTGTCCAATGCACAAATGTGCCCAAAAGGCATTATTCCTTCACTATTCCCCAATCATGCTGCACGTCAATAGAAACAATGAAAGTCAAAAGGAAATACATTTTCTATTTCATATCGTATCATTCATTACCTGGTGCAGTTCTTTGACCAGTTTTGTCCTCACACAATAAATGATACTCATTTTATACATAATGAGCAAGTAAAGTATAAACATTTTTAATAATTCAGTAAAAGGATGTTTACCCTGTCTTCGAGTCTCCTGTCGTATTCATCTTGCAATTCAGCATACTTGTCCTGATAGTAGTTAGACATTTCAGCCATGGCTTCCTTTATACCGGACTGATACATGCTCTCCATCTTCGGTTGCATGTCTTCCAGACATTTAATGTGATCCCTCAGCTCAGTGATCTCCTACAGAATGAGAAAAGTCACGTGATTTAATTTATTGAATCCTATCACAGTTAATGTGATCCCTCCTACAGAATGAGAAAAGTCACGTGATTTAATTTATTGAATCCTATCACAGTGAATGCGATCCCTCAGGTCAGAGATATCCTACAGAATGAGAAAAGTCACGTGATTTAATTTATTGAATCCTATCACAGTGAATGTGATCCCTCAGGTCAGAGATCTCTTAGAGAATGAGAAAAGTCACGTGATTTAATTTATTGAATCCTATCACAGTGAATGTGATCCCTCAGGTCAGAGATCTCCTAGAGAATGAGAAAAGTCACGTGATTTAATTTATTGAATCCTATGTTTACCAATTCCCAGGGTATTTTTTTAAAAGGTTGATGGAGATCCATCACACACTATATAATATTGAAGTATCAGACAAAAAGATATTTTTAGTTTTACTGTATATTTCTATGTAAAACATAAGACCCATAAATTTGGGCTAATTTTGATCCCAGGGGCATAATTTGAACAATGGCTACACAAGCGCTATCTAAAATATGGACCTCATGCACGAACTTCGTGCAAGAACTGCTTTCTGCGAAGGACATTTTATTAATTTTAAAACAAATATAGATTCAGTACAATCGGTTTATAACGAACTCATTGAGACCATTAACATGTGTTCGATATATCAGGAGTTTCTTATATCCATTTATCTTTTTATATAAAATAAATAAAGATAAAATAATCGGTTAGAGAAAAGTGTTTCTTATATCCGGATATTCGTTATATACGGAGTTAACTGTATAAATTATAACAGGATATGTAATATAACGTACCTTATCATCGCATGTCCTTAGGAATTCCAACTCTTCTGCAAGCGAGTCACGTTCATTCTGAGCAGTGATTTGAGCGGTACGCGCTGCTTCTAAGTCCTGTAAAACAATTAACAGTTTTGACTCGTTATTATAAATATAGAGTTTCATGCTCGCTGACAAATGTCTTGGGACCATACTATGTTCCTGCTGATTAAATGTGGTGAGTTTTAATTAATTTGTGGTGAAAATTGTACAGTCAAAACTTGTGTTAAAGACCGCCGCCGGATCATTAAAGACCACCTGCAAACAAAGACCACATGTTTGGTTTCCCAACAGTATCATTGTTCACAGGTTTTACTGTACATCTATTTCAGTAACAGAGATACGATTTTTAACTAGAAAACGAAATAAAGGTATAATAAAAAGAGGATGCTCAAAATACCTTAACTTCATAAGAAAATGAGAGATCATTGAAAATCGTGTAAATGGTAGATCTATATATTGTGTATATTAATACGTTATTGTGTCACCACAGTCGCAAAAGTTGAAAAAAAATATTTCAGAATATCTTTGTTATTTGGAATCCATTTTCAACGATTGCTTAAATACACAAAATACAAAAAATATGAAGTCATTTGTTGTTATTGTTTTCACTTTCAATTTGCAAGTGCATGCTTTTAATTGAAAGCAGGTAAATAATATACCGATGTGAGTCTTCAATTTGCCGGTAATTACAAGTAACATGCTTTTAACGAAAGCAGGTAACTACATACCGATCGGAGCCTGTTGTTGTCTAGTTTTAAATTCTCGACTTCTCTCTTGTAACGATCCCTTTCCTTATTCGCAGACTCAATGCCTTTTTTCAATGAGTTTATTTCAGACTCATAATCAGACATCATTTGGTTGAGTCTGTCAATATCCGTCTGCAGGTCATGGTTGATCTTCTGTAAATCTTCCATTCTATAAATAAAATAAAACCGGTAAGTAAAGTGATATAACCGTTCAAAATGGCCGTCATTAAAGTCCCCGGATCACATTCTCACGCAGCTCTCATTTTATCAAGAAAGGTGTCTCACTGACAGAAATCACCTTTATTTGTACCAAAACATCCCTAACTTTGCTTTTTAAATTGAGAAGAACATATTTGAAACATAGCGCTTTTTTTCAATGATATTGCAAAAAAATGAGAAACGCTTTCTGGCAACTCTTTCTCTCAATTTTAATATTACATTTCACTTCGCAGTATTTAATATGTGGATTAATTGTATTAATCAGTATGGTATGAATAGAAATTACACCCAAAGATATTTTCATGAATATGAATTACTTCTGGTGAGTGTTGATCAAGTGACAAAGGTTTAAACTTTTGCAAAGCTCACCAACTACGAGTTTCAACAGGCACAGATTTGTTAAAATGTAAAAAAAAGCAAATAATAATAGTAATAATAAAAGTAGTCTTAAATGACTTACTGTGCCTCCAAAGTGTCAACTTTATCTTCTAGGGATAATTTGGCTGACTGTAAAGGAGCAAGCTGTGCAAGGGCCTCTTTTAGGGCATCCCTAGCGTCAGTTAGTTCCTCTTCGTACTCTTCCCTGACCCTGTCTCCAGTGAGAGCCTTCAGTTTTTTCATTTCTTCCAGTTGTTGCCAAAGTGCCTGATTTGTCGCCTTCAAAGTCTTGTTTTTCTCAAGAATTTCGGCGAGTCTCCCGTTCAGGTTGTTCATTTCCTTCTTCTCGACTCCTCTCATCCCTTTCACAGTATTGACAGCATCGCTTGTAAGTTTAGAGGCTTCCCCGGGTACCCCGATCACACCCAGACCGATCCCCGACTGTCTTACATTGGACCGTCTCACGGTCATTGACATACCTGGCCCTCCGATGGAAGTTCTGAGGGAACCGACGGGTGTTTGCTGAATAGTGACCTGACCCGTTGGTGGACCGGCCCTTTTCCTCACCTTAGTCTCAGTCCTAATTGTTGTTGAAGACATTGTTCTAGATTATTCTGTAAATAAAAAAAGTGAAAAGTTCAGACTTTAACAACTAAAAACAAATGACGAACAATTATTATGTTTATTACTAAAGCATATAATAGTGTTCACCAGAACGTATACCGATCATTTCTACGACGGCTTCTTATCTATTCTGATCGACTGCTTGAAACAAAGCCAAGTAAAAAAAGCTTTAATTTTTTTTTTCGAGAGACTCGCGGTTTGAATCTCGAAATAGCGGCTGGTTTTGCATGACATCCTTAAGTTTATTTCAAGCTAGACAATCCGTTTTAAATTGACTTTGGTAGGGATTTACCCGAAGTGCTGAAAATGCTGATGTACGGTGAATTTTGATTGGTCCATTACATACTGCCAACTGTTTAGTTATTTTATACATTTACTTTCAAGTTTCGTTTATATACATGTACTTTATATGTATATTCGTTTATATACTGAGTGTACTTTTCGTTCACATATATTATTATGATATACATCGAGGTAGCCTTAGAAATAATGTAATCAAATAAATTCCTGTCAAAGAAAACATGTGTATCTTGACCGTAGCTCGAACCGGGGCGCTTCGCATATATGGGGAACGCTATCCCGACTGAGCTAACCGGTTACTTGCAAATTATCGACCAATTTTAATCCTAACAACTCTTGCCGGATCGCCTCAGCGAGCCGGTAATACGATAGAATTTTACTATAAAGACAACCTAAAACTGCAAACATCTCCAAAAACACATGGCTTCAAGCGTATTCGTTCCATTCAAAGCGAAAGCCGGGGACCAAGGAATCTAGCTTTTTTTAAAAGCTAACCTTATATCAAATATGTTTCTCGAACAGTTGTTCATTGATCGAGAAAAGATTATTACTTTACATTCATAATTAAAATAACAACCTATTATGTTGATTGGTATGAACTATTTACGTACCAAATGATACAATGAAAACGTATTTTACAGATCTTTTACATGCGGTATTATCCAATTAAAGGGCGCCTTACATAGTATTTTTAAGAAAAGGTTATACATTCTGTAATTTTATTGCTAGTTGAAAGGCTACTTCCGGTCAAAAGATGCGCCGAAAGAAAAAGTTTTACATTTTATTCTTCGAAACAGATCAATGTCAAAATACAGACCGACTTTGGTACATAACCTTCTAGCTGATTTTCCGAAAATAAGACGAACAACGTTCACCCCTATTATCTGTTACTAAATTAGGCTTTCCTTTCTGATTCATACGCCAAATACACCACGCTAATGTGCACAAAGAAACTATTTGTTTATGTATAATAATGATTTTTGTTTGTTTAACTAATTAACATCAGTTTGAAAAAAAGGTGTCAAAGCTATATTTTACATCAAACTGATTTTAGATAAAAAATAGAGATAGGAAGATTTTACATTTATTCTATCGCGATATATTGATTGGCGTATAAAAAAGTTCCTATGGTTGTTGTAGTTGATTACTTACAACAAATACAGTATAGCTAGTGGCCGGAAGAAGCTTGGACGGTCTTTGCCGACACGGGTGCAATCCTGTACATAAGCAATGGCCAAAGACTGTCTGTATTTTAAGCATTTTGGAAAACCGAGGGTAACGGTTTTTTACTACTGTTGTTATACCTTATTTTTGGTAACATCCGTCTCCATTCACAGAGCGTTCATTATTATGCAAATTATGTTAATTTATAAATCTCGACTACGAACAAGAGATGTTTGTTAAATACATATACCCCCCCCCCCCCCGCAACACAAGAAAAATGCAATATAGTTTGAGCATAAAATAAGGGCAATCGTTCGGTCATAATTATCCTGTGTACCACGTTTGAGAACCATTGGCTTAACTAACTAACCTTTAGTTATTTATCGGAAACCAGTTTATTGTAAAAGATCGCCGAGGCCTTGACCTTTGACCTACCAACCTCAAAATCAAGATCGGACATCTACCAGACATGGTGAATCTGCATATCAAGTTTACGGTTCCCTGATCCAACATTTCGTTAGTTTTTCGGGATCGGTAACCATTTTAAGATCTTGGGTCATCGTAACGTTTACCTTTGACCTACCAGCCTCAAAATCAATATGGGTTCTTGACCTGTCATGACCAACAAGCAAACCAAGTTTGATATTCATAAGTACAGCCGTTGTTTAGTAATTGATCGGAACCCGTTTAACTATCTTGGGTCACTGTAACTTTTGAACTTTCAAAATCAATACATGTACATATAATCTTTCAGTCTTGACTAACCTGCATACCAAGTTTGATATTCTCAGGCTCAACCGTTCTATAGTACGTGTATATGGTTATTGATCGGAACCTGTTTACTGTCTAAGATTATAGCAAAATAAGCTGTAATGAAACAGAAATCAGACCGCCTAGGGTTGGGAGACCGAGGAAGGGGCTGTTCACCGATGCACGAGTCGTTACGGCGTCATAAAAGGGCGGTAGGTGCAACAACTCTCAAGTCCTTGGACTGCCAGAGGTGCATACAACTCCCTGTGTTAACGGAAGGTGTGATAACTTCAATGTCCGAAGACAAATCGGGTGTGTCAACTCCGATGCCCTTAAAGATCGGGAAAAACAAAACTCAAAAATCCCTGGACTGAACGAAGGGTGAAACACTTTCAAAATTGCTGGACTGACGGAAGGGCGGAACATTCTCGAAATCCCTGAACGGACGGAAGGGTGGAACATTTTCAAAATCCCTGGACTGACGAAAGGGTGGAACATTTTCGAAATCCCTGGACTGACGGAAGGTTGAAACATTCTCGAAATACCTGGTCTGGCGGGAATGCAAACCATTTTCAAAGTCGGTGGACTGACGAATAATGCAACAGCTCCGAGGTCCCAGGCTTGACGGAAGGTGTCAACTCCGTAGCCTTTTGACAGAAAGAGCGACAACTCTTAAAGTCCTAAACAAACGGAAAGGCATCGCATTCAGCTCGATTTCAAACATCACTTGAAGTACTTATCTACTTGTTGGGAAACTATCGACTCAGTAAAACAGGTGAAGATTGGAACTATAACATAGATTGAAACAAACATATGTCATCGTTCTAGTAATGTGACCGTGAATATGTTAACCAGGTCCAAGGGCAATAAGGCGGTGGAATGGGTGGGGGAATGGTCGGGTTACTCAATGAGCCTGGTTTCTCTTTTATACTAAATTAAGACTATACTCGAATTGACACGCAATTCTTCCATTCAGCTTCGTAGAAAACTGTGGTAAGCGCAGAGTTTAACGGTTAATCCACGCTTTATTAATTGTTGTTGCTCTATAGAAAGATTTAAGGTGATCGATATAGGCAAGGGAAGTAATCATTGCTCTATGTTAGAAAGAAACTTAACGTAGGAAATGCACCAATTCATTCAACTACATTCCTATGATAAAACGTAACAGTCCGTAAAACTTAGTGAACTTATGGTAACATAATCTACTAGGTTTAAGTTACAAGTATTTTGCAAAAACGCGTAGTTCATTATAGAACACTGAGCGGTCGAGTACACAAAACAAAACATTAAACCGTGTGCTTTCATTTCTTAACAGTTAACCAACCAAAAATAAATCGCTTGTAACGATGGGTTGATTTTTGTTGATAGATCGATCTTTTTTATTCCCCTAATTACATTGTATTCATGTGTTCCAAGACTAAATTCCATTGCATTAATACAAAAATTTACGGCATGCCATATCATAAGTAAACTAGCCACGCCCTTCAAGCCATAGAACAGAGCAGAACAGAACAGAACAGAACTTTACTAATGCAAGAAATCCAACAAGGTTTATGAGCATTGCAACAATAAATACATATACAAAGTATATACAATAACAATGTACGACAAAAATAGCAAACATCAAACAGGTAACATATATTGTATGTTATTTAACACGTGTTTGAAAAAGCCATACTAAGTTAAATTAAATTGCACCGCAAAACGACAACCTAACCGACAGCCAAACATTAAATTGCATCCTAGAACGATAACGTTACAGAGCATGTACTCTGACAACATTAAATGACATCCTAGAATGATAACTTTATCAAGTCTATAATCTGACAACATTAAATGGTATCCTAGAATGATAACATCATCAAGTCTATACTCTGACAACATAAGATGGTATCCTAGAATGATAACATCATCAAGTCTATACTCTGACAACATTAAATGACATCCTAGAATGATAACTTTATATTTGTCTATAATCTGACAACATTAAATGGCATCCTAGAATGATAACTTTATCAAGTCCATAATCTGACAACATTAAATGGCATTCTAGAATGATAACTTAACCGAGGCTATACTCTGACACTATTAAATGGCATCCTATAATGATAACTTTACCGAGACTATAATCTGACAACATTAAATGACATCCTAAAATGATAACTCTACAGAGACTGTACCCTAACAACATTAAATGACATCCTAAAATGATAACTTTACCGAGACTATAATCTGACAACATTTCATGACATTCTAAAATGATAATTGTACCGAGACTATACTCTGACAACGTTAAATGACATCCTAAAATGATAACTTTACCGACACTATAATCTGACAACGTTAAATGACACCCTAGAATGATAACTTTACCGAGACTATACTCTGACAACATTAAATGACATCCTAAAATGATAACTTTACCGAGACTATAATCTGACAACATTTAATGACATCCTAAAATGATAATTGTACCGAAACTATACTCTGACAACGTTAAATGACATCCTAAAATGATAACTTTACCGAGACTATAATGTGACAACGTTAAATGACATCCTAGAATGACATGTTTACCGAGACTATACTCTGACAACATTAAATGACATCCTAGAATGATAACTTTACCGAGACTATAATGTGACAACGTTAAATGACATCCTAGAATGACATGTTTACCGAGACTATACTCTGACAACATTAAATGACATCCTAGAATGATAACTTTACCGAGACTATAATGTGACAACGTTAAATGACATCCTAGAATGACATGTTTACCGAGACTATACTCTGACAACATTAAATGACATCCTAGAATGACATGTTTACCGAGACTATACTCTGACAACGTTAAATGACATCCTAGAATGACATGTTTACCGAGACTATACTCTGAAAAAATTAAAGCATCCTAGAATTACAACTCTACAGAGACTGTACTCTGACAACATTAAATGTCATCCAAGAATGATAACTCTTCAGAGACTATACTGTGACAACGTTATAATACAGTCTAACATGATAGCTCAAGCGAGACTGTTCTCTGACAACATTAAATGGTAACCTAGAATGGTAACCTTTCCGTAATCTTTAATCTGACAACATTAAATTTCATCCTAGAATGATAACTTTACCAAGACTATACTGTGACAACGTTATATTGCAGTCTAAAATGATAACTCAAACGAGACTGTTCTCTGACAACAATAAATGCTAACCTAGAATGATAACCTTTCCGTAATCTATAATCTGACAACATTAAATTGCATCCTAGAATGATAACTTTACCGAGACTATACTGTGACAACGTTATATTGCAGTCTAAAATGATAACTCAAACGAGACTGTTCTCTGACAACATTAAATGCTAACCTAGAATGATAACCTTTCCGTAATCTATAATCTGACAACATTAAATTGCATCCTAGAATGATAACTTCATCGAGACTATATACTGTGACAACGTTATATTGCAGTCTGAAATGATAACTCAAACATGACTGTTCTCTGACAACATTAAATGGTAACCTTGAATGATAACCTTTCCGTAATCTAGAATCTGACAACATTAAATTGCATCCTAGAATGATAATTTATCGAGACTATATACTGTGACAACGTTATAATGCAGTCTGAAATGATAACTCAAACATGACTGTTCTCTGACAATATTAAATGGTAACCTTGAATGATAACCTTTCCGTAATCTATAATCTGACAACATTAAATTGCATCCTAGAATGATAACTTTATCGAGACTATATACTGTGACAACGTTATAATGCAGTCTGAAATGATAACTCAAACGAGACTATGCTCTGACAACACTAAATGGTAACCTAGAATGATAACTTTACAGAGCCAGTACTCTAACACGTTAAATGGCATCCTAGAATGATAACTTTACCGAGACTAGATAACTTTACCGAACCAGTACTCTAACACGTTAAATTGCATCCCAGAATGATAACTTTACAGAGACTAGACAACATAAAATGAGCCACAACCTATTTGAAAGCCTAAACCATGACACCACAGAAAAGAGAACTTTACTGACAACCTTAGTTTTGTCTAGATTGAACTATAGGACCGCATATCGATCGTTCGGCCGATAGGTTTATATATCACACGCAGAGGAAATTATTGATCAAGTAAGTGCTAAAGAAAATACTTAAGGGATAGCATTCGTACCGACTTCTCACGACATCAAAACCGGCTTATCGGCCCCTCCCAGTACGACAACAAAACAATATCAAATTTAAAAAAAAAACTTAATTGTTTCCGCTGTCCAAATGTCGTTTCTTTTGTAAAGTTAATTTTATTTATTTATTTATTTACTGTTTAGTTATTTTGTTTCGTGCTTTTATGCGTGTTTGTTGTAAGAGTTATGTAGTTAATAATCGCGACAATATTTTAAGTATTGTTCCCATGACGGATTAAACAGGATCTTTTTCTTGAGAGTGGGTAAATTTTATTTCTGAAATTTCGCTCAAGTCATTTTGATATCAGGTAACATTAACATTGAATCATCCAAAAAATACTATTCGCAATTATATTGGTTAAACTTAAGAGGCATTTACTATACAGTGGCAAACACTCGTTAAATCCTTGACCAAATAAGTGTTCTACTGTGGAATCGAAATTAGCACACAAAACATAATTGTATCTTATCACTAAGCTCCTATACAAGCCCTGAAGATTTACTTTAGCTTGAAATTATATTTTAAAAAATATGTAAATCTTAAATAATTTCAAATAAATTTACCTTGAAATGACCAAGTAAATAAAATCCAACAAATCCTTAAAAAAGTATCCACAGAACTATTTTACAGTCACCCGGTGCCGCTTCGTGCAGAAATGCGCAAACTCCGCGATAAAACGAGCGATCAATACGCACTCTAGACAGGCAGTGAAGGACGTTGGACGGGAGCAGTAGTATATATTTTTACTTTAAAAGGTAAAATCACTCTCAGTGTTCAAGGCAGCGTGTCGGCCTTGATGTGATTGGCTAGGATCTTTGCGTGGTGTTTAAGTAAAGCTGATTGCAAAGTTGCTAAACGTGTTTGTACGTTATAAATATGTACAAAAACCGCGATCCATATTTACCCTTAATCTCAACGAATATATATATATATTTAAGTAGATAGTTTTCCGATTTCAAATTTTTCAAGAGCTGTCGATTGAAATCGATACAAGGACAGGGTATTTTTGGTTGATCATTTGTATAAACGGTTTCAAATGTATGTAATATAAATATTGTTAACACCTAGATCAATGGAAACTAACACAGATAATATAAAAATTTTATGCTTGGCAAAATTGTCATAAACGTAGTTTCAATGAAAAAATGACTTTTGAATGTGTGAGAAACCTATTTATAAAAATACCTTAAATCAATATTTTTAGTTGAATATACTATTCCATTCATACGCTTTTAAAGATATCTTGAGAGAGGTCAAGCGAAATTTTTGAAAACATTGCAACTCGAATAAATGGTCAAGAAAATAAACACGCATTGGTCATGGTGCACACTTTCATTATTTAGTTGTTTTTATTTTATTTAGTAACCTGGTAGTTTAAAACTTTGTAATGTCTTATAAATATATACGTAAATAACCACGAAACCGTGGACTTATTCAAATTGAAAATTGTATATTTAAACTTTTTGTATTAAATTTTCTTTTGATTTGACATTTGCAGAAGTTTTCTATTGATGTTGAGATACATTCCTTTAATGATTCTTATATGAAATACAATAGTGCTGTGACGTTCAATACTTCAATACGTTTGTATTAACGTCAAATGTATTCAAATTTTGTGAAAGCTGTGCTGTGCTGTGTTGTGTTGTGCTGTGCGCATACATGCTTGCTGCATTTATTTGCCTGGCTGCTGAACAGCCTGGTTGCTTCACAGAAATATTTGTTGCACATACGTTGTTGCTGTACAGACTGGGCTGCTGCAATAAATGGGTTGTTACACAGCATGGGCTGCTGCACAAAACTGGTTGTTGGATAAACTGTGAAACCTATGCTGCACAGGCGTTTTTGCTGCGCAGACTAGACTCTATGCTGCCGCACAGACTGGGTTAGTGCACATACTGGGCAGCTTCATGTTATTGGTTGTTGCACAAACTGAATTGATTGTTATACAGACTGGGATGAGCGACTGCACAGGAGTGGTCGTTATACAGACTGGGATGAGCGACTGCACAGGAGTGGTCGTTATACAGACTGGGATGAGCGACTGCACAGGAGTGGTCGTTATACAGACTGGGATGAGCGACTGCACAGGAGTGGTCGTTATACAGACTGGGATGAGCGACTGCACAGGAGTGGTCGTTATACAGACTGGGATGAGCGACTGCACAGGAGTGGTCGTTATATAGACTTGGATGAGCGACTGCACAGGAGTGGTCGTTATACAGACTGGGATGAGCGACTGCACAGGAGTGGTCGTTATACAGACTGGGATGAGCGACTGCACAGGAGTGGTCGTTATACAGACTGGGATGAGTGACTGCACAGGAGTGGTCGTTATATAGACTGGGATGAGCGACTGCACAGGAGTGGTCGTTATACAGACTGGGATGAGCGACTGCACAGGAGTGGTCGTTATACAGACTGGGATGAGCGACTGCACAGGGTGGTCGTTATACAGACTGGGATGAGCGACTGCACAGGAGTGGTCGTTATACAGACTGGGATGAGCGACTGCACAGGAGTGGTCGTTATACAGACTGGGATGAGCGACTGCACAGGAGTGGTCGTTATACAGACTGGGATGAGCGACTGCACAGGAGTGGTCGTTATATAGACTGGGATGAGCGACTGCAAGGGTGGTCGTTATACAGACTGGGATGAGCGACTGCACAGGAGTGGTCGTTATACAGACTGGGATGAGCGACTGCACAGGAGTGGTCGTTATATAGACTGGGATGAGCGACTGCACAGGAGTGGTCGTTATACAGACTGGGATGAGCGACTGCACAGGAGTGGTCGTTATACAGACTGGGATGAGCGACTGCACAGGAGTGGTCGTTATACAGACTGGGATGAGCGACTGCACAGGAGTGGTCGTTATACAGACTGGGATGAGCGACTGCACAGGAGTGGTCGTTATACAGACTGGGATGAGTGACTGCACAGGAGTGGTCGTTATATAGACTGGGATGAGCGACTGCACAGGAGTGGTCGTTATACAGACTGGGATGAGCGACTGCACAGGAGTGGTCGTTATACAGACTGGGATGAGCGACTGCACAGGAGTGGTCGTTATACAGACTGGGATGAGCGACTGCACAGGAGTGGTCGTTATACAGACTGGGATGAGCGACTGCACAGGAGTGGTCGTTATATAGACTTGGATGAGCGACTGCACAGGAGTGGTCGTTATACAGACTGGGATGAGCGACTGCACAGGAGTGGTCGTTATACAGACTGGGATGAGCGACTGCACAGGAGTGGTCGTTATACAGACTGGGATGAGCGACTGCACAGGAGTGGTCGTTATACAGACTGGGATGAGCGACTGCACAGGGTGGTCGTTATACAGACTGGGATGAGCGACTGCACGGAGTGGTCGTTATACAGACTGGGATGAGCGACTGCAAAGGAGTGGTCGTTATATAGACTGGGATGAGCGACTGCACAGGAGTGGTCGTTATATAGACTGGGATGAGCGACTGCACAGGAGTGGTCGTTATACAGACTAGGCTGCTTCTGAGAATTGGTTGGTGCGAAGACTTGGATGTTGCTCAAAAAGGGCCACTGCACATACTTTTCTGCTGCACAGAATGGGCTATTGCACAGAACTGGTTGTTGCACAGAATGGGTTGCTGCACAGGATTCCGGTTTGTTGCACAGACCGGGTTATTGCACAGAATAGGTTGATGCACAGGATTGTTTGTTGCACAGACCGGGTTATTGCACAGAATGGGTTGCTGCACAGAATATAGCTTGTTGCACACGCAGACTGGGCTGCATCGAAGTGTTGGTGGCTGCACAGACTTGGCTGCTGAACAGCATGGTTGTTGCATAGTCCGGCAGCTGCACATACTTTGTTTTAGCACAAACTGGGCTACTGCGCATAAGTCATTGTTGCGCTCCACAAAATTAGTTGTTGCACAGACTGGCTACTGTATTTACTTTGTTGTTGCACAGACTGGCTACTGTATTTACTTTGTTGTTGCACAGACTGGCTACTGTATTTACTTTGTTGTTGCACAGACTGGCTACTGTATTTACTTTGTTGTTGCACAGACTGGCTACTGTATTTACTTTGTTGTTGCACAGACTGGCTACTGTATTTACTTTGTTGTTGCACAGACTGGCTACTGTATTTACTTTGTTGTTGCACAGACTGGCTACTGTATTTACGTTGTTGTTGCACAGACTGGCTACTGTATTTACTTTGTTGTTGCACAGACTGGCTACTGTATTTACGTTGTTGTTGCACAGACTGGCTACTGTATTTACGTTGTTGTTGCACAGACTGGCTACTGATTTACTTGTTGGCTACTGTATTTACGTTGTTGTTGCACAGACTGGCTACTGTATTTACTTTGTTGTTGCACAGACTGGCTACTGTATTTACTTTGTTGTTGTTGCACAGACTGGCTACTGTATTTACGTTGTTGTTGCACAGACTGGCTACTGTATTTACTTTGTTGTTGCACAGACTGTGCTGAATTGGTTGTTATTCAGACTTGGTTTCTTTACTGAATTCCTTGTTGTACAGACAGGATTGCTGCACATAACTGGTGTTTTGCACATACTTTGCATACGAAGAGCGTCGAAATCCAAATCCGGGCATCTCGTGAATGAATCTTACTGTAAAATTCAGGCTAACTTTGATTTTATTACTAATGTGAATTCACTTGACGATTTGGTGTAAAAGAAATATGCAGGTACCTACCTGAACGAGCATTTTACATGTCTGGTACCGATTTGCAACTGAGTGGTTTACGTGTGGAAGGTATCATGCTCAATGACACAACTCAGTGGGAACCTGCCATTGGATAGGACCCGCGGGCCCAATGGGTTATTTGACAAAAGTCATAGTCTTTTCACAACTGTTGGATTTCAAATAAAGGCCAGTTAGCGAAGATGCTACATTATGCTGTTATACTGTCTAATTTTACACCATAAACATCCAAATAAAAATAGATCGATCACCAGTTGACGATTGACTCGGGTAGAGCTGCGTCTAAGAAACCAGCAAACGCAATCGCAGTTTTGTAGTATAGACGAACATTTCTTTTTGGGAAAAATGTGGGCAAAAAACTGCCATCCTTTTGAAATATCATACTGTATTACTTAATATATACCGTACCTGCTGCATTTTACATGAAGGAACAAGTCTTAACATTATCACTAATGACAGTCTTACTGTGTAGTGATGGCATTGATAACTGTCAAATATTTATACAAAAATTACAACATTTCGGTAATGAACAGTGGTTCAAATAATCAATTAGTGGTCGGTTTGACCTCTTTGTCATGATTTCTATGTTATAGCATCATTTCTATGCCATGAATATTTAATACATATGATTATTTCATATTTAGTATGCACGTCCGTAATGAGTACTTTATGCTGACTATGGCGGGTAATATTGTATGTAGTGATAAACGAGAAGGAACAAAACTTCTACCGCAAACTATACATTTTACTCTGTTAATTACATAGGCTGCACCATAACACCGAAGTTTTCATTAGAAACGTCACATGTATGATACTATTTACTTCCCGTACCCGTGTTAATTACCATTGGTTGACCCCTGCAAACAAAGACCGCATTTGTAGATTCCCAACATTGGTCTTTGTCCACAGGGTTGACTGTATGTTGAAGGTATTTAACACACATAACATGAAAATAAGATACAGTAAACTCCATATATAACGAATATGGATATAGCGAAATTACGGATATAACGAACACATTTCCTTCTTTATGAAAATGATATACTGGATGGATATAACAAACTCCGGATATAAGGATTAAATTTAAATGGTCACAATGAGTTCGTTCTATAAGGAGTTTACTATATGTTGTATTTGTTTGAATGTCAGTCTAGACCAAGTTCACTTTGAATTTCCGTACACTGGGTAGTCTGGAGGACTGTAGACATTGTACAGTATATGTGGCAATGATATCCGAACATAAATGCGAACATTTCCAAATCAAAATCTTTTAAATCATTCTTCGATAGTAAAAGGCTCAAGCAAAGAGTGGACACGTGTCTGTGTAAGCAAAGAGTGGACACGTGTCTGTGTAAGCAAAGAGTGGACACGTGTCTGTGTAAGCAAAGAGTGGACACGTGTCTGTGTAAGCAAAGAGTGGACACGTGTCTGTGTAAGCAAAGAGTGGACACGTGTCTGTGTATGCAAAGAGTGGACACGTGTCTGTGTAAGCAAAGAGTGGACACGTGTCTGTGTAAGCAAAGAGTGGACACGTGTCTGTGTAAGCAAAGAGTGGACACGTGTCTGTGTAAGCAAAGAGTGGACACGTGTCTGTGTAAGCAAAGAGTGGACACGTGTCTGTGTATGCAAAGAGTGGACACGTGTCTGTGTAAGCAAAGAGTGGACACGTACCTGTGTATGCTGGGTTACATTTCTTTTCAAACCCTTTTTTCGAAATTCGTTTTAAATGTAAAAAAAGTACAAACTGGCTGAAACCCCTTCTAACTGTGGGTCACAGTTTGGGTAACAGAACATTCCAAGTCGGAGCTTCCGATTCAAACTATGACTATGTAATGTGTTTGTTCTCTGCACTGTGCTATATCGACATTTTGTACTTTTGCACTTGTATGTATTTTAGAGTACCGGATAATCCGTATGACTAACGACCCCAGAAATATTAAGTTAGGTTGGGAGGGGGGGGGGGGGGGGAATTGCAAGATACAGAACGCGTCCCGTTCCAGATGCACCCCCTGGTTCTTTAACATGTCCGGTGTACATCATCGATACTTTCGACCTCGGTTTTAGGTTTCATCCGAAAGACCAATAGTCATGTTAGTGGAAGAGAGGGGGGACACATAATGGCCTTGAAGTATTTGTAAATTTCGAATAAATACTTGACATAATATTATCTAAATATCTTAATCCAGGTCCTGGGTATTCTAACATTTGTATAAATGCGCTTATAAAACACTCCATTGACAAAGAAACAGTACGGTAAGAAATGCCGATCAGAAACATTGATTAGGTACTAATCCGGGGGATATCCAAAAATATCTATTCAAACCGTTTTCTAACAGTAGGATTTATTTGGAATTAATTTCATTTTGCCTGTAAGCAAGTTACATGCTATAATGCAAAAAGCCGCAATTTTGTATAACGGTGAAGCGCCAAACTTATCCCTGGTCATCGAGACGCCCACCTGCGGGACCCTGTATTGTTAACTTTAAAATGGTCTCATAGTATAGTCTGTATTACCTAATCTAACCACATTATATTTCACTTAACTTCTTATACCTTTGTTGTGTATTAAAAAGAGATTTCTTTTATACAGTAAAAAATAATGTAAATTCTAATTTATTTTCTTTTATTGCTATAAAAGTCAGTAAAGAAAACACATTTTAGCAGAAATACGTCGTTCCATGTTTTTATCAAAATGCTTAAAGGCAACTTAAGCAAAGACTCAAAGACACCCAAAGATTATGTCGCAAACCCTTTGTTTGCCTTAAGGATTGGGTTCTGATAAAAAGGTTCGTTCAATGCACACATATGGAACATTTTGTTCTCTACTCGCTAGCAATGATAAGGCTGGTCAGAAAATCGATAAACAGGTAGTAGCGGCCGGACAGTTCGCTTGTGGTCGTAAATTTTCCGAAACAGACCGGAAACCGCTGATTGTTTCGGCAGCTCAATCAATAAAAATCGATATTTGCTTGCGTAATATTAGCCCGAGGATATTAAGATGTACTGTGTATTACGCTAAAATAGAAATCTTTAATCTTATTGCATTCATCCCAGCTATCTTTTTGTACTATTTCATTGTATGTTTAAAAAGCAACTGTTGTAAAATAGAGATTACAGAGAAATGAAGCAACACTGATTTGAATAATAGAGCTATTATAGATTTATCAGTTTGAGGGGGAAAATGTTTTTTTTTCATGAATATACCCTCGAATTTCATTAACTTTTTGTTAAATTTATGCAATGCACAGAGCTATTCGTGTAATAATTGTTGACAGGATCATGCGGACAAACTACAGGAGTAATAAGCTATTAATCTTTATATTGTTGAATTAATTTTATTAAATTGAATCACATATTATATCAAAGCATCCGCATTTAATGTAATTAAGTGAAGCTTCACAACATAAATCATACACGGCATCACAACTTGTACCGCAATGACAGTCACACTTTCACAGTTTTCTTTTTTTCTTCGCACGTGCTTAAAAGCCATAAGTGGTTGTATATCTTGAAAGCAATTAGTTCTCTAAACTTAAAAGCTAACAAAAACTACCTTTAAAAAGATGGTCCGCGCAATTTTTAGTATATGAAAGCGATTGGTAGCTTGATTCTAATATTGAATTGTGAAACAATGAAATAACGAAGTTTTATTAGGCAGATACAAAATCGATGTCATCGATTTCATATTCTGTTAGCTGTGAAAAACCAACAACACGAAGACACAATGCATGAACGTGTGCGTCATCTTTTGAAAATTTGTTATTTACATAACTTACAAGGTAGATGTTACTATCGTTTAATTAATTACGGTACTGTTTCCCGTGTGCTTGACGCCAACGTTAACGTGCGTAAATTCTACAAGATAGAAATAAATGTGCTAAGCAGAAGCTTGAACGACACACTTAAGTGTCGAGGATTATTTTGAAATTATTCACATGAAATCATGAACGTTTCTTCGAAAAACATATTTTAAAGTGCGAGTTGTTTAAAGGTTACTTTTTGTTAATAAAAGGAATAATCAAGTAAGGTCTTTTTTTCGTTGTCCCTTTCCATAGTAGTTAATTGTTCTCTAAAAGCAAACAGAAATACATTTATTAAACTAACTAAAATACATTTCATTGTTTCTGAGATGGGTGTACAATAAAAAGATATATATAATACACACATTTAGGGTAATAAATTACCAAGACTAACAAAGACTTTTATTGCACCCTAATAATCCATATCCGTTCTAGTGTTTTATTGCCCCCCGGGGTATATTGTAAAACGCAAGTGGTAATTCTTATGACAGATTTTAAGTTTCTTTACAATATGTAAGTTTACCGTAATAACATCTTATGTGCATTTTCTTTTTCAATTTCTAATATTTGATCAAATTACTAAAAGTACATAATTCACAAACATATTTTTCGACATTACATGTATCTGATTTCGATTTCTGACCGGTCTTAACTTTTTCATTTGTCAACCACCCTTAAGTTTCAAAATGTTTATAGGGGTACGTACTTGTGTATATGTGTGTTTGTGTGACTTACAACAGTTCAGTGAAAATGTGTAAAAATTACAATGTATACACAAAATCTTTTTTTCACAGGTGTTACATTTACCTGTTTACGTTAAGTTGAAACAAGTGTGAAATTTAGTCACTTTGCTACAATACAGATATAACTTTAACCAAATGCAGTCCTTTTTAATCTACTCATTTAATTTACACATGAATTAAGCATACCGAGACTCGTTCAAAGATTGGTACAATCTTATTCACTTTTTTTCCTCTTCATATAAGTTATGCCATCCTTACGTTTTAAAGCAACAATACAATACAAAATCATCACGATTTTAATACGATAGTAATCGACAATTTCCGTGAAAATTACGGACGCGCCCGATCTATCTTACGATTACATTTTTAACTGACTGTACTTATAAAAATATTAAAAGGTAAGGTGAAGCGAAATCCTTCAAATATTTTGTTTATTTTTACACCAATTTATAGTTGATATAATTCCCTTGCCCGATATCACTGAAGCAAAAACAATCTTATAATAGATGTTCTATGTATGGGTCAAAGTATTGAGACAAATGACCCACCCAAAAGCTGACTAAAAGTCTTGCAATCCTTAACATTTCATATGGAAAATGCAGTGGTACTTTTTTAATTAAAAAGGTAAGTGAAATACCAAATTAATCTTTTTGAAATTTACATCATTATAAAGAGGAAAAATAATATTAATTCGTCTGACCGAAGCAAAACGATTAATTACACGGTTTTTGATTTAATAGGATTAAACCGAAATCTCCCTTCTTTGTTTAATGTGTAAAAGCCGCGTCTAATCGATTATCGGGAAAACATGAAAGTTCCATATGGGCGATTATTTATACACCACGAAAGTCACTTGCAATATAAATTTCCCCTTATTAATCAAAACTAGCGTTTTGATGTTGTTTTTTTGCTTATGTTTTTTAACTGAAGAGGTATTCAAGTTATAATCAAGGGAGATAATCTAATCAGATCTTTCAAAAATGCTGGCAACGTATGAAAAGAAATGTGACGCCCTTGACGGTTTCAAAGAAATGGTTTTAACACCAGCTTCTGAGACGACAGTCCAACCTGGTTACTTCAGCAGCTAAAGCAAGCACGCTCCCAAACTAAAATTAATGCCGAAAAAAAAAGATTTAGCTAGATATCAATTCGCGTGGGCTTCTTGCCCTGGGCTGGGCAACCCCGCCTGTATAGTACATGTTTACGTTTCAAACATACAATTTACAAACTCAAGATAATCTAGGAGTAAAAGCGATCAGTAATACATTATTCAATATTTTTCAGTTTTCATTGACATGGATAATCCAGTATGGATTTGCCAATATGACAGTTGTGATAGCTGGATCAGAAGCAACTCTATGGTACCTTGATCTTTTATTCCATCTAACATATGGTATTTATGCATTAAGCAATCATAGACGTGGGTGTTTTAGATAAGGGTAAAATCTGCACGTATTAGCATTTTTTTCAAATGCTTATTCATACAAGTGGCGAACTGTGTTTGCAAGCCGACGTGTGCATTTATGTAAAATATAAATTAAATCTCCAGTTATTTGCAAACCTCTTAAATTTAGACGTGAAACCGAGAAATTTATATTGGTAGAATTATTGCTACTTAAATTGCCGATAGCAAAGGAGAGTTATGTCAGAAACTTTGACTTTAACCTTTCTGGCACAGCGTGATTTTGCCATAGGGACAAGCCAGGGTCCTGAGCACCACCCCGTCCATCCCCTCCATCCGCGCAATCTGATCATGGTCTGCACTTTTCGCTTATCACACCAGTAAATTTGCATCGATCAACCCTTTGACCAAACAATGGTATTATCCACATGACCCGTCATACCCCACATTACAATATACCACGGCATATATAAGTGTACAGAGGCATTTAATACCAGCAGAATGTTACAATCAGCATTACTAGCATTAAACAATCTAACATCAGTGAAAAATAGCTCAGGAAAGCTATGGAAGGAAAAAAAGCCTGATACCATATACAGGTTACGTTAAAAACGATGATAATGGTAGGCCTACACGAGTGTCTAAATTTGGCAGCGACTCAGGAGGCTGTTTGCCAAATATGTCTCCAGGGCTATCTGTACCACAGAATCTATTCATAGACAGAGACCTGGCGTTCCATTTGCATCTCTGTCTATCCATCATATATTTAATAATCAATGATGCCAAGTGTAGATCAATAATGCTATTGTTTATTATACAGCCCTGTTGTAATCTTTGTTATCAGATAAACAGCATACAGAAAACCCCGTATATAACGAACTCAACCATTTAAGTGTGTTCTTTATATCCGGAGTTTGTTGTATTCCTGTAACCGTGAAAAGTACATCGCCCCGAGCTGGATTCGAACTCGGGTCCTCCAGTACCCTAAGCGGACACTCTACCACGTCGCCATAAAAGCAGTCAACGGCAAGGAAGTACAAGTGCCGTATTATACCTCTACTACCTACACCCCTCCTTACCAGAATTCGTCCTCGAATTCTTGGGTATGAATGTCTGTGGGACGTTCTAAGGGTGATATCACCTCAAAACCCGTGGGTTATTTATGTTGGGCGCCAAATGTAACCGTGAAAAGTACACGCCCCGAGCTGGATTCGAACCGGGTCCTCCAGTACCCTAAGCGGACACTCTACCACGTCGCCAGCGCTCACGGCAAGGAGCAGCCCCACTACATTCCCATATCATTTTATATAAAAAAGAAAGACAAAAACTCGAGCACAGAACATTTGTATGTTCGTTATATCCGGAATCGTTATATACGGAGTTTAATGTATTCGGAATCGTTATATACGGAGTTTAATGTATTCGGAATCGTTATATACGGAGTTTAATGTATTCGGAATCGTTATATACGGAGTTTAATGTATCAGGAATCGTTATATACGGAGTTTAATGTATTCGGAATCGTTATATACGGAGTTTAATGTATTCGGAATCGTTATATACGGAGTTTAATGTATCCGGAATCGTTATATACGGAGTTTAATGTATTCGGAATCGTTATATACGGAGTTTAATGTATCCGGAATCGTTATATACGGAGTTTAATGTATCCGGAATCGTTATATACGGAGTTTAATGTATCAGGAATCGTTATATACGGAGTTTAATGTATTCGGAATCGTTATATACGGAGTTTAATGTATTCGGAATCGTTATATACGGAGTTTAATGTATCCGGAATCGTTATATACGGAGTTTAATGTATTCGGAATCGTTATATACGGAGTTTAATGTATTCGGAATTTCGCAATATCCAAAGTCATTATTTACGGAGTTTTCTGTAACACTTGAACCTTCATTAAAGTTTACCCTGCTCTTTGTGACCAGTGCAGATCATGATTCGCCTGCACAGCCGTGCAGAAGATGTAAATGTTCAGGAGGCACCCCACACCGCTTTGAACAACTAATGGTAATGTCCGGACAGGAAGCTCGACATGTCCGTATTGTAACGGTTAACAAAATATCATGTGGAGGGAAATATTATACATCCCTTGGTTTAAAAAAACAAAAGGACATTTATGCAATTTTCATAACTTAAAATCGTATCGAAATACGGTAAACTATATGTATATAGCGAAACTCCAGATATAAGGAACACATTTTCTAGGCCCGATTTGCCCCTTCTTCATTTTAAGTGAAAAGGCAAGTTAGGGATATGAGAGTCTGCGCATATTAGGAACGTCATTTAAATGGTCCCAAATAGTTCGTTATATACGGTGTTTACTGTAAAGGCTCCAGCCTCCGGCAAAGGCAAAATATGCTTGTGCAAAAGTTAATACTATTAGCTGAAGAAAGAATTCAACTTTAAGTTAACTGAAAATAATCCACTTATGGTAATTAAATCGCTAGTATTTGCACCACCTACCAATGAATTAAACACGAACCTTTCAATTAAATGGTAATTTAACTTTCATCTGGGCAGAAAATTGTCAGTGGCCGCAGCTTGATAGCTTTTGTAAGTTAACTGACCATGGGAAAATGTAGACATGGTTATTTGCGAAACCTGTATGTATGGAGTGGTAATTAAAGTAATTCCTGCGAAATGGGCAGATCCTGATGGGCGTAGATTATGCCCGTAGGGGGGAGAAATTCGATAAGGTAAAGGACACCCACAGTGCATGTGTCAATTTAGTTTCATAATCTATTTAACTGAGAAAGATCTAGGTCGTTTGCTTTCAAATCCAAAAAGCTCGGTACTATTTCATAGTTCAGGAAGTTCTCGATGTTTTTGCTTGACCTAAGTGTATTCTTCCGCGAGCGAGGAAACAGGACCAGAAATCTTCCCTCAACTGAACACTTTTTAACACCATCTACTAAATGTTTATATAGGAATGTAATATGTTAAATATACATAACTGATTTACTGAGGGTTGTTAAATGTTTGCGTGGTTTTGTACCTTCTTATTAAATGTAGGCTTGTAAGTTTCAATTTAAACTTATTTATTTTAAAATGATTGTAGAATACGTTCTTGTAACTTACATTGACAACTCTCGATGAGTATTTACTGCCCGGGAGTTCTGACCAGTACTCACGCCAAATGCCGCTGCAGGGATTCGAATCCATAACATCCGAGGCAAGGTTCCGGCGTTTTACCCCTTATTAACAACACCTGGTGACCTCCCTGATATATGTGTTGAAAAGCTAGCCTGGTAAAAAAAAAACAAACGTTGCTTGCATACTACTAGTATCATACACACTAATTTCTAATTGTAATTGTAGGAGTTTAACGCCCGTTTCAACCCTAATTTTGTCATTTCATAGGCATCGTGCACCGTTTATAAAAAAAAAAAATCACTAATTTTCAAGGACAAATACTTGTGTGCTTTTATTGAACATGATTTGTTTAAATTTAAAAGTGTTAAAATCGTGATACATGTATTTATAAACTTTTAAAAATTCGCTGATATAACTGACTTTCCATTATTTGTATAATTGAACAACACTTCAACTTTTAATACCTTGGAAATAATATATGACATAAGGAGACTACTGAATAAATAAAGGATAAATTAATTATGAGTGAAATTTATTTGTTCCCAAACCAAAGCGATTTGATTCGCGGGATGACGAATTTGAGTAGATCTGCATGTATTATAAGGGGGAACTTTGGCATAGCCATATGCCTTTAAAAACAAAATGGTACAAAGAAGTAAAGCTAAACATAGCACACTTAAAACATTAAAGGAATTAATTTACCATTGGGACGGGACGTGTAGCGGCAGGACGAGACCCTACAGAACACGAGTGATTCCTACACAGCCCCTAAAACGTCGGGGGCGGGGAAGAAGATAAATAAGCCAAAAAAACCCTCTCCTGTAGCAAGGGTGAATCAGACTAAAATTGAAACATATTGTTGAGATATTTCTGGTTAATATTAACTACATCCGCTACAATTCATCAAACAGAAACTTCTTGCCGACTCGTGCGCCCACACTACTCGATGTCTAAAGATGGTAACATGTATTTACGCCATGATAAATTATTTGAAGATATTTGTCTGACGTTATGTTTGCGGTTTCTGATAAGCCACATAACATGACGATCCTGTGCAATTTGTCCCCGATAAACTACAGCCAAAATACAAGCTAAACTCCAACACTTATAGCACGTATACAAGATAATCCCCTGTATATAATTAATCTCCCTTTTTGGCATGCAGATACATGTACGCCTACATATGCAATATTTGCATTAAGCCACGGACTTAAAACATTGTAAAGTGATTGTGTAGGTGTACATAATTCTTTGAATTAAGTGTTTTAAAGTATGCGTATTTGTTTTGTATTTGCACCTAGGTTTCACCTTACATGCTTCTGTTTCCATTCATTTTGAGCCATACCAAACGTGTTTACTAGAACGCCTCTTGAACGAACTCATACGCCTAAACCAAACGGTTAATCTACCTGTCCGTCTGTGTTCTTGTTGGACCGGCTGCGATATCTTTATTTTACAGTCCACTGATCACTGCAAATTTGCTTCATACATCAAACGATAAAGGAGTGTTCTATTCATTCTAAAACAATGTTCACGTGTGACTTTCTTATCTAAGATACATGTATAAATTGTCAGAAAATTGAAAATAAAGCTACTTAGATATATTCGTTACTTTAATAGCATTGTTAGGAGTGTTTTGCAAAAATAACAGTACATTTCGCAGACGATAAATCTTTTTGGTACCATTAATAGTGCTGCAAATAAATGATTATGTGCCTTTAACGGAAAATCAAATGCAATGGTGATAGCTAAGAATTTTTGAGAGAGAAAAAACACGTTCGGCTTAAAACAAATACGGACTTCCCCCAAAACAGCGTTTATAAGCATATTTACGAGATCATATTTGAATTAGTCATAACCGATAAACATTTAATTTTCCCAAGGGTATATACATGTAGTATCTCTACCCACGTCGTCATTAAAGTTTTACCTTGGGTACAACATGTAGTTCCCTCTATCACGCTTGGCAAACTTTAACCACGCATATGTCTTGAACGCAACACTAAATTATTAAGTGTACTTCCTTTTTTTACATTTTAGCGTTAATGGACAACAATATATTTTTGACGCGATCAAGTGAACGCCCACGCACTACCCGTAACTAAGTTGATAAAAAACCTCCAATATCTGCCCCATATTTCACATGCAAACACAATTTGCTGAATAAGATGGAAAATTGAATCAAATCGCCATCAATAATTATGGTCTAGTATCAACATTTTTAATTAATTTCTTTACGCCTTAAATTATAAACCGTATCACAAGGAACCCTGATTCAAATATTTAAAATACGCATAAATCAGTGCCAAGGGTTATAATTAATCACCAAAAGTTTCATATCAATCGAGTTTTTGTCATGTAACTGGCCTATATATTGATGATATAGAACAGTTACTATTTACCGACCTTATATAGTTGTTTTTTGCTGACTTCAGTTTTCTGATGTAAAAGAAATGAACGATAATATGACAGTGACGTAATAGCTCTAAATGTGCACAGAAGTTTACAACTATTGGACGAATGGTGGAGCATACATTCAAGGTTTAAAAATATCAAAATGTATTCACACATTCATAATGTACTCTTCTATGGCATCACCGTCAAATTATGCAAATCGTATTTGTTTATTTCAACCTCTTCCCACAATTGCCTTACTTTCTTCCCATGAAATAGCGTTGCATGGAAAAGTGCGTGCATACATTGTTCCAGTGCCATCAAGTCAACAGTTATTTCTTCGAAATGGCGCGGAAAAAATGGCGGGAAAATGACAATAATACTTGTTCTCAACAAGTTCGGCACCAGGACATGTAAGTTATCTTTTCTATGGAAGTTGACTCGAAAATGAATCTTAAAACTTTTAAGCATTACTTAAATAACATGGCAGAAACTTTAATAAAGTAACAAAACTAAACTGAACAGATACACCCTGTTCGTGATATTCGATTCAAGCGTTTAAAGTCCAGTTTATGACATATTAATGTTGCAATCATAAAATATTTTCTAATTTATTATATTTCAGACTAATTTACATTTTGCCCTCACACAATGCATTCAACGTAATTCAATGTCGGATTTATGTTTAATTTATGCGATTTGTGAACTTAAATTTTAGAACCTGGCCTACACATGAGGTTATGCCAAGTTGTAACACCCACATTGCTTAAAATTTCCTTGAAACGCAAAGCATTGTAATCAAAAAGATAAATGCAAAATATCTCAAATTGTAACACATGCAAATTTAGCAAACTTCAATTCCGAAGCATGTTTTTGCCGAAAATAGCAATCACCGTCACTGCATGGAGGTAAACGATCCAGACCCCCGGCCCTCACTCCCCGACCGCCCCCCACACACCCTCCGCCCCCACTCCCCGACCGCCCCCCCACACACACCGTCCCCCACCGCCGGCCCGATTCCACCATTTACCTTACAGTAACATCTCACCATGGTTATAACTAATTAGTTTAAACGGAAGCAAATCTCACGTGCAATGAAGTGAATAAAATGAAAAAACGGAAAATAAATGGGGTCTCCCTGTGGAGGCCTAAAATGAAGAGACAAACATCTTATAGTTTACACGTAGCACAGAGAAAACACCATGGTAATAGATATTGTGCAAGTACTTCGGGGAAGACATCTATTTTAGGGATGGGAGTGGGGTTGTGTTGATGAGGATGGTGGGACTAGGAATGGACATGGAGGATCACAAACCTAGTCATTACAGAGAAGAGAAAGAGAGAGATAACTGATAAATAAATGTATAAAAATGAGAGAGAGAACGACATGCATGACTGAGATAACGCAATGAGACTTCGTAAATGGTACGAACGTCACTTTAAAGACACGATATATTTTTGCTTATATCTTTTCAAAAAATCGTTTCAACACTATAAAAACATAAAAATGACATAGTTCATGAAAAGGAGTTGTTAAACATTGAACATTCCGTTTTATAATGGGCGTTAATGGGCTTTAAATCAAAACTGATGCGATAAAGTCTTCATTGTTCAATAAAGGCATGTTTTATAGACCTGCGGTCCTTCCACTTTATTTGAATAAATATTTGCTCGTGGCTTATACACTTTTATTACATGCAAGCAAACACCATGTCAAAATTATCATAACTAAAGATGCAGTATGATACTAAAACGTTACCTGTAAGATGACACAAGGCCGGCCCAAGGATTAAGCTTGAGCTATCATTCTCACACATGTACGGGTCCCTTGATTAACTCAAGGCATTAAGATAGTAGTGAAGAGATGGCGGTTTGTTTTCAAAGTTGCAACTTTGTAGATAATTATCTGTGACCTCTATCAAGTACGTATATAAGAAAACGTTCGCTACACTTGTTAATATCAACCGAGCCATCAAATACGCCACAAGCACATTTCAACCTGGCAAAGAGCTTTGAACGGATGTCCCACTGCTTTCTATATACGAATTGTCATTTCGTAAAACGAGTTTATTTCTGTTGAATTTCTATCTATATTACGGTGGGTTGTAAAAGGGGGAATAGCCACCCACATATGTTGGATCTCGGACAGTCAATAAAAATCATAAAAAAATGTACATGTATTCAATTTGGCATGTACATTCTTAACAAAACCATTTTCGATTAACAATGAAATTTCATAACATGTTGAATTCCATAGTTTGCCTACATGTCAATTTGACTGAGTTGGACCGTTTGCCAAGTTGTAAAAACTGTAATGACTTGGACTGTGTACAACTACAGATAATTACTTAGTGGAGCCGTCGTGTCGCTGTGGTTCGATCCATACCATAGCCATGTCGGTAATGACCTTAGGCAAGACACAAATATTTCCAAATTGCCTCTTTCTCTTTGAGGTTGATTCAATGTGGAATGAGTCTCGAGAGCGATTAATCTAAGTTGTAAGAACTTGTTTCGCAATCTATAAATAAATCAGTATAAAATGCAATGTAGCCCTTCCCATTGACTTTTTGTTGCATTATATCTATTCATCAACACATTTTATTGCAATAAGTTTTACACTGAAATATGCAAGTCTATCATTATTTTCATCAGAAGTTGATGAAATGGAAAACATGTCCTTAAACGTCAGCATAAATTTATAAGGAACCATTTTTGTTCATTTAAAATCAACGCTGTTGAATTTGCTGAAAAGCTATGAATACTCAGTGTATATACCTGTGTTATTTATTAGATAATCACTCCCAAAACTGTTTTTAAAGAGGATCCGGCGTGTGAATTAATTCAAAATCCTACAAGAAGTCTTTCATGCGCATCTTGTCTAGTTTGACAAATTCTCATGTAAATGCGGTTTTATACAAATGGATGAACAGTGTAAAAGCCTCGGGTTTGAAAAAAATCAACAAATCAAATTTTCACACGTGTACTACTTTGCCTGCTTACGAGCATCTTTCAGTTGCACGGCCGATTTCATTTCTAGAAATTTGACATTTTAAGAGTTTGTTTTATATTTTGCATGTAGTAGAGCAGCAAAGGTTTGAAAAGTGCCTTATTTTAAGAGAAAGCTTGCACAAAAAAGTAACAAGCCGAGTTATATACCAAAATGTTCAGGAGACAGTGTTGTTTATTGTACAGTAGATAAAAAAATGCCGACCTTGGGTGGAAATTTGGAAAGAATCAAGGTCAATGTCAATGCTTAAGGAACATTGTTATAGAACTGAAAACGAAATAAATTTACAAGAATATTTCATTTATTTGGTGTTTTGCTTGACGTAGATATAAATTTTGAACATAGAATCTTACTGTATCGCAGCTGAACCTGGGTTTAAAGTGCCTAATAACCGTTCGAAACAGACGTATGCTTTATCACGAGTAAGCAAAACAAATCTGCTAAAAAATCTGTAACAACACTTAAAACTGCAACAGTACATTAAAGATGTTTAAAATGAACTCTCATACTGTTTTAGTTGTATTCACAGACGTTATAACTACAGCTTTTATCATACTATACCACCGTATCCTAATGGTGTATCCTATGCCCAACTGTAGCACATCGGGGTGGCTGATGCTGCAATGGAATTAATTCATTGAACTAGTAAAACATAAGCCAATACTTCAAGATATATCAAATATATCAGGGCTAGAAACCTGTATACATGAAAAGTATAGAGAAAAGCAAACTTATAAATTGATCTATTTAGCCTATCAGTCATGCCCCAGCTCTTTTGAATTCTAATCCATTATTGATAGGCCTGTTCAGTAAAAAGCAAGCGCTTCGTTACGAAACTCGTAAAGTACGAACGGGCGTATTCATCATCGACTCACTGATGTTGAGATATTAGCGATTGAAGATATACCGGATAGTACCTGACGACAGGCGATCTTTATTCGGGACACGCAATCTTGCATGCAACGTATGAGTTGTTACACTCCCATTTATAACACAGCAGGGACATTTATTTTAAATATCATGAATAGTGAATTCAAAACGAAAATGAGTCACATTTTTTGGAGGAATAAGCCCGTGAAAATTTAAATTGAAAAGAAACTTCTGTATAAGTAGGAGTAGATCTAACCATGCCATGATTGATGCTTGCTTACGTTGTAATACACCATTATGTACCTTTTTATAATTTATAAAATGTATGAAAAATCTCACACGCACACTCTTGTCGGTAGACTTGTAACTTGTTTGAAAACCGCCCTTGTTGGAAAAAAGCACATCCGTTTAGTGCCCCCAAAAATTACTTGTGACGTTCGAACAAAGGTTTTTATTGTCCTTTATCGCCGGCTCAGAGCATTGGCTACTCTCACATTAACTGGTTGCTTTCACTAACATCTCTCGGTGGCCAGTGGCAGCCACTGACAATTTCTCGGTGACCTACGATAGTCACTGGTATACTCTCTGTAATTCTGACACAGACTCGTATAAAATGACCGGAAAACAGTACCGGGTAACATAAAATATTTACACTCAGTTACGTCCCTTGTTATAATGCACGCCATTTGTATGTGTTGCTGAAACACTATGCTAAAAAAGTAAGTTACGCTTGTGTTAAGTGTTCGTTTTGCTAAGGAATTCATAGTCTGATGACAAAAAGCAGGGACTATTGCTGGTGCGCGTTTGTTTCCTGTAATGTTGCAGGTATATTTGCTTATGTACATTGTATATGCTAAAATAGCTGTTTCAGTCATCTGCATTAACTAGCTAGCAGTCATTTAGCAATGATTACAGCTGTCAAACCAGTAAGAAAAAGTATCCCGTAGAAAATATATAAATCTAAATCTAACGCAGGTAGGTCTAATTGATATCTCAATGAGATAAAGTTTGCAAGCTACGTATTTTGTTTTTGTGCCGTCAACTTTCAAGATATTGAACGCACTGTTGACAATAATGATTATCTATGACATTTGGAGAGACATGAAAACAAAAGACACCGACAGTTGATAGTATCAGAGATATATGGCAACATTTGACAGCTCTCAGTGCTTTTTAGAGGGGTCGAGGGAAAGGCGGGTACAGGCACTGTCAAATCTTGCTTACACTGACAAATCTCTAAGATTTGTTTTGCAGACGTGGACACATTTTGGGGACTTTGGGCTGATAATGACAACACTGTCGGCTCTAGTTGACAAATGCGCCGGCTATCTTTTATCACAACTGCGGGTTACAGTGTACAGGCGGTAGATGTCATTGACCTGTATAAAGCTACTGTTGAAGACCACTTCGATTTATATCACACCAAGATCAAACGTGTACAAAAACTAGTACTTCTTAGTAGCAGTAAAACTTGTTTACTACAAACACCATGGTTATAAAACGTCGGAATGAAAATAATAAATAACACGTTCTGATGTACTAAGATTTATGCGCCGTGACACCTATAGGTTATTGACTTAACCGTCAACCGTTTGATGATGACGATAGTACTGTTTTGAAATGCATTTTTGTGTGGGAAGGAATTTAAAATGATCAAATGGGTACCTGGTGATCGAGTATCAAAACTCCAAACGGCAACAATAACATTTGTTTTTGTAGATTGCATTTAGTTTCAGATTAAACATCACATTGAAGCGTCCCCGTGGCCGAATGGTTAAGGTGTATGACATGTAGTCACCAAACTTCTCTAATATACTGTCATAGGAGGAGTAGGCTCGTGTCTCGCTACTGCCTTCATTCTTACTGAGAAAGTTTACAATATCAAGACGGATGATTAGAGTCTTATACTGGCCCTTCACAGGAACGATGGCTAGGTAAACTGTCGGTCTGTACATCTGTGGAATACTGTTTCGTGCATTAAACTGCGAGACGACATTCTCCTTAAATAACACGCTGATACCAGGACCTGTAGCCGCATATCTATTTTTTCCGGACGGAAGACAGTTTGTATTCTGTTTAAAATTCTTGGGGGACCGGTTTTAATATCACGTTTTCGTGTCGAATTCTAGTTTTCATTACAATAATGGTTGTAACATGGACCTTCATATCCCTTCCAACAGTGATCTTTTGTCTATTGTTAGACGCTTGGAATGCTTTAGTTGAATGCTTGTCTATCTCTGACTCCTATTTACATTATTGGGTTACTGTTATTAGTCTGCAGCATTTGCCATATATAGACATTCTTTTGTTTTGACATGAATCGGACTACAGTAGCAGCAATGTTTAATTTCTGTGTACAGTAAAATCCGCATAAAACGACCCCGGATATAGCGAAATTTCGGATTGTTCTTTATTGTTATAACAATGCAGTATAGATATAACGTACTCCGGATATAAGGAACACATTTAAATGGTCTGAATCAGTTCGTTATGCACGGAGTTACTGTACAAGTATCATGTAGTTTTATAAGTACAATGTAGATTTTGATTTGGATGGTTTTTGCAATACTTATATAGAAGCCTAGTGTAACAATTAAATAAATATCTAACAAGTATACGATTGAAAGCCAACATTGAAAATGTATTTATATATCAAAGTAACAGTTGAAGCGGAGAGGAACAAAGACGCCGAATTTGATTGATTAGGCCGCTTTTACTTAATGAGTAATTACATGTGCGCTGTAAGAAGTGTGACACAAAGTGACAAACACATATATAAATGTCTTATGATATTTTAGAATCATAACGAGTTGTCGCAGTCGTGTGAACATAATCCATATTAAGATATTCAAGGCATGTAAAATACATGTAAAGAGTACATTATTTCATAATTTATTGTGCGCATTAAGGCATTTTGTGACTGATTTAAGAGTACGAAATTTTAAAATTAAACATTGTTAGGAGTGTTTGTTATAGCTGTATATATCACCGTAAGTCTGTTGAGAAAATGGACGAAAGCAGTGGAGAGGTGATGTGAAACTGACGATGATATCATTAGTGTGCATTTAGCTGTCACGTGACCTAAAATACAAAGACTTAAGATTGACTTTGACCTTGTAGACTTATAGTAGAATTATGATTGAATTACGGAGTTAAGGACTGTATGGCAAAAATATGATTGAAGCCTTTCTAGATCCTAAAATTAGAACACATGCAAAACTGTGTTGGTTGAAAACAGGATTTCTCGTATGACGAGTGTTGCATTCTGCATACCATGTAATCGAGTCGACATGCTTCAGTGTAGTTTCTCATATACAGCTTGCACGACTTCAAGAACTTTAACAAATCAACAATCAGATTTGCCAGGTGACCCTATACCATACACGTCCAGCTCTCGGTATAGTAAAACAGAAAAACAACCTACTTAATAGCCAAGTAATTTACTTATTTACATAAATAATTCATTTAAAACGTAATGTCTGCTTAATTAGCATATATATTGTGTCGCGACATGATTTAAATTGATGGTTGTGAAAGGGTTAGTCACACTAGACTACTTGAAATACTAGTATTACGGTATCATAAAAGTTGATATCAGCGAAAAAATAGAACAACAACAACAACATTTTCAAGGACAGCGGTCTCAGTTTATGTCTGTTAGATGTACACTATCTGACGAAAAATGTAAACACTATCTGAAGAATGGGGCGAAATAAACAAATAGGCACAATCTGACGGAATAAATAAATAGGCACAATCTGACGAAATAAATAGATAGACAAAATCTGGCGAAATAAACAAATAGGCACAATCTGACGAAATAAATAAATAGGCACAATCTGACGAAACAAATAGGCACAATCTGACGAAATAAACAAATAGGCACAATCTGAGGAAATAAACAAATAGGCACAATCTGGCGAAATAAACAAATAGGCACAATCTGACGAAATAAACAAATAGGCACAATCTGACGAAACAAATAGGCACAATTTGACGAAATAAATAGACTGACGAAAATAAATAGTCACAAACTGACGAAAATAAATAAGAACCAAAATAATGATCTGACGATAAATATATGAAATATACTTGTTAAGCACAATCTGACGAAAATAAATAGACTGACAAAAACAAAAAAGCACGATCTGAGGAAAATAAATACTGACATTTCATTATGGTTATTATTGTTTCTTTGATTTTGACCGTTACATAGCATAGCTTTGATGCAGTACATTTGAACGAGTGAACTTGCGTATCAAATGTACTGAAATAATGTAGGCCTACATGTCTTTGCCAAAAAAAAATCACTTAAGAAGTAGAAAGTGATATTAATTTTGAGTAATGATAAAAAGTTAGCGAAGTGTTCGTGCCCATTATTTTGCTGTCATAACTGAGAACACGAAATACTTTTATGTTACAGATATATAGTAAAACCCTTTCAGCTCCTTGCCCCCCCCCCCCACCCCTCTCCTTGATTACCAAACAAATCAATAGGAAGTGTGTGTTCCCTACAAATATCTGTCATAAACTACCACTACATGTCATAGCAGACATAATTACGAGGAACTTGTCCTCAGTTTCCAAGACCCGACTTCCGCCCCCCTCCCCCGCCCCCGCGCTGTCCCTCTCTCGTGGTTCCTCCTTCAAAAATCTTCATTGTGACAAAAAATGAAGGTCAAGTAACGCATGCAACGAGAAAGTGTGTTACATAACTAAAGCCAGATGATAATATTACATTCAAATGAATTTAGCCAGATAATGGTTATCAGAAAATACACTGCATACAGCGGACCTCCATGCAGCGTGAAGCAATACCGCCAATATATACGGTTACCATAGATAAAAGTACCTACGCATGCATGCATTTTTCTAATAATAATCTCACACGAGAGTAAGCATCTGCAGTAAATATCAGCAATAAGCAAGTTTCAAAAGATTTCAATGAAAATGTGGGCAATTCTATTTTAAACGTCAATTACTTCAGATGGCTGGTAAACTCTATATAATTGCATCAATGGATGCACGTCATAAATAAAACAAAATGTATATCCGTTTTGCATATTTTTTTTATTTCATGCTTATAGTGGATGATAATATGCAGGTATATTTCATAATGTGGTAACGCGGGGTAAATTATTTATTAACCGCTAAAGTGCTGATAAAACCTTAGTAAAAGAACCACACTGTATGACGTTGCACATTTAAAATGTATTATAATATAAAATTCAAAACGCTTTAAAGTTTACTACACTATTACTGAAACTATTCAATTCATTTTCGTTTGGTGTGTGTTAATTTTAACACAGATGATTCAAAATATTCATTAATCAAAAGTCCATGATAATCCATATCAAACTCCAATGATAATTAAGAAATATCAAAGACTTAGAACTATGAACCATGTATTCAGGTATCTTTTACTGACACATAATAGAATAATATGCGACCTTAGTGTAAAACTTTAACGATGGTTTCACTTTTTACTTCTATAATACGTGCTGCAATATGGTCTGTAGATTTGTTTTCATCGATCAAGCGTTCACAACCCGTCCGTTAGCGCCCGCATACCCCGTCCCCCCTCCCCCCGCACAACCCTCCCCTCGCTTCTCATAGAAAACTCAGTAATAGAGTTGTGTATTACCATTTAGAGCTATATAATGACAAAACAAGCAACACCAACAACAAAAGTGAAGGTCAAGGGACACATGCAGCAGCAAAGTAAGTATTCAAATAACTGGTTCAATAAATCATATCCATAGCCGGATTATACACTGCATGCAGCGGACCTTCGAATTCAGAGTGGTGAAACGTTTAATATATACCAAACAATAATACAGTACACGGTTCTGTTAGTTGTGTTTTCTCATGCATATGTTGGTAAAAACATATCATATTTAGTAAATATAATTATTTATGAAATGGTCAGAACATAACATTGTCTAATAGCGTAGGAAATCTTCATATATATTTCTTAATGAAATCGAGGTTCTGGACTAGAACAAAAGGGGAACGAATGAATAACCGAAAAATCACGTTTACCATGGTAATCAATACTGGTATAGCAGTATAGCAGGCCAGTATGTTTTATTGGTTGTTTTCTAGTATAAAACTATGTAGAAATACAGTAAAACCTGCGTGAATGTTCTCCGGAACAAGATTCTCCGGAACAAGGTTCTCTGGAACAAGGACTGAAACAGGACATCTGTATAAAATGACATTACAGTTTAAATAGATCAATACTAATTTGTAGAACTACGACCATTTTCATTGTAATCATAAACTCGCTTATATATAAACACATCAATAAATCAGGCAGTAAGACATGAAAAGAAAATTACATGTTTAATGTTCATACATGCCTTCTGTTTGATAGATTTATCTGTAAAGCGTCGGCTATAGTATTGGTCCCAAAGATAACCCATTTTTATTACGGGCAAACAATTTATATCGTCACTCCTCAAAATATGTACTTTTTGAAACACCCATTTTTTCGCCCATTCCCGGGGCAACGCCCTAAAATTCAAAATGGCCGTCTAAATATATAAGTACGTCCGCCTATGCAGGGGTGGGACGGGTGCCTTTGTCACAAAACTATACATGTACAGTGATATCTCGGATGAGAAGCCGGAAAGCAGGCTCCTGTGGTAATCTCTATAAGCGTGAATGAAGGTTCTATTCCTCTTACCTTCTAAGGATTGAACTTTTCACTTGTTAAACCTGGCTATCCAGTAAACCACGTGTATAAAGAACTGCTTTAGACTATCTAAGAGTGTTCCTTAGTACGCCATATCCATATTGCATTGTTATATGTATTAGAGGAAATAAATCGGGCCCAGAAAATTAGTTCCTTATATCCGGAATTTCGCTATATTCGGAATCGTTATATACGGAGCTTACTGTACGCGGTTTTAGGCTGCTTCCTACTAAAAGGAGGCCTTAAATCACGCCGATCAATTGCGCTTACATCTGTCTACTATAACGGTTGTGTTAGAACTGTCATCCTGCTATCCTATACTATGAATTGCCGCTGACAGCTGAACACTAGGGTCTTTTGTATACCTGACACGAACAGGTTTGTCCGTACATTCTTATATGTTTCAAATTGTGAACAGTCTACGTGCTTTTCATATCTTTAAATCTCCTGGATCAAATTCACTTTAAACAAACCAATTTTGCAGAATTTTAACCGCGATTTCAAGCAGGTATGTCATCACCTGGGAGTTATTTGACACGGGATCAATTAATTCAACAGCAATTTGACATGCAGGTCATCACCCATCGCCCCGCCACCCACGGTATACCGAATTCTGCACAAACTTGTTCTTACTTGCTCAGCGGCACGGTATTTTCTTTTTTTTAAAACGAACATTTTACGATGCTGCCAAGGTATTTCACAGGTGATCGAGCTGCTTATAGACCCATTTTAGCTAGTTTTTAACAGGTACGTTTAAATGGGATCCAAAGAAAGCAGTTATGGCTTTAATCAAGTATTTGCGACATCGGTTAGAAAATGGGCATCCATCGTTACCTTTATTTTACATGTAATAATAAAACGAGTTTTAAGTGTAAGAAACATGCAGAATTATTATATGGACAATTTATAAATTATGTCTTTATCAAAACGCAAATACATGTACCTACATGGCCGTCGTCATAGGCCGATTCTGTGTCACATCTCCACTTGGTTTTAGGCAACTGTAGCCAGCCGGACCATAAACGAAGGAATCTGTCTGTACTGCGATGCAGACAATAATTTTCTGCAATATAGACCAGAGTTCTTTGCAACGAAGACAGGAGTTCTACGTACTGTAGACTGGAATTCCCTGCAATGTGGACTGGAGTTCCCTGCAATGTGGACTGGAGTTTGATTCCCGGGTAGGAATTTTTGTAAGATGACTAGCAGACCAGCATCGTTTCTGTCTGAACATTTGGATTTAATTTTTCTGCTCCTCCATTTAAAAAAATATGAAAGAAGACTACATGAAACATTGTGGACTAGTCCCAAGCAAATTCAAAACCACTATACTTTATTAAATTAAGCCCGCTAGAATTTAATCTTATTTTAAAATTTACAACGTCGTAAAATAGGATATCAATTCGAAAATTGATCAATAAAAGTGTAACGTATCGCAAGTTTTCATGGGTGCTGGAACATTAAATTTAATAGTAGTCATTCTTCAAAATGTCAACCGGGCCACGTGCTGTCGCGTCAAATTTCTCTCTTTACCGAAGTCAAGGTTATCGTCGATTCATTAGACACTGGGCATTTGTTGTTTTATCAGTAAATTCGAAATGACCATGATGTTTTAAGCCTAGTTAATTAATTAATGTTACAGAAACCGTAAATACCACATGGTTAGATGATAAGACCATTGCGGTCGTCCGTGTTGCTGAACAGAACCAGAATGTAAACCCGGATATAACAGCATTATAAACCGGATGTAGTTCTAATGCTGACATGCTGACAAGATATGTACAAAACTTCTGTAGTCTTGGAAAAGAAATCACACTCCGACGCAGTCACCCAGAAAAAGTTGCAAGTAAAACCGTTGACGAGGTTGTTCTGCTGGTGGTGAAAAAAATCGTCTGCGCCTGAGGGACTCTATCGAATCCGAGACGGTTAAACCATCAACCATAAAAATTTATTGCGCGAAGCTCCACGTTTTTATATATCCATTATGCAAAACCTGTTGAAGTCATTCAAATTTGTGTCAGTTTCTATTTCAGTTAAAGTTTTGCCTCGTTGTCACACAGCATGATCGTTGCGGGATGTCTCCTTTCATTTCGTTATTTTAATGTATTTTTGGCCATTTTTGTTTATCATACTGCCCTCTTGTGACGTCATCCAGTCTGTAATACTAAGTTATTATTGACCTACTGACATTTAGTTAACACAATTCGCATTGCATAACCTAAAATACCTTCTCTTCATGATATTTCCCTTCATAACCCCTCGTCAAAAGTGGAGTTATATAAAGTTGGTGTTATTATTTAATATATCCATCTGTCTGTCCGGGGCTGTACCTTTGATAGTATAAATATTAAGCACAACGAAGAAATTTAGTTGATTTGTTTAGGTCAAACACTGATTGTGCGGCATCAGAGTTATGACCCCTAGTTATTCAAGCTCCTCGTGTACTTCTGTTTACGGACATATAATTTTATTTGAAAGCGGTTGTCAGAAATAAATTTTATTTTGCAGAAATATACACCCAATGAATGTGTTACAAAAATGGTCCCTTGGAAAATAAGGGCCTACTTAAATTGGGGTTGAGCTATTTTCTCTAAATATTAAACTTCAAATTCCTATTTAAACTCCACCATAGTTTGTATCATGTGTGTTAACATTTCTGTACATTTTGGTTTGGGATAAAAATCTACACCTTTTCCTTGGGGGGGAAGAAAGGGAAATTTTGCCCCGACCCATCAACAAGTTGTGCGACGCAAGTGACTGTCGAACATCTTCCGATATAACTCTTCATCGTCTCATCTAAGATTGTAATCAGTTGCATTAAATAGATAAGCGGTCAAACACGGTCAGGAGTTGTGTTTAACACTTAAAACATGGCTAGGTATAATCTTAATACATCTAAAGAAATAATCATAATCTAGTGAAAAGTGCACTTTAGGCAGAAATCGCCGAGTCATCAGTTCTGGCGATCGTTCTTGGCCACAGTTTATATCTCAATCGACCCATGCTGTCTGGTCACTGCGGTCATTACGTCCAGTCTATAGGACAGTATTGATCAAACCTTTACATAGCTATGCTGTCGTTTCACTTCGGTTGATTTGTACATAACAGAAAGTCATTTTCATGTCTTAAAAGAATGTCAAGCTTAAAGTCCTAGGATCTCTTTGAATACACTGATACTCTAAAATAAATATACTGATAGGATAATGTTAGAACCATGTTCTATTCACTCTAAAACAATGATGACATATTCATTACTTTTGTATTCTGTATTTTGTTTCTTCGCGAAAAAGAGTTGCCAGAAAGCTTTTCTTATTTCTTGTAATATTATTAAAAAGATACTGCTCTATATTTCGAACATGTACGTCGGTTTAAAAAGTTTTTGGTACAAATACAGTTCATTTACGTCGGTAAGACATATATCTTGGTAAAATAAGAGCTACATGTAATTGTGGTCCTGAGACTTCGTGGAAAAGGGTAAACTTCTAAATCAATCGGAACTCCTCGGGTAATTCCGTCATCATTCATCACCGAGGAGTTCCGATTGTTTCTAAATGTGCGGGTAAACAGAACGGTTTCTTTGGCTGAGTTACTAAGCCGTCTTCGAAACAGAGTGAGTCTTATTCTTAGTAATTTATGTGGTAAGTAAACCGTATAGTCTATTTAAAGGACTTTTAACACCTTCTCAAGCTGGCCAAACAATCATCAAACAACGTTGAATATTGTTGGCTTAGCTTTGTACATAATGTCAATGTCAAAACCCAAAAATTAACCAAACACAATAAGCGTTTTGTAAATTAACAAACTAATCTTGCAGATATAAAATTGCTGACTATCGTTACTTTCTCTCATGGGTCGGATTTTTATTCTGCAATAAAACTTCAATTTTAAAATTATAATGGATTGTGGGCGACAAAAGATTAAAGGTTCAGTAAATATTTGTTTTTAATATAAATAGGTATCGTATATTTTGAATACAGTAAGTCCTCTTGACCTCGACGGCGTTATTCCTTTGTTGCAATTATGACCATCTCAATCCAATGTAAATACGCGGAAATTAAAACTGGGTAGAGTATACACAGTATCATCATACATAGTAATAAAAACCTGATCAAATTATACAAAAATATGTGCATATTTTAAAACCTGTTTCAACTTGGTAACATAAGGGTAAATTATACAGCCTTTTGTTATAAAATAGCTACGTGGCTTGGGCTTTTTCATTTTGGCTTTAGCTTAACGTCATTTATCAATAGGACCTTCATGTGATGAGTTTTGATGAATTGTTTAATGTTATTCGTTTCACTGATAATCACAAAATCGCTTGACACAGATGTTCACCCAAATCAAGACGATATGTTGCTTGCAAAACCCAAGACTCTGTCTCATAGATCAAGGTCACATTTAGAGTTTAAAGGGCATATAATCTGTATACATGGCAATTCTGTAATGCATGGAAGGATTTTAAAATTACATGGCACAAATGTAGAGCACATGGAGATGACTTGTCACGCCAAAGTCCTGCACCTTTAGCTTGAAGGTCAATGCCACACTTAGAAGTCATGCAGAGGTTTTACAATCCTGTATATATACACATGTTCATGTCCATTGTTTCTCTGTTATATTTGAAGGATTTTATGAAATACGGGACTAAAACAAGAGGACCATGTTGGCCCTACATCGATCACCTGATTAACAGTATACTTACCTTAGGAAGTCACTTGTGCTAAAGGAGTCAGTATTTGCTAAAGAATTCACTGGTTGTATGGAAAAGTCAGTGGTTGCTAAAGAAGTCACTGGTCGCTAAAAGTCACCAGCTGCCAGGACCAGTCAGTGGTTGCTAAGGAAATCACTGGTCACTAGGGGAAGTCCGCGATTGCCAAGAAAGTCAACTGTTGCTAGTTGCTAAGGACGTCAGTGGTTACTAAAGAAGTCACTAATGGCAAGAGGATGATTCAGGTTGCTAAGGAAATTGCTAGTTGCTATGGGAACTCACTGGTTCCTAGAAGAACCAAGCAAATCAGTTGTTGTTTAGGAAGTGACTTGTCCCTAGGTGCAGTCATTTGTTGCTAAGGAAGTCATTGGTTGCTTGGAGAACTCACTGGTTGTTAGGGGTCTAATGTTGCTAAGGACCCGATGCGTGGTAAACTTTGGCCCCAGAGGCATGATTTGAACCAACTTGATAGAAGTCCACTAGACAATGTCACATGCCATCCATCTAGGCTCTAAGAGAAGTAGATTTCTAAAGGTTTTCCTGTCTATATAAGTCTAGTGTAAACAAGTGACCCCGTGGGCGAGGCCAATATTAATTCCATGGGCAAGATTTGAACAAACTTGGTAGAGGTCAACTAGACAAAAGTACATACTAAATATCTAAACTCTTAACTTTATGGTTTTGTAGAAGTATATTTCTAACGTTTTCCTGTACCACGTCACAGTGTCAATTTTTACCCTTACAGCTTGATTTGAATGAAATTAGACAATGATTTAAACAAAATATGTAAGCTGTTAACCTTGTGGTTTTAGAGAAGAAGATTGTTAAAGGTTCATCCATATAAATCTTCGTAAAACAAGTGACCCCTTGGCGGGGCCAGTATTAACCCTAGGGGCAAGATTTGATAAAACTTGGTACAGAACAAATATCCTTGCAGGCGAGTTACCGCCAAAACAGTTACCAGAGTGCCGGATATTTCCATCCGCACCTGTAACCGGTGAAAGATTCTTGTAGCTCTACACCTTGTGGATTTGGAGAAGATTTTTAAAGTTTATCCTAAATAAATCCATATGAAAACCAGTGACCCCCTGTGTGTGGTCAATTTTGACCACAGGGGCATGATTTGAACAAACTTGGTAGAGATCCACTAGATTACATTACACACCAAATATTAAAATTTTTTGAGGAGAAATTTTCAAAAAGTTTTCCTATATATTATATATAAGTCTATTTAAAAAGTGACCCCAGGGGCGATGTCAATTTTGACCCCGAGACATAATTTAAACAATCTTGCTAGGGGTTCACTTGATAAAACTGCATACGAAATATTTAAACTCTAGGATTTGTGGTTTTAAACAAGAAGACTTTCAAAGTTTTTTTTCTATGTAAAACAAGTGACCCATTGGGTGCAGTCAGTTTTGACCCTTGGACATGACTTGAACAATGTTGGTAGACGTCCACTAGACAATGCTACAAATCAAATATCTAAGCTGTAGGCCTTGTGGTTTCAGACAAGATTTTTTAAAGTTTTCTTAACAAATTGATGTAAAAAGTGACCCCACGGTCAGAGTCAATTTTGACGCCCAGGGACTAATTGGAACATAGGTTGATAGAGGTTCACTTGACAATGGTATATGAGTTCTGCATAGAATGGAATTCTTTAAACTGCCTTAAAAGAGGACCACCCGAAGATTATTCCTGTGAAGTTTGGTTGAAATTGAGCAAGTGGTTTAGGAGGTGATGTCGTTTGGGTAAATTATTGACAGACGGACGCACGACGACGGGCATCACACGATCATTATAGCTCATCTTGAGCACAAATTAGGGACTTCAAAGAGACAAGAACTTATCTAAAATATTCTTTGACAATACTTGCATAAATCAAGTTAAACTGATTAAGGAAGCCTTTCAAAATACATCTGGAAAAAACTGACGGACAATCTTTAAATTTCTCATAGAGACCCGTAATATCTCAAGTCTGACAAGTCAATACTTGAAAATATAAAATTATGTACTTAACATGAATGCAAGTTAGCATAGAAGTTACTTACAGGTAAACAGGTACGTATACTGGCATAAAGCCACCCAAATCTGTAATAATATTATCTTGATTGACACCTACTTTAGTATAAAGGTGTTATAATTATACATAAGTGTGTGGTCACTCCTGTGATCACACCTGTCAAAATGACTGATTAATGACCTTCGTTTTAGTCATTGTGGTACGATACACTAGTTTTGTCCATGGTCAATGTTACCACATAAAAATAATATACTGTAGCCACGGTCAGTGACAGCGTTTGTTTCAAATGGATCGATTGTACATAGGCTGCTTTTCATTTGTGCCATTTCATTATTGACCCATTCCTATTGTCCAAAATAAATAAAAAAATAAGTCTATCCAAATAGTCCATACAGCTTTGGCTGTATCATGCAAACATAAAATTTTGAAATGTAAATTTATTGAAATTCGAACACTTTTGAATTGTAATTGTGCAAAAAATGTTAAGGTCCGTTGACGGGTTGTTTTTCTAAAAAATCTACTTTTGTTTGTCTGTTCGCTCTACTGGTCTTGTTGGGAGTCTCATAAAATAGTTTGAGGTCGGCAGTAAATCGGTAAGGTTGGTCGGCCAGAGACCGGTACCACGTTTTATTTTGCCTAAGCAAAAGTTCCACAGTATGAATGACCGTGATTCTGTCAATTGATACGACGTGAAAATGGTTCCTAGTGAAAACGAAAGTATTTTATAGGATCAATTCTCATGATATAACAATTCTAGATGAACAGGCTCAAATTACATATTACACGTAGTTTTGCTGAGTCAGGGCTTTATGGCAGTAAGTATGACACTTGAATGATAAAATCTGTTTTATGTAGCTTGCATGAAAGAAGAGATATACGTATTAACTTGACATCCGCCTTTTATAGCATATAAGCTATTCTTCTTGATTTAAACTAAATCTGTTTCCAGAACCTTGACCACTAGACTAAGGTAGTAAACAACTTTCTTTAAGAAATGTGTCAAAAATGAATTAAGGAATAAAGATGAATAATAGACCATTGCAAGAAAACTCCTTTCTAACAAAGATCAAAGTAATTCTGCTTTATCTTAAAAAACAGTACAAAAGGCTTGCGTTTTACCTACTTTATCTTATACAAATGAACAATTAAACGAATATTCAGGCTGCCTTGACCTTGACCCTCAGCATGACCATTGACCTTTTGATTCTATATGACAACAAAAGTCATGTACTTACGTATGTTTTTCTCAAGTTTGTAAGTTACGGGACTGGAAAAATGTCTAACTGAAGTCATCGTAACCTTGACCTTTGACAAAATACTTAACCATAGAGATATGCTGGCAGGAAAAGCTGCAACATCTCCCCTACCCTAGAGTCAAGCACACTCAACACTTAAATGCATCCACCAATTTAGATATTAATTGTTACCAACAAAATGCCACCTATTCCAAAGGTCAAGAACACTCAAACACTACTAAATTCAGTTTCGTTTCCGGTCTGTACATGCACCGATTTTGATACAACTTTACACAATAATTTACCTACGTGATGAGGGTGTCTCATGCACAGCACACAGTCACCTGCTAGCCCGGTCAGACTCTCGACCTTTAATTACCGTGCCATAAATAAGTACAGTTCACTCAAAACCGGTAGGGGACTTCGTATTAGATGACAATACCTCTTCAACTTGTTTTTCATGGCCCGTACTAAATAATAAAATAACGGATCTTGTTTGAAGACAAAAAAACCTCGATACTTTCCACCAGAAAAGGTAATTTGGTTTGCATAACTATTTTTTTACAATTCTAAAAAGGCGCCCTTAGTTAAACCTTAGTTGCATGAAGTTTATGAAATTCAAATAAAAGAATGCAAATCTCCAATCTATTCTCACACTTACTGTTGACATACTAATTACAGATAAGCTGATCAGCGTCACAGTATCTCACCAGCCCTTAGCTTATGAGCTAGAGATCGCCTAATTCATTGAAATATAGATTCATTAATCAATAATGTTGTTTCCAGTGTCTCCTTTAGAGGATTACTCCTAGACAGACAGACTGTTAAGCTGAGATCACGGTCGTAACTGTTCATGTAAATTGACAATAAAATCAATGTATATTTGATGACATCTTGTAGATTATTGGTGAGTGATATGGGTAAACAGGGTAACTTCACCAGTAATAGATTGCCATCTGAAGAGGGACCGAAGTGCATACCTGTGTGGCCATTGACACTAAGAAGTCCCAATACTTGCAAGTGGTGCGAGGGTACAGTGGAGGGTGCCATGGGTTTTGACAGTTGGCAGCGCAGATTGGAACTCCTATGCATATATGTGTGGGTATTGACACCAAAAGACAACAGGTCTGGCCAAAGCTCTGACACACTCTGCCTGCATGTGAAGGTTCTTTTACACTGTTTCCTGCGAATACCTGTTTTATCAAATTGAATACTGAATGATAAATTAATAGGCTTTCCCCCTAAAATCCAAAATAAACATACTCATATACAATATATCTAATTGTATATTTTATGTAAATGTTATGCTGGTATCTTAATGATCAGTGGGGAAATAAACAAGTCCTGATTGATCATAAAATTGTGACCACCAACACAGTTGATCACTGAAAATGACAACAACGTTATGATCAAATCCCAGACCTTGGTCCGATGAGTTTTCCCATCCTATTTTGAGCTCTTGTAATCAAGAAAAAACATCAACTATAATATAAATCAATCAAAGGCAATAAAAACTATATACATACAGATAATTGTACTTTTGAACTCTTCCCTGTCGCCTACTTTCTAATCAGTTACTTCTAGTTGCTTTCAAGGTTTCTGTTACTCCAGGTTCAATGCCCGTTTCAAACACATTTCACTTCATATTTACAGGTGGGCAGTAACAGAAACATATTCTCCGTAAGAAGTTGCTAACTTGCTCATAGCTTGCACCCAAGTCCCTCAGTCCCTTTGAGTTTACAATGATTTCAAGCCAGCCACTCTAACCACCCGATCATTATAAGAGGAGCTTAAAGGTGATGAATTCCCAATTCACTGCCTTTACAGGTCTTCAGACATACTTTGGATAAGATAAGAGGGCTAATAATGATGGACCTATGTCACTCACCTGCTTATCATTACTCCAAAATACAACAAAGTAGGTCATGATCAAGGTCATCCGAGGTCAGTTTTGAAATGCTGCTTCCAAAACTGTGCACCCAATGCAAATTTCCTAATTGTTGTTCTAAAAAGGTGTCCCAGTTTTGAATTTGGCCTGACCTAGATAACAGTTGGAACAATTTCAGTATGATTGGATGCAATAGTGTTCACAAGGTTTTTCTATTAATTGACCTAGTGACCTAGTTTAACAAGACAAGCATTCTGACCAATTTTAGTATGATTGGTTGCAAAACGTGACTTCTAGAACATTAGTAAGTTTTCCTATGAATTGATAAAGTATTTTTAATAGTTTACACACTACTCTCCATGAGAACAATTAAGAAGGTTAATCTAGAAACAGACAAGTCAGAGTTAGGGCTCTTGTATTTTGCACTTCCTCTCAATGTTCCAAAAGTATACTTCAATCTAAAGTCTTAACTACAGTCCACAAATAGCTGAAATTTTGATGCTTATGAAGATTGATCATGCAATAACCATGTTAGGCATGTCATTGCAGTTTCCTAAGGTCGTATTCATTAGCTGTTACTATACTATAAGCTGTCATAGAGACTATAACACAAGAAATCAATTATGACAAATCATTGCTTGTTCTTGCATTACATAATGCATGGTTTGTTAATGAGCAATGTTATTTGTTATGACTTCATTTGTATTCAAGTGTATAGAAATAAAACAAGACACTTTTATGGGCAAGGCATGTACAACCTTCAATGGTGAGCCATTTTGGAATGACATCATCATTTAGAGGAACTCTAGAGAAGAAAAATAGCCAAGCTGGCTACTAGAAAATAGAACAGATACTAGCTGGTATGCATCCAATTTTGAGTGTGTTTGGAGAAGAGGATCGAGGGTACTTAAGGAAGTGTGGGTGGAGCATCTTTCAAACAGGACAAATCTTTTTCCTTTCTCCAGAAACATTTGTATGGGGGCTCAACTGTGATCTATCTACAATAGAGAACACAATCTATCTACAATAGAGAACATGATCTATCTACAATAGAAAACAGCTTCAATAGCACAACAGAACAAATGTTCTATAAACAAAGTAGATAGTGTACATACTTTTGACTCAAATAATTACACCTCCAAATAATGTAACTATTCTCACAAACAGAACCCTATCTATTACTAAGACCACTGTACATATATAACTGTCTTTCGTTCTATTGTACAAAACTTTGAAAAGCATGCTATGATCACCAGATATGTTTATAAAGAGCATAATCAATGTATTGTCATTATTGAAATAGACATCACAGGGATGAACAATCTTTACAATCTCTTTAAAGGCCTACAGGGAAGTTGCATATAAATGACAGAATGATGTAGCATAACTCATGCATTGATATTTTATGAAGCATGAATAAAACATAATAAATTGGATGACATTTCAATTTTTTTTATACATTAGCTAAATTAATAACACTGAGTCTTAGAATTTTCATTTAGCTAAATGAATAGTCAAATGGTCTTTGAATTTTAGCCCCCCCATACCATATACATGTATGTGAAATCAAGTGACCCCTTCCCTAGGGTCATTTTGAGCAGAGGGCCATGATTTGAACAATCTTGGTAAAGGTCTTCTAGAAAATGCTACATGCCAAATAAATAAGTTCTAGGCTGTGAGGTTTTCAGAGAAGATTTTGAAAGATGTCCTCTAGAAATCTATGTTAAGTCAAGTGCCCTTAGGGCGGAGTCAGTTTTTATTCAGGAGTCATGATTTTAACAATCTTAGTAGAGGTCTAACTTAAGGCAATGCTACACTCGAATTATATAAGCTGTAGGCCTTGTGGCTGCAGAGAAGAAGATTTTTTCACTTTTTTCCTATACAATGTAAGCCCTTGTTTAATCAAGTGACTCCTCCCCATGTGTGACATGTTCAAAGAATAAAAATCATGTTGCAAACAGACAAGTGGCAAGGCTTTGAATATGGAAAGAGTAAAAGCCTTTGCCGAGTAAGAGAGTGGACAGGCTGCAGCATATGGAAGCTGATTCTTAGCTGTCACACTTGGAAAGAGTGTCAAGACTAGTGCAGATAGAAAGAATGGAAAGTCTATGGCACAATGAACAGAAAACGTTTGCAATACATGGCAAGTTCTGCACAATTCTTGCTAACAAAGATCATGATAATTATACAGAGCTCTGTGAGCAATTTTGGTTGAAACCCATACAAGTGACTATCCTGTGAAGTTTGGTTGAAATAGGCCAAGTGGTTTAGGAGAAGATGTCATTTAAACTCAACAAGGTTTTTCTTTTGATAGCTCTGGTGGCCATTTGTTCTGTGGAGAGGAACCAACAGAGCAGAAAGAGTGTACAAAGGCTTTTGGATGCAGATAAAGTGGAAAAGTTTTGACATACAGAAATAGTGTAAAGGCTTTTGGATGCAGATAAAGTGGAAAGGTTTGACATGCAGAAATAGTGTAAAGGCTTTTGTATGCAGATAAAATTGAAAGGTTTTGGCATGCAGAAAGATGACAAGGAAGAGTGAAAAGGCTTTGGCATGCTGAAAGAGTAGAAAGGCATTAGCATGTGGAAAGATTGGAAATTCTTTAGCATGGGAAATTGTGAAAAGCCTTTGGCAGGCATGGGGAAAGAGTGAAAAGGCATTGACATGTGGAAAGATTGGAAATGCTTTAGCAAGGGGAAATTGTGCGAAGCCTTTGACATGGGAAAAGAGTGAAAAGGCTTTGGCATGTGGAAAGATTGGAAATGCTTTAACATGGGGAAATTGTCAAAAGCCTTTGGCATGGGGAAAGAGTGAAAAGGCATTGGCATGTGGAAAGATTGGAAATGCTTTAGCATGGAAAAATTGTGCAAAGCCTTTGGCATGCAGAAAGAGTGAAAAAAAGGATTTGACATGTGGAAAGAATGGAAATGCTTTAGCATGGGAAAAATTGTGCAAAGCATTTGGCATGCAGAAAGAGTGAAAAGGCTTTGGCACATAGCAAAGAGTTGATAGGCACATGAAGATAGTGGAAATGCTATAGCAACTGGAATGAGTGTGTGGGCTGTGGTACATGGATAAGATGTGGTAACATGGCGTTGGCAGAAGGCAAATAAAAAGGCAGATAAAACTTAATTGCTGAATTATAGACAGGCATCATAAACCTCTGTTTCTGCAAGTACTTTTCACTTAAAACAAAGGTTGAAGAAGGTACTAGTTATTCAAATCAATAGAGGCACAACCAAAAATAAAATAAATTAATTAAACTGAGGCACAAACACAGCATATGCCCACTCTAACTAGCCAATACAGATCTCAATGTCTGAGTTTAATATGTACTGTAAATCTTATGTTTTTGTACCATTCAATGTAAACAATCTAGGTTGGTTGGTACAGTCTAAACCTCTAATGACGGTCTACAATTCATTTTCAACAAAAAAACTGAAACTGAAATTTATCATGTTTTCAAACAAGCCTTTAAAACACAAAATACTACTGTAACCATAGCATTTTATCATGGAAATAACTTCTTGCATACTTGACATGTTGCTCATATTTATAATTTTCATTCAAATCATGAATACAGCTAAAGTTTCATGTAATGAGGTGATGTTAATTTTTGTGTAAAAATTTAAAGTGATCGATCAAGAGATGAATACCTGTTGGCGTCTGATGAAATTACTTTATCTCAGCAGCGTGCAGATACCTTTTAAGGAAAATACATTAGATATGTAGTATAGACTTTCAAAATTGATATGGGATGGGTTAACGTTGCAAAACAACTGACCTCCTGTAGATGCACTTTTAAATTTATGAATATAACACGAAAGATATGTCCTGAAAAAAAAATCTCCTTCAACTAAGTTGCTTTATACCACTACTGGGAACTCGGAGACTGTGACTAACATGTGGTAACTAAACAAAATGACCTACTTTCATATAGAAATATAACATATTTGCATGTCAGGTATTATGCAAAGAGATTACAATGTTCATGGTATAGAGGCTCTGTGTTCATAGAGATTTGTGTGTTCATAGTATGAAGGCTCTGTGCTCACAGGGACTTTTGTGTGTTCCTGGTATGATCATCGAAGGCTCTGTGCTCACAGGGACTTTTGTGTGTTCCTGGTATGAAGGCTCTGTGTTCCCAGGGGTTTGTGTGTTCATGAAAATAGAGCCCTGCATTCACAGACTCTGGTGCTCATGGTTTAGTAACTCTGTGTTTACAGGGATATGTGTGTTCATGGTAAAAAGGCTCTGGGCTCAGACATTACAGTATTCATTGTACAGAAAGCTTTGTTCGACAGAACATTCCTATATAATGTTGATGTTGCAGACAGCATCAATTAGTTATGCCAAAAGATATATTCTTTTCTCAAACAACAAGAGGGCCATGATGACCCAAAAATGCTCATCCACAGTCTATAATAAGACCTTAACAATTAATACATGTACAATAATGGTATAAAAAGCTGGTGGACTACAGACACATTCTTGCACAATAAGTCTACAGTGAACATTTGTGAGCTGCATAAGCCTGCATTAGTTTACTCAGCAGTCAGGACTTTTTACATTATAATTTTCCATGCAGAAATGAGCGTTCTATAAGACTTCTGAGCAAATCTACAGTCTATTCAAAATTGTAAGACCCAGCCATATGTACATATTATCTGTCTGAATATTCTCTATGTTTTATTTCAAGAACATTATTTCCTTCAGCACTAAAGAGCAATGCAGGAAATGTAACAATGATCAAAGCTACCTCCACAATGGAGAGTCCCCAATGACACATGCAATTACTATGATATAAGTCTATTACACCCATAGATGTAGGCATACATGGCTACATAAAGACAAAAATAACAGCGATTTTATGAGAAAATAATCCCTTGGACAGAACTAATGATTACTTATACATAAGGCAATTAGTCGATAGTAGAGAACAAAATGAATGACATCTTTTTTGTAAAACAATGAACAAGTCTCATGATACTGTAAACCCTGTAAACTACTGGAATAACAAAAGTTGCAGAATCTGCAATTTGCATTTATTAAGTTGAGATGTAACACTAACATTTGTAGCATAGAATCTGTATGTTTTTAATACTAATTTATTTACTCTTGATTGCTTAATAAGTTCTTTCAACTTATATTAATTGCTCTCCAGACTGACTCCAGATGGAATCAACCCCGAAGAAAGAGAGGCAGTGTGAAATTATTTGCGTCTTACTTAAGGACATGTGCTACCATCACTAGGGCATTGAACCAGGGACCCTCCAATCCTAAGGTAAACACACTACTGCTGCACCTAAGTGGCTCCACTGTGATCTGTAGGGGCTTGGTGTTAAACTTGATCAATAATGAAAAAAAAAAATTCTTAAAATTTATAAATTATGGTATCCTTAACTAGCGACATTCAAGGTATCAGGAACAGATTTTCTTAGCCCAATTTATTTCCTTCTTTACTTTATATGAAACTGCTGTATGGCTATAACATGTATCCAGGTACACTCGGGAATAAATTTAGATAGTCCCCAAGGAGTTATATATACAGACTTTACTATATACAGTAAACCTTGTGAACAACAACCACTGTTGGGAAGTTACAAATACAAATGGTCGGTGTTTGCAGGTGGTCTTTTATATAATTCATGTGTGTTTCTAATAGAGATGAAAAGTGCACTGTGATCTGCCTGATTGTCTTTATTCACAGGGTGGTCTTTCACACATGTTTGACTGTAATAATTAGAAGAAACTCTTATGAATTTTTAATATCAAACTGTATATTTCATTACTCCCTTAAAGGTCCAATACTAAGGAAAGCGAAAATTCAAAAATATTTTAAAAAGCACAGAAATAAGTTATTTTTAATAAAAAATGAAAGTTGGTATGTAGAAATTCTAAATAAATCACAGTACATGTACAATTATTTTTCTATGCATTATGAAGAAAGTTAAAAAGACCTGGGTGGTCATTTTGTCGATTCACTGAGATTTCAACATAATACACATACTTTTCTTCGTGTTTCAAACACTTTCTGTAAATTTTAACCTGCCAATCTTCATTATTTAGTGTCTTGCATAAGGTAATGTACTTGCCATTGAAATAACTGTCACTTAATTTTCGCTTAGTAGTGGACCTTTAAAGTCATGGAAATCAGACAGATGCAAATAACTAAATAAGGGGATTGTTATATACAAGGAAAGTACTCTTAATGCAGAATTTGAATAGAATTGGATCAACTAAAATCTGATAAATCTGGATTTGTGACATACCCCTTACAAAGAATTGTTGTGGTTGTGCCATTCTATCAAAGATTAAATCAAAAACCCAATCCTATCTCAGGATTTATCAGTTAGAACAGGCAAAATAATATACTGTAATAATCCTTTAGCAATTTCAAGGCTAACACTATGATTGAACCCTTCCCAAATTCCTCAAATGGACTTGTCCATCCTTCAATTTGGACAATCTCATTAGTTGTTTAAAGGGGTGGTCATAGAAAATTTACAAACTAAATCAAGAGCAACGGAGTTCATGACAGATTGCATGGATGTGCAGTCTGATCATGATCTGCACTGATCCGAAGGACAGAAGCATAGGCACACATTTTGTTGCACATTGCAATCAATAAACTATTTGAATATTTCACTTTTTGTACATAAACAGTTTGTGAAAATTTTACTGTCAACAAGAAACACCTGCAGTCTTTTTTTTTACTGACTTTCAATCTTTTTTTTAAACATTGATGTTGATAAAAAGCATTATATGTACACAATTAACAGTGAAAGCACAAAAAAATAACTTTCTAGCTTGACTGATGGACCACCAAGGAGGATCTCTCACTAAAACTTCAGCAGATCTTTACAGATAGCCTGATCAGCTGTTGCTTGACTAACAATCCATGTAGACTTTTCTAGACTTTCAAGTTCACCTGAATTTCATAAGAAATCCAAGCAAGATAGACTTTCATTTATCATGTACCAAGATGGACTTTAAAACTAGGTAAGACAAAAACTGCAGTCGTTAGATTCTGTGCTTCACTGACCAGTTGCAAGTAAAGACAGCAAGTGATCCCCAGAGGTAACAGTACCACATTCATCTAAAGTGAGGAACACATATTTAACTTTACAGGAAGAGACCCGGCCACCTTTGAACCTGCTGTGTATAGCGACGGGTTCCAAGCAAGGATGTTTGACCTCTAAAAAAAAGGTAAAACAGTTAACTGACCAAAACTATACTTAACACTAAATGTGATTAATACCCCCGAAAGACTGCTTTATAAACTGAGGAAGTTCGTAGAAACAGAATACCTTGCAAAAAAAAACTAAACAAGAGCTGTCCCTCACAAGTGACGAATGCCCCCAAAAAAGAGGTGCCTCACAGTCTGTGTCCTCTCCATGTGCTCAATAAATGTGCTATGTAATTTTAAAATCCTTCCATGCATGACAGAGTAACCATGCATACAGTATTCCATTACTTTAAACACTAAGTGTGACCTTGACCTTTGAGGTAGGGACTTGGGTCTTGCACGTGACACATCCGCTTGATGTGCTAGACATTTGCGCCAAGTTATTTTAAAATCCTTCAAAGCATAATAAAGTTATAGTCCGGACACAAATGTATGATTGCATTACCTATAAACTCAAAGTGTGACCTTGACCTTTGTGGTAGGGATGTGGTCTTGCATGCGACACGTCGTCTTGATGTGCTAGACATTTGTGCCAAATTATTTTAAAATCTTTCAATGCATGACAGAGTTACAGTCCGGACACAAATTTGTAAGTAGGGACGCACAGGTGGACGGATGGACAGACGGACGGTGCGATTTTAATATGTCACCCTTTGGGGGCATAAAAAGAAATATTGTTCATGTCAATAACTAATTTGTCAAGATAGAGTTATGGTTCTTGTACACTGCACTTCCTCTTATTGTGCTTGACCAGTAGTTTTCAAGGATGATCCGGACAAGGAAAATTCAACGGACTGACCGCCCCACCGCCTGACCGGCCAACCACCAGGTGACTCCTATATACTATCCTAAACTTAGGTTTCTGGGGTATAACCATTATTCTACCTTACACACTGACTTGCAGTTTGAAACTGTTTCGGCCACTATATGCAAAAACAGCTTTATTTTACATGATAAATTTTCTTCACGGCTTAGACCATGATTCAAACCACCTATGTACCAATATCATCCCAACTTCTTCCTGTCAATAGTCTTTGCTAACGGTTGTGACTGTAAGTTACAGTCAACCCTGGCTGGGCAACATCTTGACATAATTATGCAACCACTCAGTATTAATTCCTCCCTTGCAATTTAAGATGTTAGCAATTTATCCTGAGTTAAGATACCACCTGTCTTAAAGAGACCATAATTTCAGCTTCCCCTGTGTGGTCCCTTAAGACAGATTTGACTATATTCTGCTGCAAAACTAAGTGAACCCAGCTAGATGACTCAACTGGCCATACAGTCATACAGTCTGTCATGTAAAGTGTTTCCTCCAGTTATCATCATTATCTCTGATACATAGACACACTTACTGCCTCATCATATAATTCTGTTAAAATGTCCACCTTTAATCATGAATGTAACAGATTACGGAAACAACAAAAAATAAGCAATTTAAAAAATTTAACATTTTAACATTTAAGTGTATCCATTCATTATGCATTGTCCTTTACAACATTCAGACCACATGGAACCTGACAGTACAAGAGCTGTTTGTAGGATATGAATGTCTCCCCTTGATTGCAATTAGAAGTCAAACTGCGAGCACTGTGAATGTCACTGTGACCTTGACCTTTGATGGAGTGACTTCAAACTCCATAGCAATCATCCACTTCAACCATTATGTACAAGGTTTAAAGAGTGTAAATACAAGGATTCTGGAATATACAAAGATCTGACAGTATGACCTTGCCCTTTGACATATAAGGATTCTTAAATTATCATCATGTAACAATATAAAGATCTGACACTTTGACCTTGACCTTTGATATATAAGGATTCTGGAATTGTCATGTAACAATATAAAGATCTGACACTTTGACCTTGACCTTTGATATATAAGGATTCTGGAATTGTCATGTAACAATATAAAGATCTGACACTTTGACCTTGACCTTTGATATATAAGGATTCTGGAATTGTCATGTAACAATATAAAGATCTGACACTTTGACCTTGACCTTTGATATTTAAGGATTCTGGAATTGTCATGTAACAATATTAAGATCTGACACTTTGACCTTGACCTTTGACATATAAGGATTCTTAAATTATCATCATGTAACAATATAAAGATCTGACACTTTGACCTTGACCTTTGACAGAGTAAACACTGCATCTTTCATAACACAAATAAAACTTATGTATCTTTTTCATATTAAAAAGTATCTTTTTGAATGCCCTAAAATAAACTAGACCCATCACTAAATGTGATTAATACCCCCGAAAGATTTCTTAAGAAACTGAGTAAGTAGTAACAGAATACCTTGTAAAAAAACCTAAAATTGAGATATTGTTCTTTGAAACAACTCTGTAATTTGTCAAGATAGAGTTATGGTTCTTGTACACTGCACTTCCTCTCATTGTGCTGGACCATTGTATTAAGTTGCATTGAATTCCAACCAGTAGTTTTCAAGTTATGCTCTCGACAAGGAAAGGTAAAAATGGGCAATAACTCTGTAATGAGTCAAGATAGAGTTATGGTTACTGTGCACTTCACTTCCTCCTAATGTGCTTGACCATTGTATGAAGTTGTTTTGAATTCCAATTAGTAGTATTCAAGTTATGCTCCAGACAAGGAAAAGTAACAAAGGGCAATAACTCTGTAATTAGTCAGGATGGAGTTACGGTTCTTGTACACTGCACTTCGTCTCATTGTGCTAGACCATTGTATGAAGTTGTATTGAATTCCAACTAGTAGTTTTCAACTTATGCTCTGGACAAGGAAAATGCAACGGACTGCCCGTCCAACCGACCGACCGACAGACTGTCCGACCGACCAACCACTGGGTGACTCCTATATACCCCCCTAAACTTCGTTACGGGGGTATAATAATTAATGCGTTATTTACAGAACGGAATAGTTATGGGTGGAGCAGGTCATTGAAGGCAGAAAACTGAGAGGGTACACTAACTTCTTTCTTTTATGTTACCTTAAACGTTTTACAGATATAAAGTTTGTACTGCTGCTTCCAAATATCCAAATTCACCTATAAATAGCAAGATTTTGATATCATTATATTATGATAAATCAAAAACATTTAATTTAAGTTCTTTCTTCAAGTTAAGTATTTGCACAAGATAACCTCTCATGTGCACTTTTCATTCAGTTCCGGCTCTCTTTAGTTTATACTGCTTATCAAACCAGAGTTCACACACTAAAGGCTTCCTTTGGTAATTTATATGCATTGATTAGGTAATGTACATTATTAACTCTTTCCGCTACACATACTCTTGCTCATATTATGATTTTGCCTACTTCAACAATGTTTCTGTTATTTACATGCCAGCTAGTTCCCTAACCATTGCTCTGAGGAGATGGGAGTACAAGACCTATTTTCTCCATTATGATAATCTTCCATTTTCTGATATATAAAAAAGGGTTCAGCTCTGTAGTGGGTCTTGAACCCAAGACTCTGAACCACTGAGTGGTTAAGTGATTACATTTAGTCAGCAACTTTATCCTCTCAACCATAGAGACCTCACCTAGGTCAGCCATTAAAGTAACTTTGCAGACTGCTTGCTTAGTGGTGTACATAATACATCTGTTCATTGTTCTGAATTCTACCCTTACACTAAAATAAAACTCCAATCATATTTAAATACTCGTAAACCTGTTTTGTATAACCAGGATTTTATGAGGCATACATGGTGTGCAATACTGCATGCATTTAAAGGAAAGAACTGTAATTTTACCAAATTTAGCAATGTACGTGTTTGTGGTATTGGGAGGCCAGCCACGTCTAAATATACTTATATGGGTTTCAGTGGTTTAGTGGGTTGCAATATTTGCTTAGTACCTCAGAGGGTCTGTGTTTGATCTCTGGTCAGGCCACTTCAAGTGATCCCTTTGGCAAGTCACCAGATACCTCATATGTCTGTCCACCCAGCTGCAATGATATTTGCTGGCTCTCTTTCCCTCTCTTTAGCAAACAGTTCCGTCATGGGGGGTGTCTCAAGAGAGATTTTAGTCAGCAATCATTTCAACAAAACAATGGCCTCCAAGGACGGATCTGAATCAGCCATTCAGCTTTCCACCACAAAATTATAAAATCAACCGCTAAAAACATGTCTACATCAAAATAACATGCTTTTCGCCTTCAGTCACTTCATTTAATATTCAATATATATTCACAGCAAATGTACCAGCTCATGGTTTCATATGATCAATCATGTGATACTACATTTCACTTATTCAATATAAAATTATGCAAAACCTTGACTGAGAAGTTTTGAATTTTATTTAAGAATCTTTCAGCTACTTGTGAAGTTAAATTTTTCCCGCACCAGCAGGTAACTTATATAAGCAGACGTATGAATATTTCTGTAATGCATCATTAAATTTTAAAACTGTTGACGTGAAGAGTTATGCAAATATTCAGCATTTTCATACAGCATACCTTAAGTAACTAAGTGTACTTTTATTAATGGGAATCATGCAATATGCATTTTATCTCATTTGAAGCAAAAGTGAGCTAACTGTATACAAATATAAAATGAACTACCGTTTCTTTGCTGCTGCCAATCTGCTTGTGCAATGGTGCACGTACGAAATGTCACACAGGCTTTAGAGCTGTATGATCACAGTCTCCTTCAATGGCGTGATGCAATTTATATAACTGCAGCTTCAGCAACTTTCTGGGACAACTGCACTTGCAACGCAGCGGGCACACCCCACTCAACAAAACCTGTTGTAATTCTATGATTCTAACATTATAAGTATACCTTCCATTGCTTTCTTCATAAAATTGCATGATTTCAATTCCCAGATTCTTCTTTTCTTTAATCATAATGTAATGCAATATTTAAATTATTAAGACCCACGTTCAAGGATATTCTGTTTACCTTTAGTGTATGTCACTTTAATTTACACATTGAAAATTTGTCAAGTGCAAAAAGAATGAATAATTATAGGTTATATCATGCATTACAATATTAATGAGTTAAATCCATGGGAGCGACAGAAACTTTGCCAAATCAAACTATAATGTACCTTAGACATGAACAATAAGCTGCTTATACCCCGATTATACTCTCACACCATCAAGGTCAAGGTTGCTTGCTTGAAATCACTTAACCTCTCACTGATTAAGGGTCACTGATTTGAATACCTACACGGCAACCAGAAAATTATCAGCTCGAAAATACTGTTGAAATGGGAAATCAACGGTCTCTGACCTCTAGGCATTGAAAAAATGTAAGTCTTGTTAGTATATCATTTATAGTGATCACTTATCCTTATATAATGGATCCACTTGCTGACATGTATAAAATGGTTGGAATAATGCTATTTTTTAGTACAGCCTACCAAACGTAGGTGTAATGTATGAACTATCATTGGCCAATACTTGACCAGTCTGCTGATAAGCCCCGCCTTCCACTCTGTCTCTCTGATACCATGTTGTAAACATCTGGTTAGAATAGATTAAGTAACCAGACACAAAGGTAATACTTCTTACTCCAATTACAGAAGGCCATGTGACATGACATAACAAGCTGTATAAAAATCTAATGTAATGAAACTCAAGTGTCTTTCTACTGAACTTTTTATGTAACCTGCCCAATAAATCACTGTGGTTAAACTGATGTCATGTTTTGGCATTTTTATCCCGTACAGTCGATACTACACATATGACACCTCCATAGAGCAACAACCTCTCCTCAAAGACAAACTTTTTCTTTCCTGTTGCATCAATTACATATTGAATGGACCTCTCTAGAACAACACCTCTAAACAACACAACCACATTTCCTTTGTTCCATAGGGTGTTCACTCCCAAGAGGTTGCACTGTATTAAGCAGTCTGTATTTTTCTGTTCTTTTCAAAGTAACTTAATTTAGACTCGAAATACTTTACAGTTGCTTACATGTACTACACAGACTAGGAGACCCTGTCCCACAGTCAATGAAAGTGACAGCCTACTACTTGTATAGAACTCAAGCTGTATGTCTTTTTTCAATATCTGTCCTAAAAATCTATGACATTCAGTGGTACAACAAACTGTGAAAGCAGGCATCAAACATGATAATTCCCCAGACAAGGTGGACCTTTACTAGGGATACAACTATAATGACTGTAAATGCATGTATCTCATGTAACAACCTTATGTACATACATGCACTTATTGTAAATCAATACTTTTAAGTCTCTAAGTGTTTAAAGCCAATATTCTCATTAGAATACATGTATACAAGTAACTGGGAACTGCAGAGAACATGTATACAGGCACTATACATGCAAAAGATCACTTTTATTAGAGCTACATGCAAAAGATCACTTTCATCACAGCCTTATGCAGAAGATCACTAAAATCTGAGCTATGTATTCAAGATCACTTTCATCAGAGCTAAATGCAAAAGATCATTTTTATTAGAGCTACATGTGAAAGATCACTTTGATCAGAGCTACATGTGAAAGATCACTTTTATCAGCAATACATGCAATAGATAATTTTTATCAGCACTATATGCAAAAGATCATTTTCATCAAGGCATTACATCTGAAAGATCACTTTTTTCAGCACTACAGGTACAAGATCACTTTCATCAGCACTACATGCAAAAGATCACTTTTATCAGAGTTTAACACATGCGACCATTTTTAGAGTTTCTGGTAGTGTAGCTGTGTTTGCCATTATTATTGTGATTTCACCATGTCAACGAGGTCTTAAGGAAAATAAAACTAAACTGAAACTCAGATTTAAAAATTTCATATTCTTTCTAGTAAATCATTTTATATTTTAATTTTGACTTTCGCTTTTAATACCAGATCTTTAATACCAATGATGTATTGGTTTCACATGGTAATCATGAAAGGCCTCTTATCAAATAGCTGCACAAATGTTGACTCATAAATTAGAACATGAGATAAACGTTTTTTGCACAACCAAATTTCCTCTCAACTTACCTGAAATAAAGAATGATCTTATTATGTGCAAATACAAACACCTTAGAATGAATCAATGAATCACACAGATATAATTGGTTTAAAAAAAATTCAATTGGATTTTTTTTTTATCATGTCACTCAGTTATCCCCTGGTATTTAATGTGGGTGGTGGCACTAAGTCCCCTCGCTGAACAAACAGAACAGCCAGGCCAATGTAGGCGTCATCACCTTGCCACCTCCTAGCCTTGGGAGATAATTGTGGGAACAGTACAACTTCTTAGTCACAGCTTTTAAATTATATGTCATCCAATGAAGTAGCTGTATTGCTGTTCCATTCCTTCGTTCTCAATTCCATAGAACAACTACTGGTATAAACATGTACGTGTACCATGTTTAAATCTGTTCATTATAGTACAATATTATGTCAGTAATAATGTTCGAAATAAATAAATTACCAGAAACATGACATTTTTATCAGATGATGAATAAATCTCCTCATTAAAGTACATTAATGTTCATCCATACTTGTTCTATAGGAAACAGAAAGTCTCTGGTTGCTACGCTCCCCTCAATCTATTTTGCATAGAGAAGTACAGATGAACACACACATATACACAAGAAACAATCTCATCAAAAGCTGAACACAAACAGTAAATCAGTAATGGCTGGGAATTGAACTTGTGTCCCAAATTTCTTAGTCAAACCTGTAAAGCACTTAACCCCTTCCGACAGACACCTCAAAAGCTTGACTCAGTCAGGTCGAACAGTGGAGGTTGTTTCTCATGAATTATCCTGCCGATATGTGAAAAGATAAACATAGCACTTATCTTAACTACCGGATCAATTTCATTCAAAATTTATCTACCCGAAATTTCATACTTTTTGAGGTAGGGTAAACTCTTTTATCATTTAAACCCACTCATTATCTTTCTGCATGCATAATACTTTTCAATATATTCATTACAAACATGGCAAAAACAGCATTGTATGCCCTGCAATTTGTAAGAGGTAGTTTATTATACCTATAAAATCAAATAAAGAATAAATGTTTTGCTCTTCTTTTGGTGGCAAACAACTTTTAAACTAAAATTTACACCTCGCAAAACTTCTATGTCATCAAGGGCATCAGGACTTTTAGAAATAAAGGTTTTAATTTTCATGCATCAAAAACGAACTTCAATGAATGATTTATTTATAGACACCCTCCTTCTTTGTAAGAGAATTGCTCTGCTTAGCATCAGAATTGGTTATAAATTAAAATGCACTATGTTTTTTTTCTTTAATGAAATCAATTCAGTTTGATTACGAAGAAAGCTCTGTACCTAATTTAATCGCTCTCGAACACTCATTCTAGATGTCAGCTGGGTTGACTCAGGCATGTGTGGCTTCAGTGATCTTTGCTCTGAGACCTAGTGCTCGGGCTGGGATTCGGACCCAGGATCTCCCATTCCAGAGGTGAATACCTTAACCACTGAGCTATCAAGGCCCAGTAAAATGTACTTAACATGCTGAATACTGATCCACTGCCAGGGAGCAACAGGGATGTATCAAAACTGTATCAGTAGAAATAAGGTAGGACTATGTTAAAACTAGAAATAACTCTTAAATGGGACTATAGTCTTAACTCTAAATGGGTCAAGAGTATTATTAAATACTTCTGTAACACTGATTGGATAGAAAGGTCTAAGGGCCATGTCTCTGGCCAGCCTCGACTGAAGCATCAAAACGGTAACATAACACACTTCTACACTTCATGGACATAATGTTTGCCAAGTGCAAACTTTCAAAACTGCAAAAGATTAAATGCTAGAATGCTCTATGCATCTCTTTACAAAGTTTGAACAAATTTAGACAAATTCGTTTGAATTTTATTCACCTCTTTTTCATGATAATTATACAGAATGGACTTTCAAATACAGAGTGGACTTTTAAGAATGAAACATATTACATCTTAAACTGACTAAGGTAGACTTTCTATACATAAACTGACTGGGTTATCAATCTTGACTGGATTTTAAAATGAAGCTAGGCTCATCATTCTTAGTGTCATTGTTAATAGACAGACTAAATCTAATCAATTACTAATCTTGACATGAAATCACACCTTCGTAATCAAATCAGTAACAGACAAGTATTTTACCATTTTTCAGTGGACACTGGCAGACAGACACTCAGAAACTTTTCAATATGGAGTTGCTGTAACAGTATACCAACAAGAATACAGTCCAACCTAGAAACTATTCACTGTCAAGCTGACAGATACTGAGGAACTATTCAGTATGATGCTGCTGTAACAGTATTCTGACACTTGTAGACCAACAAGTATACAGTCAAACCTAGGACAGGCAGCCAGACAAGCAGTACCCATAAGATGACCAATCAAATCAGGTGGTTGCTGAATACAAGTATATAGTAAAACCTGTGAACAACAACCACTGGCCAAACTACACTAAAGGTGTCTTTCTCCTTAAAGGTGGTCTTATCAGTCTCAAATATTTCTAAATAATCTCTCCCTGCTGGTCTCTTGAGGAGGTCTTGAACAAAGATTTGACTGTATTTCTTACAAAATAAGTTGTTTGATAAAAAATAAGTTGTTTGATAAAAAATAAGTTTGATAAAAAATAAGTTGTTTGATAAACAACCGTATTGGCTGTGTAGAACAGTTGCCATTTTGATTCAGAGGACCATCTTTGCAGGTTGAACTGTAAATCTTTGTAACCCATCAACTCCTAATATACCTCTGACTTGGAGTAGGCCATTAAACTTCATATCATATGATCTATTAGTTTCCATAAAACAAGCTGAGCCAGGCCGTCTGTATTCTCTGAGTATAACATAATTCCATTAATATCCTTTCCTCTCGATTTGGTCCCATATGACCCATCATAGTTAATAACAATTATCAGATAAATTTCTAGCAACAGGTCTATAAATAGCTGTGCAGAGAAATATCTATCTCCCATACTTACATTCAAACCTGCATTAAGTAGCCATGTAAGGAATTCAGCAGCACTGTTTGCAGTTTAGTTAGTTTTAATTGAGCATGCACCCCTTTGAACAATAAATGATAATGTCCAAATTGAGAGGAGGAAAAGTCCATTTTAGAATTTAAGGTTAAACTGACTTTCAGAATGTAATTATAGTCACTCCTTATGGCACACATGTTTGCCAAATCCATCCTTCCAAAAGCAGTTCCCATTCCACCTTTCTTCGTAATCAGTTCCCAGTCACATGACCAGGTTTTCTTTCTAATCTATCCTGACTGATGAACCAGCAATATGACAATACTTTTCACCATTCATCAATCGTTTTCCATTTGTTCTTCAACCACTTCATTTTTGATATTTATATCACTACTAGTTTCATTACTATCAATTATTCCTAGATCAAGCCCTTTTCCCTGCTTGTCTTCATCAAGCTTTTCATTTCTACTAGTTTCTGTACCAGTTGCCTCAGAGTCCACTCTGTCTTCCTTATCCACTTCCATATCGTCTTTGCTAACTGTTTGTCCTTGTCTGAGTTCATCTACTATGCTAAAGTCTCCTTCCAAATCGCCCTCATCATCATCTTGGTCTGTTTCTAATCTCATTTGTCCTAATGTTCGTTTCTTTTTCTTTGCTAAAGTGAAATAAATTATCACAGTAAAAACAATGTAAATTTTCTTTAAATTTGGGTAATTTACACTGGATTATATAGAGATTGAAGTTATCTCTAATACAATAAAGGTTAACCTTTGACCTATGGACTTGGCTCTCTATGGTGAAATACATCCGGATATCATTATATACAGTCATGCCTCTGCTGAAAATTCAGGCCAAGTTAAGTCCACTGCTTAATTGCATGGTAGGAAAGAAACTGCAATAGAAAGTTGTCAAGGGCCATAACTCTGGTGGTTATAATGAAACATGTATAAAATAACATGCAAAGTTACATTCCATCACAGAACAATGAATTCTGAACATTATAATTGATGTCAACCATATCTTGAATATGTCTTAGGATACACTTAATTAGAACTATCACTTAAGGTGATGAATACCCCACTGAAATTGTATAAATATTTGTGTAACATTAGATGTTTTAATTATGGGACCATGCACAACTAGGCATGGTATCAATCACTTCAGTATTACAATAATAAAGATAGGTTAGAAAGTTTTATTGGTCACAAGTACAAGTGTAAAAAAGATAGATTAGAAAGTTGCTGCTAAAGGTCACTCAAGTCACATATAAATGTACAATATTTACAATAATTTTATTTGCAAACAAACATATCAACCCCTTCCCCACCAAAAGATAGGTGAGAAAGTTGTAATTAGTACAATAACAGTATTTCGTTTTTTTCCCCCGGGGGGGGGGCAAGTGTGATGAAAAGATAGGTTAGAATGTTTTTTATATGTTGTATGGTCAATCAATTACATGTGTAATAAAGATAGGTGACAAAGTTGTATACGTCTAAGTATATTTAGTTTAATGAAGATAGGTGAGAAAAATGTATAGGTCACAAGTACAGGTGTAATAAAGATAGGTTAGAGAGTTGTATATGTCACAGTACAAGACTTAGTGTAACAAAGATAGGTTAAAATGCTGTATAGGTCACAAGAACAGTTGTAATAAAGATAGTAAAGGGACTTTTATTTATCCCCCAAAAAAAAAAAAAAAACAAACCCCCCCCCCCCCCCCCCCCAAACCAACCACCCCCAAAAAAAAAAAAAAAAACCCCCCCAAAAAAAAAAAAAAAACAAAAAAAAAAAAAAAAAAAAAAAAAAAAAAAAAAAAAAAAAAAAAAAAAAAAAAAAAAAAAAAAAAAAAAAAACAAAAAAAAAAAAACAAAAAAAAAAAAAAAAAAAAAAAAAAAAAAAAAAACAACAAAAAAAAAAAAAAAAAAAAAAAAAAAAAAAAAAAAAAAAAAAAAAAAAAAAAAAAAAAAACCCAAAAAAAAAAAAAAAAAACCCCCAACCCCCCCCCCCCCCAACCCAAAAAAACCCCCCCCCCCCCCCCAAACAAAACCACACAACAACACCCCCCCCCCCCCCCCCCCCCCCCCCCCCCCCAAAGATAGGTGAGAAAGTTGTATTGGTTGAAGGGCAAGTGTAATAAAGATAAGTTAGAAAGTTTGATTTGTCAAAAGTACTTGGGTAATAAAGATAGGTTACAAAGTTGTATAAGTCAAGTAGTAATCATTCTTACTTTTCCAGAGCTTGAATTCCAAGCTATCTCCTATGCCTAGCAAGTGATTGAGATACGAGTACATGATGTCTCTACATTTACTGTTGAAATCTTCAATACACCAGCCATCTTTCTCTGTGCATTTCTCTTCCTGTAAAAAAAGCACTTTGATGTTATGCTATGATATTTGTACTTACGTCTTCAACTGATACAAAACCAGCAAATGTGCCATACATGAAGGCTGCCTGCGTCTCAGAGTATACCTCTGTGTTCGAATGGTTACAGACTAGCTGCCTTATAATGACTGTAACATCTCATAGATTAAGGGTCATGGGTTTGAGTCCTGCAACCAACCTTATCTCTTTATGTGAGAAAGTTGACACTTTCTTGTGGAGGATAGGGTTCTAGTACTAGTTCTTCCCAGGAATGTAAGTTAGGTGAACTGCCAACCTGTACAGCTCAAGTGGTCTCTGTTGGCAGGTGGTCTTTATTCACAGATGTCTACACAATATTTGTATATTGCATGGTTTTCTCGTAAAAGGTCTTTATTTGCAGTGTTGACTTTAACACAGGTTTGAATGTATCATGTGCTTATTCATGGCTGAAGTAAAAATTGGGGGGGAAAAAATGTCTTTCCCAAAACATATTTAGAGCTCAACGTTGTAGCCTTAAAGTAATATAAGGATCATATACCAAAATTAAGGAAAAACATACTTTATACTTATATCTACTTAAAAGACTTGGAAATGGGACTAAATTAAAAAGTGTTTGCAATGACTGTTATTTTTTGTGCACATTTCATGTAACAGTTTTGTATCTATATGCCATTTATTGGTCTAGGTGTTTTTTCCTTCTAATTTATCAACATTAAAGACGTTTTTGAAGAAACTCAATTTTTCAGTATTTGTTGACAACCACCATCTTTAATGGTAACAATACCAAATGGTTCCGGAGATCAATTTATCAATAGGCAGTAAATTAAATCAGCTTTCAAATGAAATACTCAGAGGTATACCACCAAGATGAAACAGGTGTAGAGGTCTCTTAGTATAATAAATTGTCAGTGTTCACAAGCATAAAATGTCAAACACAATTTTACACATAATGAGCAAAAACATTTTTAACAAGATTTACGATTTTCCACATGTTGTGTTTTACTGCACATCAAAAACCTGCATTTTGCATCATCATATCATATATAACCATACAAAACATAGAGATAGATTAATAGCATCTCAAAAAGTCTCATGTAGTGCTTAAATAATTGCAAAAACAGGACTCAGGTTTTATCCTTTTATGGCAATGAATAGTTTCCCATTGAGTTGTAACAATGATCACATAGACTGCACCATGCTGCTTTTTACAGAAAAAATTTTTCAATCACCACCTCTTCATATATCTTTTAAACACTGCAAAGTCTGCAGCGGGTAATTTTGCTTGTTTGTCAAGCTATAATTGCACCTTTTTTAATACCACAGTGACATCATATTACCACAGTTAAAAAAGCTATCACGTATTAGCGTATTATACTGTTGGCACCTGTAAAGAATGGGTCCCCGGTTGTGGCGTGTCTGAAGAAAATTGCATAGATCTGCATTTCACAGCATGACTGCATCTTATCCCAGATGAAAAACCTGGCGGTTTTGTATTGCAATAAAATACCTTGAAAAATAAACTTGATAATCTGGTTTTGATGAATCAGGCGTGATACCAAAAATAGTTAAAAATGAGTTATTAATGAGAGCATGCTTGATCTTTATGAAATACAGGCAAACCTGTCTAATGTAGTCAGTCAAGGGAGACCACTCATGGTAGGTCACAGGCTACTTAATTCAGGGGCATTAATAACAGAAAAAAGAAAAGGTCGATTAGGACACATCAGTATTGACTAATTATAGCAGGTGACTGTTTAATTGAGGTGACCACAACCACATGTTCAACTGTATATCTATACATGATTGGCTGTATGGGTCAGGTGTTTCTGGTGTACAGTTGAACCTGATAAGTCCTACACCTGTAGTTAGCAGTCACTTAATTGCATTAAAAACCACTTAACTGTATCCCTTGGATGGGTTCTTAACACAGGTTTAACTGTATATTCTACAGCTACTAAAGTTACAGATTGCCTTGAAAACTCTTGCAATTACTGCAGTGAAAATCAATACATGAACAAGATCTGTTTGTAGAACATGAGAGCTGCTATTGATGCTTTGAGAAATAAGAAAAGTGCCAGTAAGAAATGTGCAAGTCACTGTGACCTTGACCTTCGACAAAATGACCTCAAAATCAATAGAGGTCATCAGATTGCTACACATAGTCTGGAAAATGTACACCATATAGTTATGAGGTTGTCCTGAAACCATTTTCAATAAAAAGGTCACTCTGACCTTGACCTGTGACACAATGACCCCAAAATCAGAAGGGATCATCTGCTTCTATAAAGAACAACTAATACCTAAAGTTTGAAGAGTGTGCATTTAATGGTTCTTCGACTTATTATCCCTTAAGCGTTTTTAATGAAAAAGTTCAATGCGACCTTTACCTTTACCAAGAAAGCATTTTTAATATGAAGATCAATATGACCTTGACCTGGTTTTGAGTGATCTCAAAACCAATAAAGGGTCAAAAACTTGTTTAAAATAATCATCATGTGAGATTTGAAGTGTGACCTTGACCTCTGATTGAGTGATGATATAAGTCAATAAAGGTCGTTACCACTTCTGAAGATCAACAATGTTGTGAACTTAGGACTGTATACAAAATTGCACATGGGTTTTAGTCTATAAGCAAGGGTTATTATAAGTCTTTTTTATGTGCTTAATTTACTCTTTATGAATACAATAACAATGAATTTATTGTTACACCAGGTCGGACAAGTTAGCTAGCGGAATGCAATGAAAATTGACATGAGACACAATGAAATGATGGACTAAAATAACCTTTCGGAAGGAACACACTGCTGTTGAAAAGTGATTGCTTTCAAGAGGCTCAAAAGATAATTATGGGTGACTGACTACTTTTGGGAGGTTGGCTGATGAAGGGAGGTTGACTGAATGCTGATGCAGTTGGTGTTGACTGCTTAGGGCAGGATAAACTGCCTAGGAGAGGTTACACTATAGATTATGATTGCAGGCTACATTAGTATGTATTGCATGTACATGTAACTATACATTTAGTGCAAGTACTGCTTTTGTAATTCATTAAAGTTTTAATAGGCAGTATGTTCATCAAGTGTGAAACATAAATTGTGTAATATACAGCTCATATATCCTTACACATGCATTTCAAATGGAATAAATTATGGAAAAAAAAATTTCTCACTACTGACATTCATTTAAAGGTCAACTGTAAATAAATTATGCCAGACCATCAATTTTGTGTGTTTGCATGTTTTTGTAGATGGCAGTAGTTTGAATAACCATTCAATTTTAAACCACAAACTTCGTCAACAGAACTATTGATACTGATGTGCTTGAAGATGACTAAGGGACATCAAAAATATAAATCGTGTAGATTAAAAACCTATAGTCCTTAATCACATTGACCTGATGCAGCTGACATTATATAGTTCTTGATCACATTGACGCAATGCAGCTGACATTATATAGTTCTTGATTACATTGACCTGATGCAGCTGACATTATATGGTTCTTAATCACACTGATGCGATGCAGCTGACATTATATAGTTCTTGATCACACTGACGCGATGCAGCTGACATCATACAGTTCTTGATCACACTGATGCAATGTAGCTGATACAGTTCTTGATCACATTGACGCGATGCAGCTGACATTATATAGTTCTTGATCACATTGACGCGATGCAGCTGACATCATATAGTTCTTGATCACATTGACGCGATGCAGCTGACATCATATAGTTCTTGATCACATTGACGCGATGCAGCTGACACCATATAGTTCTTGATCACATTGACGCAATGTAGCTGACATCATATAGTTCTTGATCACATTGACCCGATGCATCTGACATCATACAGTCCCTGATCACATTGACCTGATTCAGCTGACATCATATAGTTCTTGATCACATTGACGCAATGCATCTGACATCATACAGTCCCTGATCACATTGACCTGATTCAGCTGACATTATATAGTTCTTGATCACATTGACGCGATGCAGCTGACATTATATAGTTCTTGATCACATTGACGCAATGTAGCTGACATCATATAGTTCTTGATCACATTGACGCGATGCAGCTGACATTATATAGTTCTTGATCACATTGATGCAATGTAGCTGACATCATACAGTCCTTGACCACATTGACCTGATGCAGCTGACATTATATAGTTCTTGATCACATTGATGAAATGCAGCTGACATTATATAGTTCTTGACGCAATGCAGCTGACATTATACAGTCCTTGATCACATTGACCTGATACAGCTGACATTATATAGTCCTTGATCACACTGATGCAATGCAGCTGACATTATATAGTTCTTGATCACATTGACGCGATGCAGCTGACATTATATAGTTCTTGATCACATTGATGCAATGTAGCTGACATCATACAGTCCTTGACCACATTGACCTGATGCAGCTGACATTATATAGTTCTTGATCACATTGATGAAATGCAGCTGACATTATATAGTTCTTGACGCAATGCAGCTGACATTATACAGTCCTTGATCACATTGACCTGATACAGCTGACATTATATAGTCCTTGATCACACTGATGCAATGCAGCTGACATTATATAGTTCTTGATCACATTGACGCGATGCAGCTGACATTATATAGTTCTTGATCACATTGATGCAATGCAGCTGGCAAGATACAGACCTTGATCACATTGATATGATGCTGCTGACATCGTACATTCCTTGACCACACTGATGTAATTCAACTCACATAATCCTTGATCACATTGACGTCATGCATCTCACATATTAGTTCTAGGATCACATTGACGTCATGCATCTCACATCAAATAGTGCTTGATCATGCATCTCACATAATATAGTCCTTGATCACATTAATGTCATGCATCTCACATTATATAGTCCTTGATCACATTTACATGATATTCCCCTGATCAAGGACTACAGGACTTAAAACATAAAATTCATTTGATCAAGGACTATGGGACTCTTAACATGACATTCATTTGATCAAGGACTACGGGACTCTAAACATGACATTCATTTGATCAAGGACTATGGGACTCTAAACATGACATTCATTTGACCAAGGACTAATGGGACTCTAAATATGACATTCATTTGACCAAGGACTATGGGACTCTAAACATGACATTATTTGACCAAGGACTATGGGACTCTAAACATGACATTCATTTGATCAAGGCCTATGGGATTCTAAACATGACATTAACTTGATTAAGGACTATGATACTCTAAACATGACATTCATTTGACCAAGGACTATGGGGCTCTAAACATGACATTCATTTGACCAAGGACTATGGGACTCTAAACATAAAATTCATTTGATCAAGGACTATGGGATCCTAAACATGACATTCACTTGATCAAGGACTATGATACTCTAAACATGACATTCATCTGACCAAGGACTATTGGACTCTAAACATGACATTCATTTGATCAAGGACTATGGGACTCTAAACATGACATTCATCAACCCCCCCCCACCCCCCCCCCCCCCCTTGATCAAGGACTATTGGACTCTAAACATGACATTCATTTGATCAAGGACTATTGGACTCTAAACATGATATTCATTTGATCAAGGACTACGGGACTCTAAACATGACATTCATTTGATCAAGGACTATTGGACTCTAAACATGACATTCATTTGATCAAGGACTATGGGACTCTAAACATGATATTCATTTGATCAAGGACTACGGGACTCTAAACATGACATTCATTTGACCAAGGACTATGGGACTATTAACATGACATTCATTTGATCAGGACTATGGGACTCTTAACATGACATTAATTTGATCAAGGACTATGGGACTCTAAACATGACATTCATTTGACCAAGGACTGTGGGACTGAAAACATGACATTCATTTGATCAAGGACTATGGGACTTTAGACATATGACATAAACTTGATCAAGGACTACATGACTTAATAGACATGACATTCACTTGATCAAGGACTATGGTACTTTAAACATGACATTCACTTATTTGATCAAGAACTACAGGAGCATTGACATCAATGTGATCAGAAAGTTCACCTCAAGATTATAGGTATGACATGAATGAGTGAAACCAGAGATGAAGTTACATACAACAATTATAGAACTAACTGTTTCATGCCTTTCACAGATGGCTATAACACATACCCAATGTGACATATCAGATAAATGTCTAAATGACTTCTGAAGACTTTATGGTCTAAATGATTTCAGACATTGCTGATGAGAATAGAATTCAGTGGCCAGTACATGCAACACTATATGACTCATTTTACAACTTGCTGGATAATGTAATGCAAAACTCCAATTACACTTGCCATCTAAAGACTATAAAATGGTGTATTTTTTAAATTTAAGTACATATCAAACTAAACATATAATTTGACTCAAATTTGCAAAGTTGACAGAAACAAAGGTAGCATTTTCTCAGTAATGGCTGTAATTTAATGTCATAAAGGCAACAGACTGTGAAAGTATTTTGATAAATTAGACTTTTGATGCAATCTACTTGAGATAAATGCATACTTTTACTTTCATTATGACCGTTTTACATCCAATTATGACGGATGATCTAATTCAAACAGCTAAGCTTTGTATTTCTAATAAACATAAATGCAAATCGTATAGGTTACATTAACAATTAAAGCTGTAACAATTTAATTATTGGCCAATAACGTTTTTATTCGATATTGATTTATTTCATAGACATATAACATTTTCAAGACACTGAGATATACTGTAAACTTGCAGTGACAAACTATAACATTTAAGAGGTATAGGTAATTAAATGTTAATCAGAAATGTTAACTCTGAGCCTCTATAGCCTAGTGGTAGCTAGAGCACACACTTTGGGTGCAGGAGGTCATGGGTTCGCTCCCTGGCCGCGTCATACCAAAGACGTAAAAACTGGTACCAGTAGCTTCCTTGCTTGGCACTCAGCATTGAAAGGGAAACTGGCTTCTCTTCTCTCATACCCTCATGGCTATGGATATCATCAGGAATGAGTGATTAATATAAGTTGTATAACTTGTTTCACAATCGACCTAAATAAATTAGTATAAACTAACTCTGACCCTGCTCTGCATGTACAACAAGTGTAGATCATGATCAGCCTGCATTATCTTTGCAGTTAGTTCATGATCTGAACTATTCTCTATTAAGTCAGCAAATTACCTGTGAAAAATCCTTCAGAACAATTAAAGTCCCAGTAACACATTACTTGTAGCCCTTATTTTACCAAGAATTAGACGTCTTACCGACAGAAATGCCCTTCACTTGTACAAATAACATTCCTTACTTTGCTTTTTATATTGATAAGTACATGTTAGAAATATAGCCAAGGTTTTTTTTTTTCAATGTCAGATTTTGCAAAAATATAAGAAAGGCTTTCTGGTTACTATTTCTCATGATGAAACAACTTGAAATGAAAGAAAGACATAATGTCAACATTGTTTAGGAGTGAATAGAACATCATCCTGTCAGTAAATTAATGCTTCTGAATCAGTAAATTCAAAGTGATCCTGGGACTTTAACGCTATTGTCCAAACTGAAAAATGGGCAGGTCAATTTTAGATATTTTACAGGGTGAAAATTACTGCTGTTCTGTTTATCCTCAGGACATCTAGAAACAGACTGACCCAGAAATGGTGCGAAAGTGTGTCTGGAGCGAGACGTTTTCTGTGAAGATGTTGTCACAATGAAATGGCTTGTGCCAAGTTTGTTAATTTAAACCAATCAAGTGACAACTGAAGCTTTCTTCAGACTGTAATTATTTTCCTTCAGTAATCAATATAGAGAGTAGCCAGTAGACTGGAAGAAGCAAGAAGCACAAATAAAGATCCGAACCTAAGCCAATATGTTTTATGAAGAAACGTAGAGGTCACTTCTGTCAATCACAGATTCCTGATAATCTTTAAACAAACAGACATACTAAATTTGTCACAAATTCTAAAGGCAAGACAGTATATTCATGCTAAGGTGAGCTAAAAATAGTGAAAGTGGCTAGGAAGCCAGCTCTGTATTATTATATACTATGATTTAATCACTGGCTGATTTCTCTTCTCTTTTTTTTTTAACTACATTGTCATATGATACATATCTTATTAAAATTAGAAAGTGGGGAAATCAGGACAAAAATGACTATTGTAAAAAAAGTTGAAAAAATTGGAAATTTAACCGAAAGATGCAACAAGTGCAGTGCAAACAGCTATATGACGTCACAAACTGAAACGGCATGTGATTCAAATATTATGATGTGAATTTTGGAGCCAAATTGTTAAAAATAAAATTTGGTTATTGTTTAACAAATATGTTGATTTTAGTATCAAAATGTTCAGAATTTACAGCAGATTTTCTATGTATTAATATAGGATTTGTTTTATGCAATTTAATTCAATATTTACAGAAAATTCATTTATTCAAACTTGTAATTTTTGCTAAATGTCAAATCTTTTCAGATGTTGTTTAGTAACTCAAACATGTCAAAGCCATAATACCATTTCTGCTTAAGGAAACAATTTAATTGTTTGGGTATTAATTATGAAACCTTTGTATTTACATCACTGATCGGCCATCACATTCTCAAAAAATGACTTTACTAGCTCAAGGCTTATCCAGGCTGCCATGCAATCACTTTGAAGTTAAATCTTTTATTTTGTTTGATTTGTTGTTAAATTTTTATTGTTAAATGAGTTAATAATTTCATAAGTGACAGATAAAATATCACAGAAATATTGGTATATAAACCAGAATTTTATAGATTAAAAAATTAATAAATATTCAGAAATACTTAAATTAGCTTACTTACTCTGTGTTTTAAAACTTTGTGTACTTGGCGAAAAAGTGGACATTTTAAAATTCTTTGTGACTCTTAAAAATATATGGACTTTGTGTAAATCTATGTGATATTCTAAGTGAACTGTTATTTAAATGAAATAAAAGATTGTCATAATTTGCATAGTGTCTTACTTCGAACTTAATTAAAAAAAAGACTCTACCACTTGATATTGATTCGAAATTCCCCCGAAACTTTAACGTTAAGAACAACGCTTCTTAATACAAACAGTAAAATCAACATTATGTTAGAAAGCTTAGCTTAGTAAATATTTGATAAATTTCTACTTTTTTTTGTAACAAACTTTCAAGCACATGACTCAAAATTAATCTGATATCAGTGAAACTCTCATGTATTCAAGAATGAGCCAATGTGACTTCTTATAAAATACAGTGCCATCTTCCTAAGCCACTGTCAAAAATAATAGTGTGGATACATTGAATCAGTTAATAGAGCAAAATTAGTATAAAATTTAGAAGAAAATGACCAGTTTTCTACTGTAAAAAACACACAAGATTTAAATGAATTGGAGCAAAATAAATACACCATAATTTTCTAGAAAATTTGCTGTAGTCAGCATTATTCTTGTGCTAATTTTTTATCTGGTGTTTAAAACTGTGTGATTCATACTAATTAATATTAATTAAGCTGTCAATACAGTCTCAAAAACCAACTCCCAACTTCTCATAATTGTCTTCTCAAGCAGAAATAAACATCAAAGGCCTCTGAGTAATTCATGGTAATTAGAGATTGATTGTTCGCAAACCTGCAACTATATATGTGCTTCATTTTTTTGAATCGTTATTACAGTCCAAGTATTTGGCTGCAGAGAATATTTGGTATTGAATGGTTTTTCAGACAAGACCTTAACCTGAGGTCCAAATGTATCGGTACTGTACACCAGGCATGTTTTTTAAGAACCAGGGGGTGTCTCTGGCAGGGTTCTGTATTTTGCACTAGGGAACACTGAATCCTAAAATAACTAAACTCTTCTTGAGGTGTTGGTCATACGGATTATCTGGTACCAATGATAAAACTCCAAAATACATACATAGTACATAAAAACAAGCACAAGTGACAAGTCAAAGCATGATGGCACAAGCTCCTAAGTTAAAATTCACGTACAGACTGATGTTTTCGTGTTTCCAAAACAGCTAAATTTCTAAAATGGACTTGTCCCTTTTCAATCTGGAATGCAGCAATTGTTCCGAAAGCTGATCATTAAAAACTTACCGACTGATTACAGAATATGACAGATTGTTCTAAATGTGTGAGTGACAGGGTGATCACGATCTGCACTGGTCACAATCACTTACAACAGGATAAGAGTCAAACAGGATAAGATCAGTATCATTTAAGTACATATAAACTGCTCATCCCAGAGGTTGTGGGTTTGAGCCTCACTAGGGTCATGACCCTACCTCCTCGTATGAAACTAATCTAAACTGCTGACTGGAAATTATTAAGCGGAAAGGAAATCTAGTATTTCCTCATCGTCTACTTCCCACGCATCACCATCACGGTAATATTTCATCAGACCCTATAAATCCATATGAAAGCCATGATTATTTAATAAATATGATATACCCTAGAGATTTGGGAATCTATTATAGCAATTTTCAATAACATGTACATTGACTAAATTAAATATGCCCTGAAGCATTGAATTTTTTAAATAGACTGCATAGTAAATTAATACATTAGATAAAAGTTGCTTTTAAATGCATACAAAATGCAGGTTCACTCGTGACTAAAGTAGACACCTTGTAAATACACGCACCTACTTAGCCGATATCAGGACAGTGAAAAATTCTTTTCCAAAAAAAAAAGTTTGAAACAACATAAAATTTTCTCATAGTTTACAAAAATATATATAAGTATGGAGCCATCAAGCGTAGCTAACTGCAGTAGTTAAAACAGCCACTGGCAAAATTGAATAAATTGTCAACATCAAAGTCGTAACCACGCTATCAAAATTGACAACTAGTAATTTGCATCAATTAAGGCGAAAAGGTATTTCAAGTTTTGAAAGCTTGAGATACAGAGAAGATGGCAGATTACAGGTGTTAAAGTACAAATTAACTGACACTAGGCCGGTCAACGTAAATAAACACAAGTTTCCGCCATATGAGCAGTGTCACGGCCATCTATCTTTGCATAAACAAAGTAACTATAGCTTTAATGTAAATGTATCACTGTCAGTTAAATTTTAATTTTTGTACTTAAAGTTAAATTAAACAAAAAGTACATACTGCCTCTACTTGCTGTTTGTCATGCACAAAAGAAACACACGGTCATGTATAGATTATTGTAATTGATAAACCTCCAAAGAGTAATTAAGTACAGTTTTGAAGGAGAATTTGTAATATCTTCTGTCAGGGGTTACAAGTCTGTGTCTTTTGATGATGGCACTTGCTCAAAGAGAGACCACATAACAATAATATTATTGTCAACTGTAAACAGACAGACAGACAGACAGACAGACGGGTCAAGGTAAAAATTATAGGCTTCCCATGAAGGTTAGTCGGTATAAGCACTAAATTAAAACCTTGAACTGCACTATGAAAACTATATTGCGTAACTTTATTGTTCACGCTGGCTTGCAAACACTAAGAGTAAGCTGATGATAATTTGCATATCGCAGGAGTAATCTACACATCCACTGCGGGGTAGTACAGTACTAACTATTAATGCAGGCATAAAAAACAGTGATGCATACATAATAACATACATGACGCTGGGAAAAATTGTAAATTAAAAAGTACTCCTTGGCCTCCAATACTGTCAAGCTTTCAAAAGTGATCAATTGCAGAAATAGTATGCAGAATTTACCTATTGCTATAGTATGCAGAATTTACCTATTGTTATAGTCTGCAGAATTTACCTATTGTAACATTATGCAGAATATACCTATTGTAATAGTATGCAGAATTTACTTATCTTAATAGTTTGCAGAATATACCTATTGTAATAGTATGCAGAATATACCTATTGTAATAGTATGCAGAATATACCTATTGTAATAGTATGCAGAATATACCTATTGTAATAGTGTGCAGAATATACCTATTGCAATAGTATGCAGAATATACCTATTGTAATAGTATGCAGAATATACCTATTGCAATAGTATGCAGAATATACCTATTGCAATAGTATGCAGAATATACCTATTGTAATAGTGTGCAGAATATACCTATTGCAATAGTATGCAGAATATACCTATTGTAATAGTATGCAGAATATACCTATTGCAATAGTGTGCAGAATATACCTATTGTAATAGTGTGCAGAATATACCTATTGTAATAGTGTGCAGAATATACCTATTGTAATAGTGTGCAGAATATACCTATTGTAATAGTATGCAGAATATACCTATTGCAATAGTATGCAGAATATACCTATTGTAATAGTATGCAGAATTTACTTATCTTAATAGTTTGTAGAATATACCTATTGTAATAGTGTGCAGAAATTACCTATCTAAATAGTCTGCAGATTTTACCTATTTAGATAGTCTGCAGAATATACCTATTTATAATAATAAGCAATATTCAAAAGGTGATTTGCATATCTGTGACAAGGGACATCTACCAGTATACCTATGAAAGGGTGGAACAGTGCTATCAATCTGTACATAGAATTACAGTAAAACTTCGTTAACTCGAGCATCGATAACTCGAGAACCCCGGATAACTCGAGGACTCATGTCGGTCCCGGCAATTTTGCCTATATGTTTAACCAGAATATACTATGGATAACTCGAGCATCAATAACTCGAGAACCCCGGATAACTCGAGGAACACCTGTGGTCCCGCCAGGTAGATTTCTTACTAAATTACCTGCGGCAACTCGAGGTCACTGATTATCAGATTTTTCTCACCTCCGATGGTGCATCATTATTTTGACACGTCATGAGAAAAAACTTTTATTGTTAATTGATTGTTGTCGTTAATCCGTCCAGTGGCTAAAATGTATTTAATGTTATCCGCACATTTAAATCGTCTTAAATCATGTGTAATTACAGCCACTTGTTACTTTTATTGAATAAGAAGAAAATAAAGAAAATGATGTTTGCGAGTTTTTAATTACGAGAACTAAATGATGAGAAGATGGAAATTTTGAGTCTGGGTAGACTTTTGATGATAAAGCTTGAGAGGAAATCCCAAACTGCATATTCTTTCTAGAATTATATAAATAAACACGAATTGATTATAGAAATAAACAACTAGCGAAGAACCCGATCTCGGGGGGATACAGTAGCTAGATCGGACAAGCAGAAAACCAAAACAGGAACGAAATGCAAGTTTGAGACGAAGACCATTGAGTTTAAATACAATGCCATCATTTAAGTTAAAAAGGGTCATGACTGAAAGAAATGTGCCTTTTCTTTGTTTCAAAGCTGTTTCATAGCTATCTTTTGCCTATGCAGAAAAACTTCTAAAATTTCCATGGTTCGGATAACTCGAGAACTCGGATAACTCGAGCATTTTACTCGTCCCCGTGCGACCTCGAGTTATCGAGGTTTTACTGTACTGTATGCCTGGAATTACTGTATGCATTTTTGCTTATGCGTGCATGCAATTGTTGCATGCTTTTTTCCTATGTGTGTATTGAGTGGCTGTATGTCTCTGGGTATGCCTAAATATGCATGGAATTGTTGCATGTCTCTTTGCCTATGTGTGCATGGAATTGGTGTACATCTCTTTGCCTATGATTGTGTGCATGGAATTGCTATATGTCTGTCCACCTATGCGTGCATGGAATTGTGTATGTCTCTTTGCCTAGGTGTGCATGGAATTGCTGTATGTCTCTCTGCCTATGTGTGGATGGAACTGCTGTACCATTCTTTGCCTATATGTGCATGTAATTGCTCTATGTCTCTTTACCTATGTGTGCATGGAATTGGTGTTTGTCTGTCTGCCTAAGTGAGCATGGAATTGCTGTATGTCTCTCTGCCTATTTGTGGATGGAATTGATGTATGTCTCTCTGCCTATGTGCACATTGCATTGCTGAAAGTCTCCATGCATATGTGTGCATGAAATTGCTGTATGTCTCTTTGCCTATGTGTGCATTGAGTTGCTGGATGTCTCTTTGCCTATGTGTGCATGAAATTGCTGAATGTCTCTGCCTATTTGTGCATGGAATTGCTGTATGTCTCTTTGCCTATGTGTGCATGGAATTGCTGTATGTCCTCTCTGCCTATTTGTGTATGGAATTTCTGTATGTATCTCTACCTATGTGTACATGTAACTGCTGTATGTCTCTTTGCACATGTCTCTGCCTACGTATACATGTAATTGCACATGTGTCTGCATATGGATGAAATTGCATATGTGTCTGCATATGGATGAAATTGCACATGTGTCTGCATACGGATGAAATTGCACATGTGTCTGCATATGGATGAAACTGCACATGTCTCTGCATATGGATGAAATTGCATATGTGTCTGCATATGGATGAAACTGCACATGTGTCTGCATATGGATGAAATTGCATATGTGTCTGCATATGGATGAAATTGCACATGTGTCTGCATATGGATGAAATTGCATATGTGTCTGCATATGGATGAAATTGCACATGTGTCTGCATATGGATGAAATTGTACATGTGTCTGCATATGGATCAAATTGTACATGTGTCTGCATATGTATGCATGGAATTGCACATGTCTCTGCCTACGTATGCATGTAATTGCACATGTGTCTGCATATGGATGAAATTGCACATGTGTCTGCATACGTACGGATGAAATTGCACATGTGTCTGCTTATGTATGCATGGAATTGCACATGTCTCTGCCTATGTTTGCATGGAATGGCTGTATGTCTCTGTGCCTGTGTCTTGTGTTAGTAATATCAGGAAGGCATAAACGTTCTATATTCTGCTTAATGAATCAACTTTGAATAGCTGCCAGCACATTATGAATATCTGCCTTTGAAAAGAATATATTATGTGACATACAGAATAAATTGCTTAATATGACAATAAAAACATTCTCTTACTTATATGACAAAATGCACTTAAAATTTATGTTTGTTAGGTGATTATAGTTAAACCAAGCAAAATTTTTTATTGCTGAAAAAACATAAAAGATTTTGTGCTTGTGACCTGTATTTAATGACTGAAACAGAATTTGTACAAAACACATGAAATTTATGCTAAGTGATAAAAGTTCAACAAAGCATCTACTAGTTTTTCATCTACAAAAAAGGTACATTGACTTTTGGTAGTATCATAAAAGAAGCATATTTTTTTATGTAAAAATGAACCAGTTACAAATTAGACAGTCATCATATAATTGTGCTACACCATTTTAACACAGGAGTCTAGTACTTAAATCCCAGGGTGACAACTGAACTGATAACATGCTAATAAATGGTCTACCTACCATGCATACCATTATGATCTTAGGTTGCTTTAAGGTACCTTGCAATCAGATACACAACTACTTTATAGAACAAGGCAATTAAGACATTTAAAAATTGGCCATTCCTGCACTAATTTATTCAACAATTATTAAAATCGCAAACTTGACAGTTTTTATATCTATATCAGGAGCATGTATAAGCATCTTCTGGCAAGACTAAGTTATGATAACAGCATACAATTATGTAGCCAATCTGCTATAATGGCTTGATCTACTGTAGTCAGTCTGTGTATGGTTAAACATGTAACATGGTCTGTTATTGACTAAACTTGTATTCAGTCTGTGTATGGTTAAACCTGTAACATGGTCTGTTATTGGCTAAACTTGTAGTCAGTCTGTGTATGGTTAATCATGTAACATGGTCTGTTATTGGTTAAACCTGTAGTCATTCTGTGTTTGCTAAAACCTGTAGTCAGTTTGTGTATGGTTAAACCTGTAGCAAGTCTGCCATCGGCCAAACCTGTAGTCAGTCTGCTAATGGCTGAATCTGTAACATGGTCTGTTAATTGCCAAACCTGTAGTCAGTCTGTGTATGGTTAAACCTGTAACATGGTATGTTATTGGCCAAACCTGTAGTCAGTCTGTGTATGGTTAAACCTGTAACATGGTCTGTTATTTGCCAAACCTGTAGTCGGTCTGTGTATGGTTAAACCTGTAACATGGTCTGTTATTGGCTAAACCTGTAGTCAGTCTGTGTATGGTTAAACCTGTAACATGGTCTGTTATTGGCTAAACCTCGAGTCAGTCTGTGTATGGTTAAACCTGTAACATGGTCTGTTATTGGCCAAACCTGTAGTCATTCTGTGTTTGGTAAAACCTGTAATAAGTCTGCCACTGGCCAAACCTGTAGTCAGTCTGTGTATGGTTAAACCTGTAACATGGTCTGTTATTGGCCAAACCTGTAGTCAGTCTGTGTATGGTTAAACCTGTAACAAGGTCTGTTATTTGCCAAACCTGTAATCAGTCTGTGTATGGTTAAACCTGTAACCAGTCTTATATTGGCCAAACATGTAGCTAGTCTGAATATAGTTGAACCTGAAACAAGTCTGTTCTTGGCCAAACTTGTCACCAGTTTTGTAATGTTGAACCTGTAACCAGTCTTCAATTGGCCAAACCTGTAGCCAGTCTGCTTATGGTTGTTACCTGTAACCAGATGGCCAAACCTGTAGCTAGTCTGCCAATGTTTGTTACCTTTAACCAGTCTTCAATTGGCCAAACCTGTAGCAAGTCTGCTGATGGTTGTTACCTGTAACCAGTTTTCAATTGGCAAAACATGTAGCCAGTCTGCCAATGGTTGTTACCTGTAACCAGTGAGCTATTAGCAAAACCTGTAGTCAGTCTGCTAACAGTTGAACCTATAACCAGTTTGCAAATGACCAAAGATGTAGCCAGTCTGCTTATGGTTGAACCTGTTACCAGTCTGCTAATTGCTAAACCTGAAAACCAGTCTGCTAATGGCCAAAACTCTGGAGTCTGCTAATGACTGTAACCAGACTTGATTTGAAATAATCATAGAATCTTGACAGTACATTATGTTCTATGTTACTATAACAGAATATCTGCAAAAACTCCATTTTCTTGAGCAGGCAATTTACAACAATTGTATCAATCTTACAGTAAATAATGACTGCTTCATGTTTGACTTGCTTCATGTAACAGGCAGCACAGGCAAGTTCAGACACTGTCATTCAAGTGCTTTAAATGTCTAGAAAGACAAAAATGACAAGATGTTTACCTTCGTAATTCATGTCACTTGAACAACAAAAACTTTGTTAAGACATCTATCTCTGACACTTGCTCAAATGTACAGAAAAAAAAAACCCATTCAGACATGAATACCTCATCCAAAAGTTTGTGAGAAAATGCAGGAAATAGGAAGTATTAAAAATTGAAAACAGAAGTCAAGGGTTGACCGCAAAACTGTTGTATGGCCTTCCTTATTTCATATAAGTTATGACAGTTTTGCAGTCAACCCTTGAAATGCCAGAAAAGCTAAAGAAAACATTGAGATTTTCACATATTTTTTTGCTTGTTTCAATTGGGATTTACACCTTCTTAATTTGCAGCACACAATGAGAATGCAAAGTTGTTTTTCTTGCATAAATCCATACAGCCTTCTATAAACTTAAAGAGAAGACATTTAAGAAGCTAAAATGGGTGTTTTCAAGCTGTTTTGACTACAAAAATTTTAATGTTAAATAGAATCATGTTCCATAGGTCATACAAGAACATTACTTGTCCTAAACTTTATTAAGGTAATGAAGCTAAAAATAAATTCATTTCAGTACTTAATCAGTCATGCTGAGGATAAGATAAATGTAATAAAGGGAGTTAATAAAAATTTAGGGAAAGTAGAGTTTAGGATCTTCCATTTGAGCCTGTATACTTCCTTCTTTAAGTTAATGAGTTATGCGTTATGGACATGAAAATGTAATAAAGAAAACATTCTAACACAAGTCTCACGATTGTGTCTCTATGTACAAAGAATAGAAAAATTATGTTATATTAAACCATAAACAATGCGGGAACCAATATGCTGTAAACGTGATGTCATAATGTGCCGCATGACGTTAAATGAGTGTTTGCGTAGAGAATAAAGCTTTGCATTTATTAATCTTTTGTAATACCTGGTCATGTAAGAATCGAAATAACATCCTTTTCAGCGTCTTTATCGTCTAATAAACAATAATTTGTCGTACTGATGCGCATTTATTAACCAGTCAGGCCTCCGGTCTTTGTGGCTAATTACTGCAATAGTATCAGTACTCCAAATCAGTTTATTAAACGATAAACATTGCTGGAACAGATGTTATTTCATAATTTCAACACCCCATTAGAAGCAAGTAATTTAAGTAAGCAGAGAGTACAATATGAAGAGTTATATAGGGCAAGGGTTTGGTATCTCTGACCTTGAGCCGGTTCTTGACCTGACCTTGTCCCATAAGCTAACATAATCTAACAATGACATTGCAGATGAGGCACCAGTAAAATTTAGTTTCTGCAAAACAGGGGGGCGTCAAAATAGTTGAGTCACTGGGACATTTGACATAAATTCTCCATACCACAAACCTACTATCACCAAAAATTACAGATCACATTAGCATTCTAGATATGGCATTAGTGTATCTTGTATCGATTATGTCTGACCGAAAGTACAAAATTTGTATATTGGCTGTCATATACTGGTTGCTTATTAGGTTTTCCGCCTTTCAGTAAAAATCAATAGCTAAAATTCCTTCACTTATATAACCACAACCTTTTTACATCACATATACATAATTTGATATGAGCTGTATACTTACTTATTGTTGGTTGTGAGACAAACTGCTCATGAGACTGGTGTGTTTTGACTGTTATTACAATATAGAGCTTTATCATTGGTACTAGATATATTCCATATGACTAATGCCCCCTGAAGTGTTAAGTTATTTTAGGTTTCAGGGGAAAAGTACAAGATACAGAACATATCCAGTTCCAAAGCCATCCCCTGGTTCCTTAACATGCCCAAATATACACATCTCAGACCTTGGTTTTTAGATCTCAAATGTGTATTTAACTCCTCCCCCAATGCCTCTTACTGTTGGAAGGAGATTAGATATGAGATTAATATAATTAGCAGTTGAATTTTGCTCGTAATTGATTGACATTAATAATGCAGGTTACTGACAGTGTGTTACATGAGGTGGAAATCAGCTGAGAATAGTGAAGTTAATGTGTTAGCGGTTGATGGTCAGGATGATAAGGGCGAAAGGAATTAAAAATGACAACAGCATAATCAGCTGAGAACCATAAAAACCAATTATAATCCTTTTGAAAAGCAGCCGAGAAATTAGTATCGTATATGGGCCCCAGTAGCTCAGTTGTGATGGCGTTCACTTTCAAAACAGGAAGAGTGTCGGTCTCAAAGGGGTTGATCAGTGGTCTAGTCGTTAATACGAGCTGGGGCAATCTGGGGATCACAGGTTCAATCCTCAGCTCTTCCACTAACATAACTTACGGTCTTTCAGATGTATACAGCAGTACTACATTGTATTCAGGTCAAAGAAAAATGAAAAATGTAAAAAGCCTATAAAAAATCTATCAATTAGATCACAAGTATATATCTATCATATATCATTTTTTATTACCGCTTTAATAAAAAAAGATGAGGCTTTAAGGTCAACAACTTTCCATTAAAATCACTCTCACTCGAGCCTCACTGATCATAGAAAAAATGTCATTGTTGATACAAACTTCTGATAGCTTAAAACTTTGACTGTTTTGGAAAAAAAGCTTTTTTTTTTCTTTTTTTGCTTTTTTGTGTGTGTTAATATATCAAATTACATAATCATGCATAACCCAGAAAGTAAAAATTGGGATACAGTTTATAAGAAGTATGATTGCCCTTGACTGAATTTTGACTCAGACATGCAAAAAAATGCATATCTATATTTTGTATCAGTGCATTTAAATGGCCTACATGCACATATCTCAAATCAGCTTTTTTAAATAACAAGTATTAGTGTTGACTCCAAGGTATTGGATATCTTTTTAAATTACAAAAGCTTATGTTTGTTGCTTATAAATCTACGTATTTATAGAGAGAAATTAGCAGTAATCTTGCATGTCATGACATTGTGTGAATCAATCAAAAAGGAACCAAGCAAAAATCAAGGACATAAAATGTTCAATAACTGCAGACCAGTATATCGACCTTAAAATCAATCTGCAAGTCAGACACTCTGACAGAATGTTATGAAATTCTTTTAACTACAGTACTGATAAGGAACTGTTTTCAAGGTCACCAGTGCCCCGTCTCATTCCACTTGCTTGTAACATTCAGTTGAAAATAGACTTAATCGGAAGAAATAGTCTTATCTTTCATTTTTTGTCTTTGGAAACTGAGAATAGAGAGAGAGATAATTTACCATATTTGTACTTTATGGTAAGAGGGCGGTCTGTCTTCATTCTGTCTGGTAAACCTTTCAGCTCAGACATTGATCAATTATTTGTTTCTGTATCGACCATTGGAAAGCTACTTTCGTGACATTGGAGCTACTGTATTCCCCCTTTTTACAGCCCACCCCCTTATTACTCTGCCTCCAAATATATATTGAATTGCAAGTAAATCTGAAGATGGGCTGTTATTAACAACATTAAGGCTAGTTTACGATAAGCTGACCTCTGATACGTTCTGAAGCTTTCATTTTTTGAAGATTCTTTTTTTTCTTTTTATAAGCTGAAGGTTTTCCAATTTCTCTCAAAGACAACAATTTTATTTTCGATCATGTCAAAATTACTACTGATATAATTATTTAATGAATAATGCATCGATTGAGCTGGGCCGGGACGTGATAATCATCCCGCAAGGAGCATTACAGCATGTGGGCTTATAAGCACTTAATAGAAGAAGTACTGTATCTTCCTTACAATTCTAGCAAGTCACTTTCACGCCAGAAATATATTCATGAGTTATAATGATTACTGGTACTAGCGGCTTATTAGAACCTTAAGTACTTACACAAGTATGATTGTATAAATTGATGTGTTATATTACTTTCATTAACCCTGATCCCGCTACATTTTGGGAATGGGCTTGTCCGTCTTTCAGTTTGGACTATGCCATTAATTGCTCATAGGGGTGCTCACTGAAACTTTGACAGACTGAACGGCAAACATAGCTGATCATGATCTACACTGGTCACAAAGGCAGAACGAATCAACTTTCCAACAGCAAGATAAGAGTTCACCCTGGTAAATTTCTACAATGAACTGATCTCAATGTTTCTGTGTGGACAGTAACATATATGTCTACTGGGGTGTTAAAAACAAATTTACAGACTGCAATGAAAACAGCATAGACTATGCTATTATGGAAATTGTATTGGATGTATAAATTGATTGTGATGATAATGTTTGCCTTAGAGAACACACAACTTGAATGCAAACACAATTTATTGCACTATATGTTCTGTAATTTGACCTAATTTTAATACTTTGAATATGAAAAATTTAATTATGACTGCTTCTATAGAGAGTGACTATAAATACATCCAGCAAAATATACAGCACTTATTTCTAAATCATAAGAGGCGTGGGGCTCAAAGATGAAACTATTTTACCTTAAAGAATTGAGCCACTGTTATTTTCTTCTAACTGGTATCAAAATGCGTTACTGTACTTTATAATTGCTATGATGGCCATGTTTACATACATGACAGCTGGAATGTTTAAATATCTATTTCAACTTCAATAAAGATACTGTTAAAGAACTGTAATTTTATCCACTACTTTATTACACCATCTCGTGTACTTAAGAACACTTATTTCTTCCTCAAAAATTGACAAAGTTTATGTTTGTAATCATTTGTAAACACGATCATTTCATTTTAGTGTATACACCTTCAAATTTGTTCAAAATCAAACATTTCGCTAGTGATACTAAATTTTTTCTCTCTGTAAATATCAAAATTAATTGCATACAGCAATGGTTCAGTTACACTGACCATCGTCAATGACCGTTTTTAACCATATAATTTCATAAAACTTTTTTTTATATGGCGACATAATTTATCGAAAGTACAGTTATGCAGCTGTAACAAACAACCCTGTCACTGAAATTTGCCCTTCATTTCACATTTGCGTCATGTGTTCAAGGTTAAACTTTCACTCAAAATTTTAATGGGGAAAGAATTGCAGGTAGCAACTGCCATAACCGTCTCATTCCTTATCACGCAACTTTTAATTCATTCATTTAAACCTTTTTAATGTATCAAACTTGTTTACTTCAAATTTGACAGGATTTTGGAGAACGCTTCAGTGACCATGAGTCAGTTGCCGACACGATTAAGCTGATGTGGCAATTTTTCCGCTCGATCGATCTCCAATCTAAAGTCCCCGTGGAGAAAATGTTATTGCTATCGAAGTAACATTTAAGTGATAAAACCTTTCTTGATTAAATTGAGCCAAATGAAAGTAGTATTTCATCTGAAAAATATTTTTCGCCATATGTTACAAGTACGTTCACAGCTAGTTGAAGTATAAACCCGCAGAAACGCTATTGGCTAATCTAGGTGGTGCCCTCTGATTGATCGCCTAGATTTCAACCCCCAAAAGAGAGATGTTCGACAAGAAATCTATTTAGATACTAAATATATGCAAAATGTCAAAAACTATCTAGCTGATATAGCCAAAAGGTAAAACTTCAATTTAAACATATTATTATCAAGTCAAGGTCAAGATTTCAAGATTGTACAAAACAGCACAAAAAAAACAGGGTTAGCTATTTCCTCTGATTCATTGACAGGTATAGCGTAAACTGTTTGTAACTGAAACCAGACTGTAATATATTAAAGGAAATAATGTAATAAAATCCTACTAAAAGTTAAAATGTTTTGCATACAAAATATGACTGTGTAACAGAATATTCATGACTAACTATTTTCAAAGGTGACACTGAAGTCAATGTTTTTCCTTAGCTCACCTAGGTAACGCAGTAGGTGTTTTTAAGTAACATCTCTAACTACCACAAGATCATTACATCGGTGAGGTATAGTTGTCGAATAATAAGTATTCGATCACAACGTTTGGTCTAATTAAAGTCTTATTTTTTAAATATTAATTTAACAAGTTAGTGAAAGTAAGGATGCACTGGTGAGAAATCCTGAATAGAGGGTGTATTTAATGTTCACATTTACGCGCCACCACTGACCCAGCAAAGCTCCCCTCATCTTCTAGAATGGCAAAACTGTAAATATTTAAGCAGTTTTTAAAGTGTCTTTTGAGGTCATGTCAAAATTTTTTGAAAAAAGCGCAAACAAAATGTGATTTTTGTTCTTAGGAATATACACAGGTGCATGTTCTTTGGGCGGCGTAAAAACAGCGCAAATATAAAAGAGGTCTCAAATATCTGCTGAATAGCAACTAAACATTTTGATGATAAGAAGAAAGTATGCAATAACCAGGAAATTAATGGTCCATCTCCACCTACATGACGAAACGTTACCAAATATCATGATCGTAAAACTTTTCCTCGTGAAATCGTATTGATACCAGAAGGTGCCAATTAACCAATTCATTTTGCCACCTTCGCAGACGCCCACTGGCATGATTGTGACTTCAAAGACATACTGACTGTCATCAGTTGTGCGGAGCGACAAAATTGCCACCGGCGGTATTTATCAACGCATCTCTGCTCTGACTGATGGCATGCATTGTACAGTAATTGATAAGTAAAATACAACTTGGCACTTGTTCATTAAAAGGTCTGTTTCCTTGTACATGTACATAATTGTGTTCAATACACAAACCATCATTGACAGGTGCGTTCTCTTTTTCACTAAAATTGTGTGAATGTTTATGGTTATGGACACTACAACTTGAACCTGTGTGTCTGATTATATGGTTAAACTGTAAAGTCACATTAATTTTTGTTAAGTCTTAAAACATCAGTCTATTTTAATGAATGTTCTTGGTTGGAAACCCTGTGTGTGCAAAAGGAGCCCACTAAATGGCACTTTCACTGGTCTGCTTGCAAGTCTGACTAAATTAACTTGAAACTTTGATTGTGCTGAGGTTGCAATGTATAGGTTTAAACTAAACTTAACATGACAAAACATTTGTATACCATATTCACCCTATTTAGTGCTCATGCCCCTAAAAGCGCATTTAACATGTATTTTGATTTGTAACAGTGTCAGTACCGGAAACATACACTGTCCAGCGCACTTTTATGCCTTATATATAAGTTTAGCACCCACCCTTTTCTGCTTTTTCTAAGCAACCTTGGCCCACAATGGGGTAAATACGATAATGGAAATGCCGATCTTTCATTTTGGATAATATAATTTAATTTGTTCATTGGCGTTTTTATTGTTAATTTTGAGACTGAACAGTGAACAGTGCAGATCATGATCAGACTACGGAGATGTCCAGCTAATCATGATCTGGGCTGATCACAAAGGCAGAATTATCCTCCACCATCTCGGTAAAGGTTAACAAAACGAATCAGTTAGTTTTTATCAAGTTTAGCAAACAACTGTACAAACAAGCATGATAAAATCAGAGCTTTAAAAAAGAAAAGAAAGATGTGGATTTTGCAATGCATGTACATTTGCACACTTCTGCATTCCTTAAATTTCAAATGCTATTACCAAAATGCACTTTAGCTTATCAATAGCGAATGAAGCAAATGGCATTCACATTTCAAAATCTTCTTAAGGCGTAAGTAGACAGATTAATATTTAATCTGCTAAAAATATTCAGACATGTCTGGACTATATTTTGTGGTTACACGACATGTACCATGGGTATTTTGGTGAAATATTATACAATTTACACATAGTCAAATCTAATTGGAGATTTATAAGTTCGTTTTGCTGATTTTACGGTTTACATTATTTGAACTGTATCATTTATTGTAAAGAGTTTGGTCTAACAGTATTTCAGACATTTTGCTGTTGCTGTAGACATTTTACGCCCATTCCAACTGTATATTTGGTCCTTTTTACAGACAGGCAGGGAAGAACCAGTACTGGACTCCTATCTTAGGCAAACTTCTTATGGTTTTGCTATTTCCTATAGCAGTGCATAAGCAGAAGTAATATGTAATTTATTGAATTTAAAGGTCTCCAAAAAAATAGCCCTGGTGGAACAGTATGTCCTTTTTCTGCTGCCAGCAAGTTATTCTGCCTCAGCAACCAGTGCAGATCATGATCTGCCTGCACATTCTGTATAGTCAAATCATAATCTGCACTCTGTTATACAGTCAGTCATTTTTGTGTAAGCACCAATTTGAACAATTAAGGGTGCTGATGGACACATTTAATGAAGAAATTTAACTGGGTACGGGCCAGATCTGTATTATAAGAGTACATTTTTCAGCGCCATAATTAACTGAACCTGAACTCTGAACCGTGAGCTTGAAGTTCAAGCCTCCTTAGTAATGCAAACAGGCTTAGAGTATAAAGTTAAAGCTAATTTAAGACACAATAAATTACTCCATGTATACACAAAATATAATTAAATACCAAGGGCCATAACTACTAAAAATGTAAAGCCTTAAAACAGGCAGAATTTGCTCCCTTTCATGACTGACAACAGTTTACTAGTTGACAGTGTTTGGTGAGATACAATCTTTATTCTCTCACATACACCAGTTTTTATTTTAAGCTTATTTTTATTTGCTAAACACAACTCAGTAGTTTACAACATCAACATCATCAATACTGTAACAAGAGATGCATGCTTGTAAAACCCCGAACCTCTGAAACATACATATCTCATCTTTCAATTTGGACAGTGTCATCAGTGAGCTGCTAAAAGGGTATGCAGTGAAAGTTTACTGACTGAATGGCAGAAAGTGAAGATCATGACTAGAGTACATGGAAGTACAGGTTGATCATGATCTACACTGGTCGCAAAAGTAGATATGTTTGCTGTCTGCAGAGCATGAGTTCTGGTTAAAGTCAGAAAGCAGTCAGGTATCTGAGTCTATTATGTAACATAACAATTTGTTCTTTTAAATTATAGCTTCACTTCTCTCCATCAAAGTTCAGCAGAGATTTTCTTGGACATCAAATGTGTATATATATAGGTACACTGCCATTAGGCCAAGAAATATAAAATTGTGTTTCAGGTTACAAAGGACAAAAAATAAATCTAACATGCTGTATTAATTTGTATTGGCCTTACAATGACAATAAGCCCTCAGTCACTGTATCATAATGGACAAACGTTCAACTCGATACAAAACTACATGTACATGTTATTTATATGACACTATCTTTCATCATTGGACATCACCGTTAGTGACACAGCTATGCTCCACTGCAACCCAGGGTGTCTGACGATGGCTATTTTTAAACATACACAACTAGCAAACAATTAATCTATGCTATAGAAAGATATGAGGGAAGGGAGACAACTCTGAAACTACTAAATAATATTCCTTACCATGCCATCGTTTTCATGAAGCATTTCCTGGACCTCGTCTAACTCAACGTAGCACACAGGATAGTACATCATACGCTGAGGTGGTATCTGACCTGGCTTGAACTTGTAAAACAGGTCCTGAAAGTCGGCATTAGAAGCAACTACAGACTGAGATATGCTTAACAAGTAAATAAATAAATTAATGCAGACCACTATACATGAACTACAAAACTAGTGATAAGAGAGACGGACAGACAAGCTGAATCCGGTCATAATTACCCCCCCCCCGTTACACTTTGTGTCCGGGGGGAAAAAATAATAATAATAATAATAATATCCCTCTGTGCTAGTGGTTGAGTTGCTGACTTGAAATCATTACTGAAACCTCACATAGATTGAGGGACATTTGTTTGTAAAACCTGCTAGAACTATAGAGCAAACAAGTCTAATTCACCTGTTTGAACTATAGAGCTGAGAAGGCTAATTTTATAATGTTTCGATAATTTGAGGGCAATAATCCAGGAGTGCCTAGGAAGATTTGGCTGGTTATCGAATTTGGCCTAGATATTAAATAGTGGAATCTGCCTGCCCACCCGCTCGCCACGGGTAATCTTACAAGACGGCCAAGATGACCCTATATCGCTCACCTTGGTACAAGTCTACTTGCCTGGTAGAAGATCACTAGATAATGTTATATACAATAGGTTTTCCTATATACATCTTTGTAAAACAAGTGACCCCCCCCCCCTTCCTGGGCAAGGTCAATTTTGACAACAGGGGCATAATTTGAACAAGAGATCTACTAGGCAATGCTACAAGCCAAATATCTAAGCTCTAGGCCTTGTGGTTTCAGAGAAGAAGATTTTTAAAAAGTTTTTCCTATATAAGCCTATGTAAAACTAAGTGACCCCCGGTGCGGGGTCAATTTTGATCCAGGGGTCATAATTTGAACAATCTTGGTAGAGGTCCACTAGCCAATGCTACATGCCAAATATCTAAGCCTTGTGGTTTCAGAGAAGAAGATTTTTAAAGTTTTTCCTATATATTAAGCCTATGCAAAACTAAGTGACCAATTTTCGTCAATAATGATGACACTGGGGTCATAATTTGTAATTGGTTAGGTCATTTCAAATGCTACATGCCAGATACCTAAGCTCTTTGTGGCTACAGAGAAGATAGAGTTGCATATTTTTAAATATTAAGTGGCCTATGCAAAATAATTGACCAATTTTCTAACTAAAAATGTGAATCCATACTGGAGACAAATCAGCGAACCTAAGGCCAGGTTTTTGATTTGTCTTTAACTTGAACCCGCCGCCCCTACTTTTCGTAGTTTCAAAAAAAAAAAATTTTTTTTTTTCAAAATCGCGAAATTTGATCTCCGTTTATACAAGTGATAACGTAGTGCATTCGTCTAGTGATTTTTTTGATTTGGGACCGAATTTGTGCCCATTCCCGTCCTACATGATGTATCCCATTTTTACACAACCCCCTCAAATGATGCTGGCAAAAGTTTCTGATTAAATTAACCAAATGCTTCCCAATTGTTATAAAATGTTAATTTTCCAATAAAAACGTTTCATATTCACTACTTGCAATTATTTGATTCCTTACAATGTGAAATAGTCAATCAAAATCACGTTTGTAATATATTTTCGCACCCCGTTTTTTAAAAACTTTTACCAAAGAAAACGTTTTCAGAAGACCAAAAAAAGGTAAAATGATTTGTTTCATTTGTTTAAAGCAATAATGCCTGTTGTTAATAGTTTTGTTACTGACACCAATATTTTTATCTGATAGTATTTTTCAAAATTTTGGGCCAAAACATTCCCCTCCTAAAATAATATATTTTATCCCCAAATGTTTTACAAAATATTACCCTCAGAATAGTGACAAAATTTTTGACTTACCTAAAATGCTGATAAATGTTTTTGATTAATTTAATCAAATGTTGGCCAAATGTTTTATAAAAATGCAACTTCCCATCAATCAAAAAGTTTCAGAATCATTTATTGCAATCACTTGATACCTTACAGTGAAAAGCGTGCTGAAAATCGCAGATTTTTCGTTTGTCACCTATTTTCGCACCCCGATTTTTGATTATTTTCGCAAAAAATGGTGAACACAAGACTCAGGGAATAATATTTGTATACAATGTTTTTCAATTGAAAATAGTAGTATTCATTTAATTCATGTGTGTTTTAACACCAATGTCTGATGCTTTGAAATGAAAGTATTTTTTATCCGAAAATATTAGTTAAATTTCTGTTTCTAATCTATATAATTGGGAAAAGACCAATGTATTAAAAGTCCACAAATTTTCAGGGCTTTTGCTCGGGGGGGGTTCTTAGTCAGATTTTAAATAAAAGCTGGTCCTCGATTAATACAAAGTTGGTCATGTATAAAAAGTCTTTTTTTTTCCCTCCTCCGAGGAGCTTTTAATTTCAAACTTCGAAACAAGTAATAGAAAAAATATGGCTAACCACTTGACTAAGAGATAGCTGATATTTGATAAATATCAACCTGGAGAATGCAAGTATTGACCACTAACTAAAAATATCCATGGAACGTCGCCCCCTTATGTGTTTAAATGATTCAGCACCTTCCGTAGTAAAATTAAGTTGGAAATTTGTATCATGCAACTTTAACGCAGGTTATGTTTTTTTAAGATGACATGTTGTCTTTGAACAACACTAAGTGGCAGTGTACCGGAACCATCCCGTCTTGAAGTTAATATTCACAAAGCATGTCATGATTCTGCTTAAAGCAATTGAAATAATGTTTGAAACACATTTTTGCCCCTGATACAAAATATTGAAAAATCGGCACTAATTGTGCTATGCAATCGTGTTTAAATTACTACGCATTCAAACACCTGACTGTATTTTATTCAACCACAAAATACACCGGGACGTTTTTTTTAAAGTAAACATCGAATATTAACCAAAATGTATTTTGAAAATGAATATGAATTATTGACTGTATGTTATGAGTGAACACAATGAATTGTCTTCATAAATATAAAATAAATCTGATACTGATTGTAATTTTATTTAAGCATGAAAAGATTTGTGACTGATGATTCAAGTGCCTGGAAGTCGCTTCCTGTTGATGCATACTTGGGGTCTCTAATTCGATAACAAAAACATTCATACACATGTATCTAAAAGTCCAGCTGAACCAAACACTTCTGTAATTGTGCATCAATGAATTTCAAATTTTGCCAACTTTGTGTCGACTTAAAATAAATGAATTGAATGTTTGCCTTGATTAAATCTGGACTGACTGTCAAAAGCAACTCAAGCTAGGAATGATATTTTCTTAATCAAACTAAACTAATTTTTATAAAATTAACCAAAAAAACATGCCCCAAGTCATGACTCAACCTAAAATGTTTGGCAATAGGTATTTATTTGGTAAAACCCCTTAGTGAATCAGGTAACTATGATGTTCATCGTTATTTCACAAACTTATGATAACATAAAGGCTTGTTTTACATTCTTATATTTTTACTGTATTTGCCATGAATCAAAAGTTTACTAGTGGCACATTCTTAATAAACAAGCAAATAAGCTTGGTCAGTTTTTAAAAGAAGCGTAGACTATGAATTTACAAAACAATGTTGACTTGCCGAAAATGAATTGTTTTGTTACCTTCTGAGTTTCCCAAATAATTTATAGTCATAGTTGGTAGCTTTGAACAAGGAGGAAGTCATCGGGGTATAAAAACTACTTACACGGATGTTCATGAAGGAATAAATCTTCTTTTTTCTAAGACGTACTGCACAGAATTAAAATTTACGAACCAGGATATGTTAGTGATAAAATCACATACATTTAATTAGCAGAAAGAAATATTCACCACATTGAAGATGCATGTGGTTATCTATTGTAGATGTGTATGAAATAAAACACATTATTTCTTGAATTTTGCATACAGTGTATTTTTGCCTACATCACAGACCCAAAATAGAATGTGCCATTATTATTCAAATCAATCTGAATTCATTTCTATCTGGGAATGAACCATCCATCACTAATCTAAACATTTGCGTGGACCAAAAAATGGCTAAAATTTACATATTTTACGCAGGTAACGGCAAAACATGTTATTCAATTTACAGCGAAATAACAAAGTATCATCACGCCTTGAATGCAAGATCTTTACATCCAAGTGCTATAACTGGGATAAAAAATTCTCATTTAATGAATAGTGCCATAATAAATCATTTCATAATAAAGCAAAACTCCCAATAAAAAAGTTAAATAAATTCATATTAACATGCAAAATGCGGACCACTGAAATTTTAAGCCTAAAACTGAAATTGCTGATGCACATTTAAACTGTTTACATGCATATTTTACTTTACGTATTTCAAAGAAAATGCTAAGATCACCCATAACATATTTGTAGAGACTACAATATATCCCATAAGCAAATCTGTGATCAAGAAAACATTGAGAAAATTCATATAGTCTTTCAGAACTATAGACATGATTACAATAAGGATGGCCATGTAACGAAACGTTTAAATTTAATTCTTCATAGACTGACTGTTAAAAAAATGTAGTCTGAGCGAAAATTAAAACCGTTTTCCAACATGATGCTCATATTATTAAGTGTTGAGATTTTGTTACTATGAAGAAAGACCTGCATACATGCTAAAGACAACATGTTAATGCCGTCAAAATAATTATGATTTAATACATTAGCATATATTAAAGCACAAATGAAATGAATATGTTTTGTACGCGCTGATTTGACGTCAATATTGGCAGTGCAAATGATACACATTCTATTATTTCCTGCGTTTCAGAGTGACACACTGAGAAACTTACTGCAGATATTATATATTTTTTGAAAAATTGAAAGCTTTGCCTCAATTAGCCTACAATGAAATTTTAATGCCTGAAAGATTTGATAATATTACATAATTGATGAAATTGACGTCATGGGCGGGGGAGAAAAACTACTCCAAATTTTCAGTTGAATTCACAATTAAGGCTATTTCCTTTATGTTTTCGACTTATGGTCATTTTATGACGTTTCACTGTACATGGCTGATGTTCTTAACGTTCTGACAGAACGGTTAATGTTATAAGGTGTCTGTTAATATATTTTTTTCAAAAAATATTGAAAAGTAAAATTTTAGTGAAGAACAGGCACAGTTGCATACATAACGGGTTGAGCCCTTTAACGGGCATTGAGTGAGTAGTAAACAAGAGCTGTTTGTAAAATATGTATGTACCCTTTGATGCAATCAGTAATGTGGAAAAAGAAATACATTTAGCTTGGAAAAAAATAATTTTGGGCCTTAAAAAGTACAACAACAATTGACCTTTGACCTACTGAAATCAAAATCAATTTTCTGGAAACCATACTATTCCCAGTCACTGTGACCTTGACCTTTGACCTACTGACCTCAAAATCAAATGGGTTCATTTGCTGGTCATGACCAACCTCCACACCAAGTTTCAAGATGCTAGGCCCACGTAGTGGTGACCAACTTGCACACAAAGTTTGAGGATTGTAGACCAAAGCGTTCTTAAGTTATCATCCTGAAACTGTTCTGTACCCAACTACCAATTCCAGGTTTCTGTGACCTTGAACTTTGACCTTCTGACCTCAAAAGCAAATGGGGTCATCTGCTAGTCATGACCAACCTGCACACCAAGTTTGAGGATTGCAGGCCAAAGCATAATCTATCGTCCAGAAACCATTCTCTACCGACGGACATGTGCAAAGCAATATACCCTCGCTTCTTTGAAAGGGGCATAAAAACATGTAAACCTATCTGAGCAGCCGATCAAATGATACTAGTTTACCAACATTGATCAGTTGTGTAGGTGTTCAAGCCAGTTATTCCAGACATTGTTTGTAAAATTCCAGACATTGTTTTTAAAATTAACTGTTTTTTGTAGTGTCTGGTACATGAAGGGTGTCTTTTAATGGAATTTCCAAGTCTGAAGAAGACGGAATTTATTTATTGATTATTTCATTTTGTCTTGATTCAGTTTTATTTCTAGAAAATTCATTTTTAGCTACCTGTTTTCATCGAATTGTTTGCATTGTAATTTTTCTCACATTCACAGGATTTTCTATAGAAATTTTTGGAATAGTTGATGCGACCTATTGTAGCACGCTGCTTCAGTCTTGACATAATTTGTTAACAAAAAGTATATAACTTAAGATGAAGCTCTTACTTTCGAGCTTTGTCGCCTTCCGTCATGTTGGTGTATCCCTCACAGACCACAAAAAATTAAACCTGTTGCATGTATACCACAGAGGTCCGTACTGGTACATAGAGAAAGAACAGTGCTTTTCCTGTAGAGAGGTTCCAATGAATAAAATGCGAATGTTCTGTGTGAGGTTTTGCCGGGATTAAATGCCTGTTTAAACCGTATTTCAGTCATGTTAAAGGGTGAGTACTAAAACCCTATCCTCCACTTTCTATCGTGAAGAGACATGGTCTTAAGCAAGGCTCGTACACCTGATCCCTCCAATAATGAGAGGTTACAGTGCTTTCAAGTCAGCGACTCAAACCACTCGACCGCAGCTGCAGATTACTTTAAAGTCAGTATAGACAGAAAATATCTAATTACAATGCAACTTCTCTGGTGCGAGCAAACTTAAAATCACAGAAATGTGTTTATTGTAGTGTTGTAATGTGGTGTTGCTCCAGAGGGTTTGGTTCTTTATATAACTGATGGAATAGGAAATAAAATGTGTGTCTTTTTAGCGAGGTTGTTGCTCTAGGGAGGTGTGGGTCAGGTTGATTTGACCATATGCATGTTCAGGTAAAGCATACAATACAGAATCCAGAACTTGTGTAGGTGTTAAAATATAATAATATACAAACAGGATGTGGATTTTGTGGTACAAACATCTGCATTATCTTTAATTAAAAAACTATTTCAAAATTTATTATATATTATGATGTATGACATGGTATTAAGTTTCATATTATTTGACTGCACCATAAATTTTGTCGGCAGAATAACATCATTCTTTAAATGTTCTTATTTGAGCACAAAGCATCCGAAATTTAAGAGATTTTTTGCCATCTGAGTTAGCACACACCCGAAACATTAGCTATAGTCTGTATGCAAACATAATTAAAATTCTAATCTTTGTATCTGATAACATTTATTCATCTTTTAAAAGAATGGAAACACCATTGTACTACAGTAAAATTTCCTTCATCATCGTTAAAATTCTTTTGAATGTGTTTGAAAAGAAAACAGGATACTTGCAGTTTATATCCTGAAAAACTGCACAAATGCTTTTTTACATGTTTTATACTTTATGGCCACTTTGGCATTCTGTGTTTAACCCGATTTTCATATGCGTCCAAAATGGAACATATTTTTGGCAATTCATCACGTGTCAGGATAGGTTTTACCATGCAACGCAGATGAGCAAGATGTACGCATGTACCAAATTTCAAAGAAATGTGACAACATTTAATTTTACAGATGAAAGGTACTGACCCATCTTAAGACACAGAAGTGTGTGATCTGATTGTACTAGAATTTTGTCGATCAGAAATATTTAACTTTATGCATTCATAGTTGCAAAGGTCAAACTGTTATATTTCTGCTGTGCAAATAATTTGTTCTTTAATTAAAATCTTAATAATATCTAATGAAAAGAAACATTAATGGAATGATAACATGAAATTTCATGCTTTGGATAACTAAATGCCCATCAAATTGAAATAACCATGCGCAGTATGGACAAACAACATGAAACAGATCTGCAACAGGAAAACCATAATTAAAGCAAAAGTAAACAAAGTTTATAGCCTGTATGTACCACATGGTGACATGCCTTAGACAAAGTATGAATGCCTTACACCATTCGGCAACAGAAACAACAACTTGTAGTACCTTCTCCACAGTTTCTTCTTTTATTTCATCTTTTGTATCATCCAAAGATTTCAAGCTGATTTTGACGTTATGTTTCTGGTTACGATAAACCTGGTTCCATTGGTGAAGCCTGAGAATATCTCGCTTCGCTTTAACCTCCACTTGCCCTGGTCTTACTAAAAAATTAAAAACCGCATGTTTTCCTTTTTTGTCTTTTTTTTTACCAAAAGTTATATAATAGTCATACCTGTTTAATATAAAGAATACAAATGGAAAACTGAAAACTTTTTATCTAGGGGATAATTATTGGATTTGCTGTACCAACATGATAAAAGAAAATGTTTGATATGTGAAAAGAATTTGAAATGTAAGTGTTGTTGTTTTGTTTATTTAATTACTCCTATAATACCATGTCAAAATCCTCCCTCGACTTATGGAAGGGTCTAGTCTAAATTACCCATTTTAAAGCCAAAACTACACTCTCGACTTATGGCTGAGATCAATTTATGGCCAAGTATTTACTGTCTTTCACCAAGTGGGCACCAAAAGTGTTATTTTCATGAGTGGTTGTGGAATAACTACTTTTGGTGTCCATGAGTGAAATTATCATGATATTACATAGATACCAACAGTTTTATTTAACACTATTGGTTAAAAATGTAGAAGTGAGTGTACCAAACGGCCCTATTTAACTGTCTTTATCCAAGTAGTTTCACTGCAAAATTTGTTAATCCAAATTAAATTTTGATAATTTCACTGAGTAACCAGTGAGTTTATCGGGATATAATCCATTGCTACATTTCAATAAACCACTGAAAAAAAACCCATAAAATACCAGTAATCATAACAAATGGTGTTTATTCACAAGTGTATGTACTTAAAGAGGAAAAGTTTTTATTTCTTGCTGAGCTTAACTTGCACAGCTGCCTTCATCAGAGATGGTCTTTAAAAGTCCCAGGATCAAATTCAAAGTCACAGAACATCACAGATATCATTGAAAAATGCTGCTCTTTATCTGTCTAATATCAGCTACTTATTGATACAAAAACCAAAGTTAGAAATGTTTTTGGTACAAATAAAGGTAATTTCCGCTGGTTTCCCCGGAAGACATCATTCTTGGTAAAACTAGAACTGTCATAAGAGTGATGAATTTACCCCACTACGCTTTGTCACGAAGATGGCAACCATAAAAAAGGAATGGCCCACAGGCATAGAGGAGTTTTATAGTTGAGTTACATCCGGAACTGTTTACATTCAGTTCTGAGTCACTGTGACCTTGACCTTTGACCTACTGACCTAAAGTTGAACTTGACCTGTATTTCATGAAGTTGCACTGTGTACCAAAATTTTCAAAAGGGTAAAGTCGTTCATGAGTTATCCCGGAAACCATGAAAACCAACAGCCGACAAACAACCCCCAACCCCCCCCCCCCATACCCCCAAACTCCCCCCTTGTGGCATAAACATGTAACTGTGCTCCTCGGACTTTGATACACACAAAATCCTATAGTTCAACAAATGAATACCTTGTATGTCACAAAATGTACAGTCATGTTATTACAAAATTACCAGAACATACTGCCTAAGAAATTAAAATTTTGATGGGACCAGTCTAAATTGGTCATTGGTCAGATTAATGCTAGCCAATCAGATGCCACTGATTTAAGGCTGGTCTCAAAGACAAAAAACTGTTACTATATATAACACTTAAGCACAGTTTTAATCAGGAGACAAACCAAAAGACCATTCAATTTGATAAGTAACCTGGAGCCAGTTGTTGGGACTGTAAGCAATTGAAAGGTATTTAAAACAGCCTTATAGGTAAAAAAAACCATGTCATTAATGCAATATGCTTTTCTTCCATCACACATAATTTGGTTACATAGTTACCCTGTCTTATTCTGAAGTCGATTGTCTGGTATATTTTAGCTGATGGATTGCGGGAAGGGTCGAACCCAAACTTGTTCCACTGTCCTCGCCATGGCCCGTCAAGCCAATAGAAGCACAATGCAGGCAGGAAAAACTTCAGCTTCTCACCACGTAAACCAGTCAAGTGTTCAATCTCTATCTTCAAGTTCAATGGCTTCTTTTCAAACAACTGAAATACCATGTACTACAGTAAACTCGATATATAACGACTACGGATATAGCACGGGTGGTGAACAAAAAATGTCACGTGACCACAAATGCAAACGTCGTTGGCAAATTTTGAGGAATTAACACCGACTCGGGTATGTTTTTTCCCGATTTTTTTTCGTTATACTTAAGAGTTGGTTAAAGAGACCTAGAGCAAAAAAGAATGCATAAAATTGTCTCTCTGCCAATGTATTGATCACCATACACATATGTATGGTTTTCGAGAACAATTTTATACAGAGATGCAAACATACGTAGCTAACTCATAAAATGTAAGTGATCGAGATCAAAAGCCATCAGTTTTTCACATTTATGTATTTCGATTGTTCATCAATGTTTCTAATGTGTTATAGGGCCATTGTTTGCGATTTATTTTATATAAAAAGTGGATTTCATTAAGAATTTCATATTTGGCAAACGCCTGTTCGCGTTTTTATGATGCAAACGTACGTAGGCTTACTAAAATGACGAAACGCACTTAGGCCACGTATATATCGTTTATTAAAAAACTGAAATATGCCTAATTGACGAAGTAAACTATAAGTCATCGATATTAAGATTGCCCTTGTCTTTTTCAGATGTCACTTGTTTGCCGCGTTTGTGGAAATGTGTTCAAAAGGACATGAGGGTTGAAAATTCATAAGCGGCGACATGAAGGTGTAGGAATATATACTTTCTGTGAGAAGCAATTCTTTTCAAAGGGAGCATGACAGGGCACATGTGAAATAGAATTATGATTTTGAAATGTTTCTCATAGTCTCTTATAACTCAAATACGAGTGGCATTGTACATGTGCTAATGTAAAATAACTGTGATACTTTGTATATGATTGTATATGCAATGTGATATTATCTATGTAATGTACAATGATGAGACTGAAATAAACAATAAAATCTAAAATCTGTCAGTGTATTTTGCATATGTTATTTGTTGTAAATACGTCAGGGTCTTCAAATTAAAATTCCCTGATAACATATATGGAACATGTATTATGAACCAATCAAAATATAATCATATATCAAATTGATTGCCAAATGCTTTCCCAGGATGATTCGATGATAATGTGTATATAATGTATGTACAAAGTTTTTAAAGTTTTATTTCATGCAAATCTTTTCATATACACCTCCAGTGGCAAATTTCACATACGATATCTGTGGATTTTCCGTCTTGCAAACGACATGTCGTCTTGATGTGCTTGACATTTGTGCGAAGTTATTTAAAATCCTTAGATGCATGACAAAGTTACCGTCCGGACACAAATGTGTAAGTGGGGATGCACAGACCGACGGTGCGATTTTAATATGCCACCCTCGGGAGCATAATAATGAGTAAACAAGAGGGCCAAGATGGCCCTATATCGCTCACCTTGGTACAAGTCCACTTGCCTGGTGGAAGATCACTAGATAATGTTATATACCAAATAAGTTTTCCTATATACGCCTTTGTAAAACAAATGATCCCCCCCCTGGCAAGGTCAATTTTGACCCCAGGGGCATAATTTGAACAAACTTTAAAGAGGTCTACTAGGCAATGCTACATGCCAAATATCTAAGCTCTAGGCCTTGTGGTTTCAGAGAAGAAGATTTTTTAAGTTTTTCCTATATATTCCTATGCAAAACTAAGTGACCCCCGGGGCGGGGTCAATTTTGACCCGGGGGTCATAATTTGAACAATATTGGTAGAGGTCCACTAGCCAATGCTACATGCCAAATATCTAAGCTCTAGGCCTTGTGGTTTCAGAGAAGAAGATTTTTTAAGTTTTTCCTATATATTCCTATGCAAAACTAAGTGACCCCCGGTGCGGGGTCAATTTTGACCCAGGGGTCATAATTTGAACAATCTTGGTAGAGGTCTACTAGACAATGCTACATGCCAAATATCTTAGCTCTAGGCCTTGTGGTTTCAGAGAAGAAGATTTTTAAAGTTTTCCCTATATATTCCTATGCAAAAACTAAGGGCCCACCCGCGTGGGGTCAATTTTGACCCGGGGGTCATAATTTGAACAATCTTGGTAGAGGTCCACTAGACAATGCTACATGCCAAATATCTAAGCTCTAGGCCTTGTGGTTTCAGAGAAGAAGATTTTTAAAGTTTTTCCTATTTGTTGCCATAGCAACCAGAGTTCTGCATGGAATGGAATTCTTTGAACAATTTTGGTAGAGCTTCATGCAAGGAACATTCCTGCATAGTTTTATCAACATTGGCCTAGAGGTTCAGAGGAGATGTCATTTGAATCAAAATGTTGACTGACGACGGACGAATGGACAAAAGCTCACCCTGGCGTAGCCAGGTGAGCTAAAAAGCTAGTTTCTTTTAAAAACACACTGGAAGACTGACCTCAGTAAGTATTTTCTCTGCCTTTGGGTCAACAAACTCTGACTTGGACTTTTTCACAGCCTCTGGCATAGGAGCCGTAGGGATTGTTTCTCCGAAGTTGACAAATATCGTAAATAAGGATCGCCTCTGTCTTACTGTCAAACATAAAACAAAATTATTACAATTGTGTGTTAGCGGTCACCTGAATTAAAGTCCAAGGATCACTTTGAATTTACTGATATAGTAAAATAAATTTACTGTTAGAATAATGATATAACCATGTTATAACTTATATTCAGTTTAAAAGAATGTTGACATCTTCATTTCTTACGTATTCAAACTGTTTCTTCACAAAAGAGAGTGGCCAGAAACTTTCTTATTTTTTGCAATATCATTGAAAAAAAGACTGTTCTATATTTCTAACATATATGCTGATTTAATAAGAAAAGTTAGGATTGTTTTTGGAACAAATAAACTTTAAGGTCATTTCCGCCGGTTAGACATCTTTCTTGGTAAAATAAGAGCTCCTTCTTATTGTGGTCCGTGGACACATGCTATAGGAGCCAATACTAACATATCCTAACTGGCTACTTCTGATATATACCTTGACTGGTTGATTAAAGGGGCACACCCAATAACTAGCAGATTATTTTCACAAAATCATAAAAATAGGCTAACTGGATGAAAAATAATAAATTCATACATTTTTCAAGAAGAACATAATTATACTGAAAAAATTTCCTTTTCTGCACAAAATGCAAATATATGGACCATTTACAATAAATCGCTACCCATCCAACAACTAATTTTAACAAGAAGATTTAAAGTACTGCAACATGTTTTATTTCGCTTATTGTTCTGGTTACAACTGTGTTGTTTTGTCAAATCTTTTATGTTTGGGGAAAATTCTTTTCTTTAACACATTATAGTTTTCAAGCTATTCCAAAATGCAGTCAGGGAGAGCATCTTGCTTTAACTGTAGTCCAGCCAGGCATACGAGCAACAAGCTGTAACAGATTACCTGAACCAAAAACTATACACAAATTTAATCAACTTATGCAATCAGGGCTGCTGGGCATTTTTACCCTCTATATCAGAGGCTGGTATAACATGTATAAGGTGTCATCCCCAACTAAAATTTGTTTAAAATCATGCAGTTTTGCCAGAATTTTAGTGTCCCCTTCCGATAATTATCACTTAAATTTTCCCCAAATTGAGGGGCTAGGGTGTCTTCCCCAAACTTGGAAAAAATGCCCTTGCAATGTATTCTGAAAAGAAGAACATACTTCTACCCAAATTTTTATGTCCTTTTAATTCTAAATGATTGTCTAATAATAAATTATCATGGTATACACTTATCGCAATGACAGAATCACTTGCCGACAGCGGGGTTCAATTCACAATTATCGTTAACATTTCACTGACCTGTGCCTATTAGGTTAGGTGGTCGGTCAGAGTCCGGATTCTTGTAATCTGGTCTGTGTTTCATCTCCTGTTTATACTGGAATTCACAAGGCTTATCAACCCGAGAGAACACAAGCGGAGGAATGTACAGCGGGACATCTCGACTCATATACTCCTTGAGGGGTACGAGTTCATCCAGACGTATCTTCTCATATATACTCTCATAGCTTCCATCTTTGTTTATCTTCATTGGCATATACTGGAAATCAACCATTGCTGCAACAAAGTTTAAAAGCCACGTCTCAAATTCATTGAACAAAATGGACTTACAGGGAAAGATTTGAAAAAAAAAAACATTAACAAAATTTAGATCTTTTTAGTTAAAGCTTCAAGTACAGTCCAACTTTCATGAATGGCAAACACCTCTCCAGAACAATAATCTCCCTAGAAAGACACATATATTTACTTTCCCATTGTGTCAATTTTATAAGGAGTTGACCTCACAAGAACAACATCTCGCCACAACAAACACATTAAAATGTTCCCAAGGGCGTTTGCTTCTGAGAGGTTGCACTGTAATTCCTTCTTAGCTGAATGAAATTTCTGTCCTATATTTGCTACTTCCAGTATTAAGAAGTTTACCTTGAAACTTGTAAATGGTTTCCACAGTGCCTAACACTTCAACTTTAAATTCTTCTTTACCATCTGATTTCCGTCTCCTTCTACGCACCTTCATCAACAGATTTGATACATTTGTTCTGAAATAATTACATAATAATATCCACAATCTGAAATATGAATCATTGATTTCAATCAAAGACTTCAAAGACTACATGTATGTAAATGCAAGCTATCCTTTCTATGGCAGCTTCATTAGCAGTCACTGTACATACTGTACGAAAACATTTACACAACTACTGATGCATCGGGAATACGGCATTTCCTGTATAACTATACAGAACTTTTGTAATAAAATTGGAAATTTACAATGTTAGTATCATTACAGTGAATACAATAGAACATTACAGTTGTTAACTGTAAATATTTTAACATTTAAACAGCGAAAATCAGGAGACCCAACAGGATTTCTAGTTTAGGAGCCCTTCCTTAAAGTTGGTGCCCTTGAGAACTTGTTTGCGACATGCTTTGCAAAAACAGACATTTTTAATATGGTTTTAGTGAGAATCAGAAAAGTCAGTACACATGTACTCAGATATCGTGAGCTTACAGTCGGAAAATCAAGCACACTTAAATTCACTTAGTCTATCATCTAGATTTTGTCAGATGTTTTTCATGAATACTGTTACCCTGAAAGGGTCGTTAAAAAAGTTTTCACAAAATTAATGGGTGGAATAGAGACAAAAAAATGGAACACTTAATTTTTTACAGCTGATTTTATCATACAAAGTATATTCACCTATCACCATATGTCGCCTTGCAGTAGAAATCTTCTGGCCTCCAATGCAGAGGCAGTCTTTTAATTGGATCTGCATAAATCTGTATACAGTAATAAAGAAGTGGTAAATCAATTTAAAATGTATTTTTATTAGATAATGTACACAATTACTGTCATGTAAATTGATCCAATGTAGTGAGTTCTAAGTAATTATATTATCCATTTAAACCTACATGACCTACACCACTAGACATCATGCTTGTTTTTATTTTTTTCATTTTTCAAATTTATGATGTTTGTTTTTTTACATTGAATTTTTGCTAAGCATGATGTCTAAACATTTTGCACGAAACACACTAACAAAATTTCCAATACACACTGGCATACAAAATGTGTACATGACTTTTGCAAGGCACTTGAACAGGAATGTGAGATATGCACCACAGGGGTCCAGTCAGCCATGCGAATTCACGGCTGGGGTCAATTAACATGACTGGTCATTGGTAGACTAGCTTCTGTTTATCATATTCAGCTACTGTATATCATTATATGCATATAATATAGAAACGGGATGTTAGTTCTACATAAATTTACAAACCTTTATAAGATATGATTATTTTATTTGCACTTACTTAAAAGAATAAATTTCTTTTATGTTTCAACTGTGACATTAATTTTCTAAACAAAGTGATAGTGGGAAACTGGTACAATTCGGAAACTGGCCTCATACCAGTAGATGATGAGTTTATTAGATCTCAACAACTCTACACAGACCGCAAGCGTACAATTATTTTGACAATAGTAGTATAGTCACTATAGGTCCATGCTATTCTATTGCGTGCATTTAAATTAGGCTTGGACGAGTTAGTGACAGTTATAAAAAGTATGATCTATGACAGTGTCACGCCGCAGAACCAAGTTAGGCTTTAATGGAACTAAAATGTATCCAAAATCAACATATCCGAAATACATCAAGTACGTCGCGGAAACATATTATACTGAACCTTTTCCAAATTTTTTAGGCCACCTAGTGTGCTTAGAGCCTTCTCTGGTCTCTGCACTAAAGCTGGGTGCTCAACACATACATATCGTTTATTTTTATTATATGAAATATCAATTTTCACGTTTTTATCCGTCCATGTTGACATTTTCGAGTTTTTCTAAGCAGAGTTATCGTTCTTTGTATCCTTCTTAATCTCTAAAATAAATGCGTGCCAATTTTTTTTATGATGCCATTAAATTTTGCGATTATAAAAATTCAAATATTGTTATAACTATATACACTTTATTTCATATCATTAATAATCGCTTCTTGCTTGAACGAAAGCAATAATACCGTACTCGAGTTAGAGGCTTACGAAAAAGATGGCAGCGCCCATGTCATAAACTTGCGCAATCTGGCAAAACACATTTATTGAGGCAACTTTGTGTCGAAAGGAAGACATTTAATGTAAGAAAAATATGTGCTATTGAAAATTCATCACGGTAAATCCTTTTATTCCAATTGTTGTCACAAATAATTCGCTCTACCAGTCTACCTTAGCTACCAACATCAAATTATTTAGGCAGTGTCTAGAGAACCGGAACCGGTTCCCTAGACAGCGACCTTAGCGAACCGGAATCGGTTCTCTAGCCTATATCAGTCTATACACTAGCGAACCGGAATTGTTTTCCTGCATATATTACAGGTATTGTGATAAGAAAATAGATTATTTATAATTATAAAGTGAAAACTTCCATTTAAACAAGAAAAATGTGGGATTTCAGTTTTTTGCATTAGTTTTCAATGTGTCGATTGTCGAATTGATCTCCTTCGCCTTCCGCACCCTTCCGCCCTTTTTTAATATGATGTCTACATGTGTACGCTGGCGGAATGGTAGTCTACTACAATGATCTACCATTTCGCGGTGAAGCACAGGGACAGGAGGATAATAGTCGCGCGGGTTGTTGCAGAAGTTACACAGGTGGAAGCTGGCGAAGTTTGACATAGTTTCATACAGTCTTCATACAGATAGGTAAAAATGATATAAAAATTTAACAATCATCAGTTACTCCATGCCCTACTTGATATAAGAAATGAATTCCGCAGCTGTGGTGTTCAGCACGTCGTTTTGGAGCCTCTTCCATTGTCATCACACGCCGATACAAGTTATGCAGGCGTCTTTAACAAGACCTTTTTGAAACTCCCACTTGACAAAATATGGTCACATGGTCCAGAGTTAATGAACAATGACGTTATAGACAGGCGTGATGGTGTGGTTAGAAGAGATGTTGCTTTAAGTTCACCGACAGCATCGTCATGCCTTCCTGAACCAGAGGTTCTGAAAACAGTCCTTTTCAGGGCTAAACTGACTCTTAATAGGGTCGACGGGCCATGATCAGAGCTCCTCGTGGTGTAGCCTGGATGTGACATAATGACGAAGCAAATGCTTATGTTATTTAGGTTTAATTATTTCTCTCTAGCTATATTACTAAAATCAAAAACATTTACAGAAAAATTGTGCTTTTCTGTTTCAATGCTATTCATTATGTTATAACTAAACGCTCTCCTTCGTCATTCTGTTATCTCTAATACTAATACTGCGTTAAGTCTTTCATGTCATAATTTTAGGAAGGATCTCTAAATATTCCTCTTCCGAATTACATATTTAATGATAACATAATAATCAACATATGCTTGTTTATATAGCTGTATCATAAACGTGCCGATAACAACACGCCAAATAATTCGTCCGAATATTAATTCCGGTTCGCTAAGGTCGCTGTCTAGGGAACCGATTCCGGTTCTCTAGACACTTCCAATTATTTAAAACCAAGGTCTTTCAAATAGTATGGTCCGGAAACGCCCTCTATAAATGTCTTATCGTACTGATAATCTTGTCTCGCCTGGAAGCGTTTATCACGCCGTGCATTTACACGCCGGCGAGAAACTGGTATTTGTCCGATAGCTGTATGCAAAACTGCCCGTCATTGTGTCATTTAAATCCACATTTAATTTAAAAAATGGTATAATTGGAAAGCTGATGAAATTTTCTGTAAAACTGTGAAATTAAAACCTCTATATATAATTAACTTATTATCTTTACGCGAGTTAAACACGGTCCATGCTATTCCGTCTTGGGATGGTAATTTGACTCGCGAACTGGTCTTACAAAACTGTACGTTATTATGTTATAAAATAAAAAAACGAAAATCTAATTCTATCCGTTCAAAAATAACTCTTAATTTACATTTTAATTAGCATTTTCCATCTTTGACCCTAAATATATAGTGAAAACCTGTGCACAAAATATCACCGTATCGAAAAAAAATCACCATTGCGCCATTTTTAGATTTTGAACGGATCTAACCGTCCCAGAAAATTAAAATACGGGTGAAATACAAAATCTAAGACATAACAGACGACATTAGACTTAAATCTATGAGAAAAGATGTTACATCAATCCCATGAACACCATGCAAGTAGAAAAGAAGCGTAAAATTAGGTCGGTTTTGGCTTTTGGTCATTTTGAAAAACCCGTTCGTATGAGGTCAACTTTCCAAAATGCGTAAATCCACCTAAAACGAAACATCGGTAAATTCATTTATGTAATGATAAGGGAATGCATATTTGTATTAAGGATAACTTTGTTGGTCAAATTGATTGGTAAAATATCGAGATATCTGATATAAAGTATCACAATTTCTTTTTTTTCAAAATGGCGGGTCCGGATGTTTGTCACGTGTCCGGGCGTTATTTCGTATTACCTCGTTCCGCCTTTGTTAAAACTAAAAGACAATTTTAACAGGCTGTGATAAGTTGATTTTATAGCTTGTTCAAACTGTTTCATCAAACTTTATGGAGGGCCTGGATGCATGCTTTTTAGCACGACTTTTCTTTGAAAAGGGAAGCTATCCTCCGCGTTGGTGTCACACCTTGGTTAAGTTTTTCGTACCAGCCCGCTTTATTTCAAAACCATTAGAGGAATTGCTTTGAAACTAGAGTTGGGTACCACCAAGAAAAATATGCCGTGGTATACCACGGTTTTTTACTAAATACCACAGTGTGCACCATGGTATACCGCCAATTTAACATTATTGATAAATTGTGCTATCATGTAATTTTCAAAAACAAAAAATTGTTATGTCAACAATATTCATTCAGAAAAAAATATTTAATAATCAAATTCAGAAATGTATTGTCTTTGAAATTAGACATTAATCTTTAATAGAACACATCAAGACTAGGAAAGTCAACAATATGAATATGTTAACCTATAACAGTCAGGGGTGTAACTTGTTTAAGTTATTTTAGTGTTATTTTAGATAACTTGTACAAGTTATATTTATCTTTTATTCATCACTCACTTAATCACTTCTTTAAGTTATTTTTCAGTCATGATCACTTATTCAAGTTATTTTCATCCAAACAGTGCAAAGATTTAACATCATTTTTTCACAAGAATACAAATTTTCTGGGGAGTTACACAATTTTTTTCTATTTCTATGATCATTGAACTTCAAGATCATGAAATAAAATATGTTACGCATTGACAAAACCCTCTTACGCAAGGGCTTTGAAGTAGGACATTTTTCAGGTCATCTGTTAGACAATTTTGGCAATAAATCCATTATGTCTAATTGAAAAGTCATTACTGTCAGCTATACATTTCTTCCTCTTATCTAAAGGTATTTGCAGAGGTAATCTGCTAGTAATGAAGAAATTCAAGAAAAACTGAAATGTTAATTAGTAACCTGTATACGTTATTTTAACATATTTCCATTATTTTGGTCACCTCAACTTTCAAGGGAGTTAATTCTTTCAGCAAAGGGAAGTAATTTTATTAACAAAATGTTTCAAATATCACTTACAGAAGTTATTTTCAAAATAACTTATACAAGTTACACCCCTGACTGTATAAAGAAATACAAAATTTGGAGAAAAACTCTTTCATGTTTGCCAAACAAATATTTTTGATGGATTATTAAATTCTTTGTTTTTAATATGCATGGTCCTAAAAGGACGTAAATAACATTGCAAACACATTAATTTTCGATCCATTTCTATGCAGACATGCTGCAAAACAATTTTATTGTTGAAACAATTAAAAACTAAACAGCAATAATAAGTCTTTTCGGCGAAATTTAAGGGCTAATGACTAAATGAGCAAAAAACACTCTAATTTTCGAGGTCACTTCTCTTCAGGCACGCCGCTCTTTCTTTCTGTTGTCTGAACAATTTAACATTATCTGTTATTATCAATAAATGGTCCTGAAAAACACGCTAATTTTCACTTAAATTCTCTCCAAACACACATTGTTCCCCATTGTTTAAACACTTATTCTTTTTTAAAAAGAGGAAGAGAAATGAGTTTGTCGGCGAACCTCGGTTTACCTGTATACCTGTTAAACTGCGCACCTCTATTTGAAGATTACCATACTTGTTTACCATCATAACCTCCATCAACAGACTTAGAGTACATAACCATGTCAAGGTTTTTGTCAGAATTATGGCCCTTTTTCAACTTAGAAAGAGCATTGAGCTTGGTTAAGTTTTTCGTACCACCCCACTTTATTTAAAAAACATTACAGATATTGCTTTGAAACTTACCATACTTATTCACAGGCCACCATATCTATAAAAAAAAAAAATAAAAAAAAATGTACTTTTTTTTTTTTTTAAATAATTTTTTTATGGTGGCCTGTGTACTTATTTACCATCATTACTTCCTTCCACAGACAAGGGTACATTTATACTCTGAAAGGGTTTTTGTCAGAATTATGCTCCTTGTTTGACTTGGAAAATACATTCAATAGGGTATAAATCCACTATTGACTTGACCCTTTGAGATATTGCTTTGAAAGTTGGAATACTTGTTTGCATCATTACCCCCATCTGTAGGCAAGAGAAGGTAACTCTGTCAAGGATTTTTTTTTAATTAAGGCCTTTTATCGTCAGAGAATCTTGGTAAAGTTTTTCGTACCAGTCGACTTTTTGACTGAATTGTTTAGGATATTACTTTGAAAGTTGGAATACTTGTTTGCGATCATGATCCCCAGACATAGGCAGGAGAAGGTAACTCTGTCGAGGATTTTATTTGAATTATGGCCATTTTCGACTTAGAATCTTGGTTAAAATTTTCATTCTTGTCCACTTGTGACTTAACCATTTGAGATATTACTTTGAAAGTTGGAGTACTTATGTACCATCTGTAACTCTGTGAAAATGTTTTTTGATTTGTATATAGAAATTCCTGATTAAAGTCTTGTGTGCAACTGGCACTGTCATGTACATCATTATATCAACCACTTGAAGTATCGATCTACAACTTTCAGTAGTATTCAGGGGTATCAAACATTTAAATTTGATAACTCTTGATTTAATATCTTGATACAGATCGTTGTTTTGCCTTTAACTGTCAAAGTTTTGTTTTATTAGCAAGCACTAAAAAAGTCAAGCTTGCTGTCCTACTGACAGCTCTTGTTGCTAAATGCTATATGCTACTTGCGAAATGCTATATGCTACTTGTGAAATGTTATATGCTTTTTGCAAAATGCGACATGCTTTTTGCGAAATACAGTAATATTTATAATAACATTTTGTTAAATTCTATATGGTTTTGGCTTAATGCTATATGCCCATTGCGAAATGCCTTTTGCTTAATGATTCACACGATACTATTTAAAGTATCATTTTATGAAATGCAAAATCCTTTTTTGCTAAATACAAAATGTATTTTGCTAAAATTTATGGGATATGGTTCTTCACAAATCTTTTTGTAAATGCTTCTTTAATGCAGTATGCATTTTGCTAAATGCTTCTTTTTGCTAACCCTAACCCTAACCATATGTAAGAAGATATGAATAACTTTCAAGATTTAATAATGAACTATAATTTGGTCAAAAGATATAAATTTTCAGGCATCTCTATGGCATCCTGAAAATCAATATCTTTTTAGAGTGTAGTATGTTGCAGTTAGCATGAAGTATTAAGCAAAGATTTCGCAGGAAGCATATTAATATTATCACAGTTCACAAAAAGCATTTAGCAAAGACTTGGCAAGAAGCATATCGCATTTAGCAAAATGCATTTTGCATTTAACAAAATGTTACTATGAATTGTTTTGTGTGAAGCATTAAGCAAAAAGCATGTCACATTTAGCAAAAGGTATTTACACATTTAGCGTGGGCCTTCCATAAAACTTGGCATGTTTTAGTGAACTAATCTTTTAAATTGCTTCATTTCTCTGTATTTTCATATGTCTTTGATTTAACAAGCTCCAGATGCTTGTTAATTCTGCCTTGCGTAGTAAGGGGAAGTAAAAAGTGCCTTATAGGTAATTTGCAGCTAACAACAGGTGTCAGTTCTTAAAATGTCTTGATAGGAGCATTGATCACCTTAAACTTGCTTTTTAAGTGAAACTATCATGACTATAGAAAATATGTTCATTTTTTCTTATACTGGTATCTTCCAGATCAGAACATCAAAAACTGAAAATGGCAGCCCCTGATACAGCCACAGATAGAAGGACAGCAGAATTAAGAAAGAAGATAGAGTATCAGGTTGCTTGTGAAGAAAGAGCTCACAGAATTATAGAGAGGCTTATAGATAACCCTGTCTCACAGGAGAAGTTGGTTAATGCTGTATGTATTAACTATGTAATGTTTTAAAAGATATGAAGCCACTTTGCATAACATTGTTGTTGTTGAACCAGTCTTGTTACTAGGCCAACTCAAAACAAAATTTTGTATATTTGTTTCTTTCAAGAGGAAATTATCCTCCTCCTTCTAGAGAACTGTACTGGTATTATTTTACTTGACTAATTTTGTGACAGACTAAATTACAACATCCTTTTATTTGTCCCAATTATCTCAGCCAATTCGTCCTTGATTTTGTAAGAGGGATGCAATAACCTCGAACACCGTGAATTTTTTGTTTGTGGTGGAGAGAACCTGAAATATGATTAAAGATTTCGGTTTTATCAACTGACTGATAATGACCAGATTTATATATATATACTTTCAGGAGGATTTGACTTGTTATAGATATGCTTTCGTAATATACAAAATGTAACTTGTCATCAGAGTTATACAATGTAACTGTGATTTATTTTCAGTTACATTACATTACTCAGGCCCACTACTCGGACATTGTGGAAGAAAGGGCTGTCTCAAAACTATGTGGATACCCACTGTGTCCCAGCAACCTGGCAGATGTAAGTACAGGAAGTTATTGTGTGTATAAGAAAACTGTCTTGTTCTGGACAATGTTTATTTGATAATGTTTGATTGAAAGTTCACCAAACATAGAGATCTACAGGGTATTTGTATGTTTTGAACGTAGAACATTTGCAGGTATGGCCTGTGTATAAGCAGACATTAACTTCTTTATAAACGTCCTGAATTCAATAGACTTAATATCTACCTATGCAATATTAGAAAGGGGACTAATGTGTCCCTACGGATCAGTTAGCAAAGGGCTGATAGGCTGTTTACAGTTTGATTTCATCTTATCACCCAAAGGGAGACAATTAGTATTTCCAAGAGTATTTGATGAGATGACAGATTATCAAATTTATGTTTTTACACTGAATGGTAACTTTTTTGGCTGGTAATACATTGTATGTTTGAAAACACAAAGTTCTTGTTTCAGAGTAATAAGGATTTTTCTCTCTGATAAGATTTGGATTTTAACCACTTGGCATTAAAAATACATTGTAATATAATACCATAGGCAAACATTGCAAAAAATCTATCACAAATAATAATTCATAAGACTCAGAGTGGAAACGGAATTAAAATACATTGGTCTGATGTGCTTTAAAGGTTTATAAACCATGACAAGACAGAGAGATATCCAGGTTATACTACTTTTAAAAGTGTAAAAAGAGATATCCAGGTTATATTATAAAGTGTAAAAACTGCTGTTTTGGAAAATGAGTGGAATCAAAGTGGCTTATGATGCTCATAAATACTAAAACATCAGGACCAGGTGAAATGACGGGAAAAAAGATGATACATGTATACTACAGAACTGCAATAAACCAAATTTTGAT
>JAFMSR010000006.1:4534742-4577763 GCA_022818135.1 Saxidomus purpurata
TTACCGAGAAGCAAACTACAACTAAGGTGAGTAACTCCTGGTAACTCCTGTCAGTGTGTTTTAGGGCCAACGCTAACTCAGATGAAAGGATGAAGGCGAAAGGTATGAAAAAAAATAATTATGAATCTACATCTTAATCAGTCATTTAGGAGTGTTCTTGTGAGAAATTGGCAGTTTCCTTAAGAAAATGGGAGCTGACACATGTAGGTGTTTGGTACTACCGAGTTCTTTGAATGATTGAGGCTGATGTAAACTGCCCACCAGTTAATAACTGAAATTCTGTTGAATCAGGTATGAAACCCTAAGAAAAAATGGAATGTTATTTACCTGATATAACCAGATAGAACCGGTATGTGTTAACCATAATCTGACTGTGTTTTTTAATGTCCTTGTACGACCTTGGAATAAAGGCCTACTTTATGTGGCATAGATATAAACATAATACTGAACATGAATATCTCAACTGTTGACATGATAATGTTAAACTTTATGTAAATTAATTTCTCCCAGGAAGCAGACGGTTCGAGCAGTGTTGTGTTGCCTACAGTAGACAGGTATGATCAGATGTTGATCCGGCAGAAGATTGTCCTTGACAGATTAAGCAGAGTGTGAGTAGCAAGTTCAAGTTTGTTTGTTCTTTGTGACTAAAAAGGATGATAATCAGATTAAATTATCAGTATGTTGATCATGTTCTTTTAATACCCATGTTTCCAATTGTTGACAGTCATAAAAGTTTTATGAACACAGAAGTCAGAAAATTTCCTACATAGTAACCGGTATACCTCTACATAAGAAACAACAATAAAGTCAAAGGATTCCAACTGACAGGACCTGCTTGCAATTTTGTTATCTTGGACTTTATCCAATATAAGGGAGATAATTTGTCACTCACTAAAGTCTCCCATTAGGTACATACTATTAATCAGGCCTCCAAACACCATGAACATAGTGTTTATAGGATTTACATTGAGTTTGAATATACACATAATATACATCTACTTTTCAGTTTACCAAATGTGTTGTCTCCATTGCATTTGTTAGTCCAGGATGTCTTTACAGACATGCGGGAACTGATCTGTACATTCAAGTAAGTCTTACATTGAAATAAATATTAACTGTTTGAAACAGTGCAACCTTTCAGGAGCAAACATCTTTTGGGACACAAAAATGTTTGTTGTAGAGAGGTGTTGTTCTGGAGAAGTCACTTCCTTGTATAATTGACACAACCGGAAAGAAAATGTGTATCTTTTAAGGGAAGTTGTTGCTTGAGGTTTGACTGTATGAACTTTTAAGTTGTAAATTATGCCTCCGCTAACAGAATTATAAGATAGCATTGCAGATAAAACACATTGTTAACCCACAAGGAACTCCTGCTTTTCAATCTGTTTAAATTTTTAGCTCATCTGGCTTTGCAAGGGTGAGCTTTTCTAATGGATGAATGTCCGTTGTCCGTCAACATTTTGATTAAAACAACATCTCCTCTGAAACCACTGGGCCAATGTTGATGAAACTATGGAGGGATGTTCCTTGCATGAAGCTCTACCAAAATTGTTAAAAAAATTCCATTCCATGCAGAACTCTGGTTGTTATGGTAAAAAATAGGAAAAACTTCTTCTCTGTGAAATCGCAAGGACTAAAGCTTAGATATTAGCATGTAGCATTGTGTAGTGGACCTCTATCAAGACTGTTTAAATTATGACCCCCAGGTCAAAATTGACCCTGCCCGGGGGGTCACTTAGTTTTACATAGGCTTATATAGGGAAAACTTTCTTCTCTGAAACCACAAGGCCTAAAGCTTAGATATTTAGCATGTAGTATTGTCTAGTGGACTTCTACCAAGATTGTTCAAATTATGACTCCCTGATCAAAATTGACCCTGCCCGGGGGTCACTTGGTTTTACAAACACTATGTAGGAAAAACTTTAAAAATCTTGTTCTCTGAAACCACAAGACCTAGAGCTTAGATATTTGGCATGTAGCATTGTCTAGTGGACCTCTACCAAGAATGTACAAATTATGACCCCCAGGTCAAAATTGACTCTGCCCGTAAGGTCACTTGGTTTTACATAGCCTTATATAGGAAAAGCTTTAAAAATCTTCTTCTCTGAAACCACAGGGCCTAGAGCTGAGATATTTGGCATATAGCATTGCCTAGTTGACCTTTACCAAGAATGTTCAAATCATGACCACCGGGTGAAAATTAACCCTTCCTGAGAGGGGGTCGCTTGATTTCGCATATGCTTATATTTGGAAAACTTAAAAAAACCACAAGGCCCACAGGCAGAGCTTAGATATTTGAAATGTTACTAAGTATTGTGTAGTGGACCTCTACGAATTATGTTAAAATCATATTATTGTCAATTGATATACAGGTGAGCGATATAGGGCCATATTGGCCCTCTTGTGTTATTGGCAATTGATATATAGGTGAGCAATATTGGGCCATCTTGGCCCTCTTGTTGTTTTTGTCCTCAAATAACTTTAAAAGTTTTTCATGAATATAATCACTAGAGTTAAGTACAGTTAAACTTCGTTCGCTTGAACTTCATTCGCTCCAATACAACTGAGCGCTCAAACTTGGTCGATGGTCCCGGCAAAATCTCCATATAAACCATATTGTTCCACCTCCGAAACCTCGAACCCCGATCTTTTGAATGTGTCTGGCGGTCCCTTCAGATGTATTTCATTGTTGATTACATCCTTTTGCTCGAACAATAAAAGGTGTCTGTCTCAATTATCGGGCAAACAATTGCACATTGATCAGACGTTTGTTGGACGGTGCATGTTTTTAGCACCTCAGTAAATGAACAATAAAAGGTAATCTGAATTTCTTTACAATGTTGATAAAAATTAGGAGTAAATTGGCATAAATTTAAGTTTTTTCACGAAGATGGATATAATATTTAATGAGTGACGGATTTTTTGAAAGGACATGTCACCACTAAAAGATTTTTAGAAAATAGTTAAAGTTATGTGTTTGCGATTTAACCATTTTGACTTTTAACTTTAATTGCAATTAAGGAATATATTTTGCGTTTTATCAGCTTCCCATTGATATAAAACATGTTGAAATCTCTTTCGTTTGAAGAAAGTGAGGTATACCGATATCGAGAATCGGTCCCTTCGAGTTTGAGTAAACGAAGTTTAACTGTACTTTATTCAGAATCCCTTTTTATAGTCCAGGGGAATATAGGAGTGGTTGGTTGGGTTGGTCTGTTGCATTTTTCTTGTCCGGAGCATTACTTGAAAACTACTGGTTGGAATTCAATACAACTTCATACTATGGTCAAACACAATGAGAGGAAGTGCATTGTACAAGAACCATAACTCTATCTTGACCTATTACAGAGTTATTAACCTTAATTACTTTTCCTTTTAAAGATCGATTCATTTCATTGTTGTACTGTAAATTTGTAAATTAATTAGGACTTGGGACGACTTATGTACACTACATATATTTCATGTACACATTTTCAGTTTGACAAGTGACAACATTATGTTCAAGCCAGCAGAGTGGACAGTGGTGACAGTTATATTGCTTAGAATGTAAGAACCCATTTTTATTGATTTGAAATAAAGAAAAAATGTAAAACTTCTAAAGAAAAAAAGGTATAAAAGTCTGTAGATCTAATGCAAATATGTGAGAAAACTAGGAATTCATGCGACTCCTCTAGAGTATTGTTATATCTGATAAAACGTCTTATGCAGTCCTTCAGTGTAGTTTGGTAATGACATAACTTAACACTTGCAGTCTTCAAAGCAAGTAATTCTACTTTTAGAATCAGTCGAGCCCATCATCTTGTATTGGCCAACTATCAAGATTGTAAAGTTAGTAGCCTTGTTGTCAAAATTCACTTATTGAATAAATTGACACTAAGTTGAAACCAAGGGGGCAAGGATCACTTGTTGTACATAGAAATGTGTAAGAAAAACTTAAACTTTTTTGTCAGAAATCACAAGACCTAAGCTTAAAATGATATTTTTATGCAATGTGTAGCATTGTAGTGGTCTTCTACCGAGTTTGTTAAAATCGTGCACCTGTTGTTGAAAATGTCTTCACACAGGGTGTTGACATATATGCAAGAGAAATTTTTAAAATCATCCTGTTGAAAACTAAAAAGCCTAGAGCTCAGATATTTTGTTTGTAGCATTATTTAGCAGTCCTTTCAAATTGTACCCTTGAGTCAAGTGTTTGGAATTGTATATTTTGACAATAATACCTGTATTTTGTAGGAGTTGAATCTCTTTGACTTTGATTCAGGTGGTACAGGGCCATTGTTGCAACCCCCCCCCCCCCAACCCCATTTTTTTTTGGCGGGGGGGGGGTCTTTTTTGCATATAGAAGGTCAGTCACATGAATGTTTTGTGCTTATTGCCTAAAAAAGTGTTTCAAACTTAATAAAAGTATTTTTATGACAATGAAATGCTGTTTCAGGTTGTCAAGGAGACTGGACATAGTCAAAAGAAGTTTCACAAGTCCTGGTGCCGAAAAATATTTTACAGTGTTGTTGTTGACTCTCGGAAGTTCTATTGACAATGTTGATGTGATAGTTGATGAGTTGTTGAAAATTGAGAAACCAAAGTGTTCCATAACAGATACTATGCGAACATGACGGAGCCATCACTGAAAGGATAAATCTCATTCTGTAACTGAAGCACTTTCATTGGAATATTGGCCTTTGAAATAAAAAATGAAACATTCACCATTGTGCTTGCCATTGATTAAGGGCATATTGAAGTCATTTGGAAATAAGCCAATGTACATTAATGCCGCTGCAGTCAAAGAATATCCTGGATCATTTAGTGCATCTGTATTGTGACAATGTATTTTTCCTATTTCATATACCATTGAACACATAAAACATTGTGTCTAAGCATTTTCAATGAGTCATTACAATAGATTGACTGTTGCTCATACAGAAAATTGATATGTACCTAAGTGTAATATACATGAAAATGAAATGGATTTTGTTTTAATATACCTATCTCTAGAGTCAGGACCATCATTCCTGGGAAGAGCCAGTGCTAGAACACCTGCCTCCTTAAGAAAATGTCAACTTCCTCACATAAAGAGACATGTTAGGTAGCAACTCTCTTTATTTGAGAAAGTTGGCATTTAAGAACTGAGGATATGGTACATTGTAGTACTGGTTCTTCCTAGGAACGATGGTTTGATAAACTGCCCCTCTTCACCCAAATCCCTTCCCTTTGATAATACCTAAAATACATTTGATATGGGAGTTTACCCTGAAAAACACATGTATTGTGGAACACCAGCCGTGGACAGGCAACATCCACTTAATATGTTGTATGCTTTTTGACTCCAATAGTTATTATGGGATCATTACCAATTCATGTCTTTTATGGGTTTACAATAGTTAGACCAAGTTGGATAAACAATCAGATTCCCAGTGGCTCTTTGAAGTTTTGTCTTTAAATTGCAAAATTTTGCCAGAACATTTTTAAATATGCCAGGTAATATTATTGAACCAACACCAAGTCTGCTAGCATTTTAAGCTCACCTGGCACGTGCGGAATAAAACTCAAAGGTTTTGGAGACAAAATTACTGGAAGACAGATTCTGTCGCTGAATGTAGCCAAAACTGAATTTGCTTATTCAAGAAGCAAAAGTTTTTAATAAAAGAAAAAGGTGTAGTTCTCGATGAATAGCTCTGTTTCCATCAACATCTCCAATATATAGAAGCATGGCTTTAAATGCTTTAGGACTGTTGATATGTGTAGCCAAAGCAGAGAAGATATGTATGGTGGCATATTTCTGCCACCACATAACTACTTAATTATCACGTTATATAACAAGTTGTCACTTAATTATCATGATAAATATCTGATTAACGCGTTAATTTTTATGCCCCCGAAAGGCGGCATATTAAAATCGCACTGTCTGTCCGTCCGTCCGTCCGTGCGTCCCCACTTACAAATCCGATCCTGTCGGACTGTAACTCTGTCATGCATTGAAGGATTTTAAAATAACTTGGCACACATGTCTAGCACATCAAGACGACGTGTTGCGTGCAAGACCCACATCCCTACCACAAAGGTCAAGGTCACACTTAGAGTTTATAGGTAATGGAATCCTGTATATATGCATACATTTGTGTCCGGACTATAACTTTATTATGCTTTGAAGGATTTTAAAATAACTATGGCACAAATGTCTAGCACATCAAGCGGATGTGTCGCGTGCAAGACCCAAGTCCCTACCTCAAAGGTCAAGGTCACACTTAGTGTTTAAAGTAATGGAATACTGTATGCATGATTACTCTGTCATGCATGGAAGGATTTTAAAATTACATAGCACATTTATTGAGCACATGGAGAGGACACAGACTGTGAGGCACCTCTTTCGGGGGCATTCGTCACTTGTGAGGGACAGCTCTTGTTATGTTAACAGATACTTATGTCAACACAAAAAAGTGTATGTTACTGCCCACTACTGCCAACAAATACCTACATGATATTTTAGATATCTATTAAGTGGTTAATGTGTTATGTAGCTAGTTAGTGAGATAAGTATCGTGATAATTATATCGTTAACTAGTTAGTGAGATAAGTATCATGATAATTATGTCGTTAACTAGTTTAAATTCAAAGGAAAGGGTTGAAATTCTGCCTTTGTGGTATTGGTACTGCCAACTACATTGGTCTTGAAGTCATGTGAACATCCTTCCTTAGCTTCTGTACAAAGAAGAGATAGCAATAAGAGAATGCACAAGATGAATCGTCATTGATAAAACAGTCACTCATAAAATGCAGAAATGAAAACATCAGCAGCAACACAACCCCAATTTCAAAGATGCTGCAACAAGTTAATGATATCGGAATGTGGAATCTCTCACAGATGTAGACACCAAATGCGCCATGCAAGATTACTCGCATTTGGAAAGTCTTCAGCCTACCAGAAGTATACCAACATACTGGAATAACTTGGGATCATCCAAATCAAAGCCAAAATAGCAGGAGGAAGAGCAACAAATGCCATACAATAGATGCTACAACTGGAATATCTACACTGCTTGATGGTTATGTACAGACAAATCCAGACCCATGCGAAAAGAGTTCCTGCATTTATATGACTAACCATGGGAAAGTTGATATCAAACAACCAGTTTTCAAATTAGCACCAATCTTAGCAGGCCAACTTGTAGCCATCAAAATATTCTTATAGTTTTCAGTAGTCTCTGTTGAGTTCTTCCAATATAAATTGCAAGAACTTAAACAGAGACCCCTGAAAACTATTAGAATACTCTCAGACAGTCAGATAGCCATTGGAATTGTACAGTTTGGCTGGAAGTGCTGTGCTCACATTCATATGGTCATGGAAATTAGATCAGCACAGACGAGTTGAAATAGTTTTAGACTGGTCAACCTAACATGCCAACATCGAAGGCAGTGGAAATGCAGGGAGACTAATAAAAGAATCTGCCACTGAAGCATAAGCAATGACAAAGAAACAATACAGTCCGAGGCCTGTTCAGTAGCGAATAAAGCAGTCAAGATTAAATGACAGAGGCGCTGGGATACCTCAGATAAAGTCAGATGACGTTTTTTATTCCAAAAGACAGATTTCAACAACCCTGAGAACCAAAGTGTTAGTCTCCAAGTACAAAGTTGTCACAGCATCTACACAAAGTTGATACAGGAAAGGACCCTTACTGTGATTGTAGAGAATCGGAAAATGTAGAACACTGTAGTCTCCAAATGAGTCAACATACAAATGACAGACAAATGATGTTGGCCATGAGTGGCTTCAGGCAGCCAGAAATTACTTAAAGGTTCCTGTTGACTTCTGGTGCAGATGTCCCATGGAAAGAATACAAAGAACAAGGAGATTTCAGTGGCTGTATGTTTCTATGAACTTCACACAAGTGATAATGTGTAATCTTTATCATTTAACTACCTATGAGATATTGCTTTAAGAAACTACCTGCGTTAAGACAATGCCAGAGAAGATACTGTGGCTATAAAAGGCAGAGAACCATCCAACCAACCAACCAACCAAATGTAATCACTGAGCATTTTCACTAAAACTGGGCTGTTCATTTCCCACGAAATGCCAAATTAAAATCAAAGGACTGAAAGTGCTGGAGGATCGATTGTCTCTGAACAACACAGTCTGCAAACATACATGTGTAAATATCAGGACACCATAGACCGTACACATACATGTGTGAATATCAGGACAACCCTTGCACGAGTAAAGTTATAAACTGGAGACACAACTGTCCACAAATTTTGACCTTTCACCATTTGTGTAAACTTTACTTTTGAGATAGGAACCCATGTGCTTACATTATGTCATTCAGTGACTATGTTCAACTACCCTATGAAGTATTAAGCTGTGAATCGTAACTGAGAAATGGATTTTGACAAAACTGAACTGAAAATTTATGGTTTGAACAACTTTAAATGTCATTCAAAAGTTATGGGATATGCCCATAAGGTTAATTGTGTTGTGCGAATTAATTTGGATTTAACGTCACACCCAACAGCTAAGGTCATATTGCAACTTCCGGCTTTCATGGGGGAGGAAGACCCTGGGTGCCAATTCCCTGTATCATAATTTTGGGGTCATTTAGAAACTCCGAGGGTCATACCCTTTATTGTAAAAAATAAAAGGCATGACTATGTGTTAAAGAAGTTTTATTCAGTTTACTTCTGTAAAACTGCATGTGATACATCACAAAATGGTGGGTAATCAAAGGGTTGGCAAGACAACAGGTGTTTCTCTTTGGATGCTTTCCATTTTGTCACTGCATCTCAAAAGTCAAATTTGTCCACAAAGCGAATTTTTCATAAGTGCATTCAACCATAGACATTAAACTTGGATATTATTTGGCACACTTGTGACAGTCTGATCAAAATGACTACAAAATGATCATTAAAATCACTCAGAAAGACGTTTTTGTTTCCCCTATTAAGGTTCGTCGACCGTCTCTTGTTGTGCGTCTACGATCTATGATGACGGTATCATAGGAATCAACACACACAAAAACGCAATGGTACAAAAGGGGTGATCCGAAATCAGACGACAACGACGACGCAATAGGGTCAAAATTAGACATATCCCACACCGGAAGCGTATTTTATCAACAATTTATCTTGCATTTCGAAGGGTTTTGAGAGGTTTTGAAATGTTTTTGTAGTAATTTGATCATACACATTTTAATTGCGTCATAGAAGATGCTCTTTGCTATTTCTGTTGCGTCATTGACAAAATGAGTGCGTCAAAACCGCAGAAAACGCGGTCTCGCGGAAACAATGAATTTAGTGTATCCGGTGTAGCGATGCGTATTTCACGGGTCTTACATTTCTCATGTCACACCGGTCTGACGATAAAAACCGCGTAGGAAAATAGTTCTATACAGAACAGATACCTCGTTGATTTAAGTTACAAATTATAAGAAAAACAACAATATAATATTATGCTATTCTGTAATTGATATATTCTGTTTTGAAATTATTTAGATCTGTTACTATATAATTTTTAAAACAGAGGACAGTAATATAGAACTACTTTTCGGTCGTATTCGACAAAAATGTGTGTTAAGAGTTCGGCCGTAAGGGTCTGAAATACTCTGTTAACTTTGGATACGATTGAATAAATTCAATCGATTCCGCTTATAAGACGACCCCCTGCTTTGCTGTCGAAACTGTATGATTTTTGTATAGACTCGTTTATAAGACGAGGCATTTTTTTAAGTGAAACCCAGTTTCTTTATTTTCTTCAAGTTCGGATGATTTCTAAGGTAATAAGTTAATTTTTAATCGCCAATTTTTCTGGAGTATTATAAACCAATTTGTGTGTGACACTTTGAGAGTTTTCTATTACTGTATGTGGCTATTCATCAAGACATTGAAAGAGGTGACTCTCCACCATGTCACACATTAAAATGAGAAAAACCAATTGCTAACCTCAGATCAATTTTCTGTATGTATGTGTTATACACTCACAGTAACAGCCTACACGTATATTTATGAACTTTCATCTGAGATTGTTGTAATGAGCCTCTTGTAACATTGTAACATGTATTATCCTCATTTGTTCATGTTTGCATGAAATAAGCGTAATAAAGGTTTTTGACTTTTTAGACTTTTGAGAAGATAATTGCGTAAATATGTGTCATCAGCTGATTATCAATTATGAAAACATCTCGCAGCTTGTATATCATTTTAAGTGTGTCGAGGATCCCCTAAATTAGCGACAATTACGTCGTAGTTTAGAGAGAAAAAGGAGCGAGAGGCTTAGACAAAAGGCCGAAAGGCATTTTTGTAAAATTCATCGTCGCGGTTGTTTTGTTAACTTTTAATCATAAATACAACGTCGATGTTAAAATGTTTGCAAAAAAACCAAACTTTCGTATCTATAATTAAAAGTTGAAAAAACAACCGCGATAAAGATTACAGTGGTAATTAAGCACTTTATTCTTCTAGTTGATGACGTCAAATTGTTTTCTGTGTAAATACAAAAATTTTATATCAAAATGCTAACTTAAAGATATGGTTTTTGATTTGGATTCCTTCCATTCATCACCTTTGACCTTTAAATGTGACCTTGACCCTGAATCTAGGGACCTGATTCTTACATGAATCGCATAACATTGTAATGGTGGACATTTACGTACTTCTTTGGAAATCCATCAAACCCCGAACACAAGTGACGGCATCTTGTGGACACTAAATCTCCAAAACCCCTCGTCGGAATTCAATGATACTTCACACAAGTGATAAGTACAATGCCTTGTTGTGCATGGTCCATGTTTCGGGTCTTAGGTCAAGGTCAAAGGGGCTCGAGATAGTAAAATCTTGTGGACGCTAAATCTCCAAAACCTCTGGTCAGAATTTAATGATACTTCACACAAGTAATAAGTACAATACCTAGTTGTGCATGGTCCATGTTTTGGGTCTCTATGTCAAAGGTCAAGGTCACAGGGGCTGGAGATAGTAAAAACTTGTGGACACTAAATCTCCAAAACGCCTGGTCAGAATTTAATGATACTTCACACAATTGATAAGTACAATGCCCAGTTGTGCATGGTCTATGTTTCGGGTCACTATGTCAAAGGTAAAGGTCACAGGGGCTCGGGATAGTAAAATCTTGTTGACGCTAGATCTCCAAAACCTCTGGTCAGAATTTAATGATACTTCACAGAAGTGACGAGCACCTTGCCTAGTTGTGCGATCCTGGTCACTAGGTCAAAAGTCACAGGGGCTCAAGATAGTAAAATCTTGTGCGCTTTCAATCTCCAAAACCCCTTGTCAGATTTTAATTATATTTCACAGAAGCCTCAAGTTGTAGAGGTACAATAATTAAAGCATCAAATATTACATAAATTTTATATACTGTGTCAGTGGGGTGTTCGGGGGGTATTCATCACCTTCAGTGATAGTTCTAGTTTGTATATGATCGCTAATGAAAAAAGTTTTTGTTTTTGACATCTGACCTCTAAATTTGATCTTGACTTTGGGTTTAAAGACCAGATTCTTGTGCGAATTGTTTTATCTAAAAATGACGGACATACATGTAAAATAATTTGAAAGTCGATTTAATGCTCACAGAGTTATGTGAGTATTCCAGATATTCTCAATGAAATTATCAAAAAAATACAGAAAAAGCCCCCAAAATATTTTTCCCAGCCTGAAATCTTCGGGAACTTTATGATTCGCGTTAAAGCAAGCCATTTCCAGTCACCATGCAAAAAATCGTTTCTGTATTAATTTTTTCCGTGTCAAAAGCTCAACAGCCTGGACTATAACAAATTGCGAAACGTTCGTCACGTGATGATTACACAATTTACAGTATTGAGTTTAAGCACCCAATTCTCAAACCTCCGGCATCCTTTTGACATATAGGACCACTTTGGCATTGACCTTTGGCATAATTTGGGTTCTCTATTTTGATTGTGGAATACATGTTAAAACATCTTGACATCGCAAATCCGGCTTTTCTTACTATTGTATCCACGGAGAGATATACTTGCTATAGAATAACAAAATCCACTTTTACAATATGAGTTACAAATATTGAATTACAATTACGAACATACAGCAATGACAGAAGAGAGAAATGTGTCAGCTGCCTTGTACTGTGCCCTATGCTCTGGTTCGTTTATGGAGTTGCGTTTATCAGCTGTTACAATAAAAATGAAAAAAGATACACTAATCAGCTGTTGCAATTGAAATGAAAAGACACAAGAAAATAATCAATGCTTATTTGTTACATATCACGAATCATATGACAGCAAGTTAAGAAGTTAAAATAGTTGTGTATATTTTTTTTCTTTTCACTGGGTCTTCATGGGAACTATAAATGTTATTGGAAAATTGTCATTACGATTTCATTTTAAATAGTATTGCAGTTAAATCTTACACTTTGTTTGTTTTGATTACCTCCCTTTTTTAAGGTTAAATTACTGTCACTTAGACAAACTTTCGTTGTTGCAGTCAACTTTTAATCCAAAATTCCGAATAGATATCTGCAAGGACGATGTCCAAATCAAGGTATTTGCAAGGGCAGTAGCCAGATCGAGGTCTTTGTCAGGGTGGTGTCAAAATCAAATGTTTACAGCAACGGTGTCAAGAACGAGGCCTTTGCAAGGACGATGTCTATTGTATGGATGTTGTCCAAAATGAGGTATTTGTCAGCACGGTTTCCAAATCAAAATGTTTTTGAGGACAAAGTCCTAATTGATGTATTTTTTTAGAAATAATCCCCAAAAAAGATCATAGTAAGGACTGTCATTAAATCGATGTTCTTTTTTAGAACGGTATCCTAACCGAGGTGTTTGTGATCTTGATCGAATGGAGATCTTGTATGGACGGTACTCAAATCGATTACTTTGTAATTAAGGTGTTCAAATATAGGTCATTGTAAGGACGGTGTCAAAGTAGAAGTCTTTGTAGTTAAGTGTCCAAATGGTGTCAGAATAGCGGTCTTTGCAAGGACGGTTTTCAAATAGAGGTCTTTGTTAGGAAGACGTCCAAATAGCAGTCTTTGTAAGGTGTCAAAATAGCGGTCATTGTGACTATTTGGACACCGATATTCGGACACCATCCTTACAAAGACCTCTGTTCTGACACCGTCCTTACAACGACCGCTATTTTGCACCACCTCTATTTGGACACCTTCCTTACAAAGACCGCTTCTTGAGCACCTACCTTACAAAAACCTCCATTTGGTCACCGTCCTTACAAATACCTTTATTTCGACACCATTTCTATTTAGGTACCTTCCTTACAAGGACCGCTATTCGGACACCTTCCTTACTAGGACCGCTACTTAGGCACCTTCCATAAAAAGAATTATATTCGAATCTAACTACAGGCAACTCTATTTGGACACCTCCAAAAAACGGTCTTTGCAAGCAAGGTGTCTATATAGCGGTCTTTGAAAGGAAGATGTCCAAATAGAGGTGGTGTCAAAATAACAGTGGCCTAAATAAGGTCTTTGCAAAGACTGTGACCGAATATTTTTTTTGTAAGACATGTGTTAAAATAGCGGTCTTTGTAAAGATGGTGATAGAATAAAGGTCATTATAAGGAAGGTGTCCAGGTAACAGACTTGGTAAGGAAGTTGTCCAGGTAGCGGTATTTGAAGAACGGTTACCGAGTAAGTGTCTGTAAAGAAGGTGTCCGAATAGTGTTCTTTGTAGGGAAAATGTCAGAGTAGCGGAAGATGTTCAAATAGAGTTGTGTGTAAAAAGGTGTCATAATAGCGGTCTTTGTAAGGAAGGTGTCAAAATAGATATCGTGATATGGAAGGTGTCCAGTAGCGATCTCTGTAAGGACGGTGACGGAATAAAGGTTTTTGTAAGGAAAGTGTCCAAATAATGGTGCGTGTAAGTTCGGTGTCCAAATAAGGGTCTTTGTGAGGAAGGTGTCGAAATAGAGGTCTTTGTAAGGAAAGTGTCCAAATCGAGGTCTTTGTAAGGACGGTGTCCAAATCTGTGTCTTTATAAGGAAGGTGTCTAAATAGCGGTCTCTGAAAGAGTGTCCTGATAGAGGCCTTTGTAAGGGGGGTGGGGTGTCCAAATAGTCGTCTTTGTAAGGAAGGTGACCAAATAGCGGTCTCTGAAAGTACAGTGTCCTAATAGAGGCGCTTGTAAGGGGGGTATCCAAATCAGTGTCTTTGTGAAAACTGTATTCAAATACAAAAAAATGTAGTGGTCTCTGTAAGGAAGGTGACCAAATAGAAGTTTTTGTAAGGAAGGTGCCCGAATAGAGGCCTTTCAGGGACGGTGTCCAAATAGCGGTCGTTGTAAAGAAGGTGTTCACATAGAGGTCTTTGTTAGGACGGTTTGTGTCCAAATAGAGATCTTTGTAAGGAAGATGTCTAAATGAAGTCTTTGTAAGGAAGGTGTCCGAATAGAAGTCCTTTTAGTAACGGTCTTTGTAATGGCGATTTCTAAAAAAAGGTCTTTGAGGAAAGGTTCCCGAATAGAGGTATTTTTACGGACTGCGTTCATATCGAGGTTTTTGTAAGAACTGTGTCCAAATAAAGTCTTCGTAAGGACACTCCAAATAGAGGTTTGTAAGGAAGTAGTCTAAACAGAGGTATGTGTAGGGGCAGTGACAAAATAAATAACTTTTCGTCAACTTGGAGATGTATAGTGCAGCTATTTAACCAGATTGTTTAATCAAACCGATTAGTCATCGCATTTAGACAGATACTCAACGTTCTAACAATCAGTTTTAACTGAAGAGGTGAAACTGAACTCTAGTGCGTCCCTCCTATTTCACTTAAATGTTTAAACTAGTCACTGTAGCCGGGAACTACATCTTTTTCAAACATCAATTGATTTGTAATTGATTAGTAATTGAGTTAAGTGCCTAGAGAAGAAAATAAGACACAAAAATCACTTCAAAAACATGCAGTCTTCAGAAAAAAATACTGTACTTTTCGCGACGTCAAAATTGCGCGAAATTGCTGCTCCGCGAATTCTTAGCTGGCTCATTAATTCACGAACTGTCGTCTTGAATCAACGGGATTGATTTGTGTTCAAATTTTTGCTAATATGTAAAATTAGACTCATTTTTCGCCAAAAAGTCTGCCAATAAATCCAAATTAACAGTACATGTATGAACTTGCTTGTGGTGTGTTTCTAAAAGAGTAAAACAGTCATTACATGTGACCACTAATGTGATTGGGGATAAAGTGCTTAGGTGCCAGACTTACAACCACCTCTGGTGACGCTCTATGTGTATCGTAAATGGCGAATAAAAGGGCTTGGTGAACTGAGGTCCCTGCAGACATGGTAAAACCCCGTGCAAATGGTGACTAAAACCACCAAGGAGGTGACCGCAAGTCAGCGCGATAAAAATACTATCATCACTTTACACTTCGTTCGTGCATATTAATTACATAGCTATACAAATATCTAAATGCGCGCTATTTGTCCCTGCAAATCGATGAGACATTAAACAGCATTCATTCTCACTTTCAATGAAAAGAATGGCAATATCCAACAGCAGATGCTGTTTTTCCTGAGCTAATCAACCGGAAACGCCATTTCAGTTGTAATTGTGCAATTGAACGTGTTTACACTTGCCTAACAATCAATCTTGCTCAAGCAAACTAAAGCTGTATTTGTTTCTTTACTTAATAAAGTATACCCTTTTCATGGATAAACATGTATGGCTACGGCATATGTTTTCGTTGAAACGTTTTCAGTTTCATGTTTAGGTTCTCGTGATGATTAGGGCTACTGCATTCATCTGCTGGAGGAAATTAACAAATGTTTTATTTTTTATATTAGTGACTCTGTTTAGTCTGTCTTTATATACACACCGAATGTATAAAATGGATGCGGTGAGTACATTGAAATTACATGTATAAACATACTCAATTAACTATCTATCTATCCATCTATCTATCTATGTATGTATCTATCTATCTATCTCAAAGGCAAAAAGAAACGTATCTTCTTCAATTATTTATCATTCTAACATGACTCACGATAATGTCTTTATACAATCATGTTGTATTATGCTATAAACATCGCGGGAAACTGTTTTCAATTTGTGCCGGGATGTCTACCTCTTTGTACCAACCTCGGTCTAACCGAGCACATTAATTTCAAGTTCAAACGTTGTGTTTCGTTAGCTTTTATAAGCAGCTAATGCATATTCAAGTCATGTTTGAGATTATCGCTTATCTCATCAGTATACACAAATGTATTGTTAAGCTTTACTTTTAAAACACACGATTACCCCACCCCCCCCCGCCCCCCCACATCCCCCAAAAAAGGGAAAAAATTGAAATTTTCGAAATTCAACAAAAACGGATAACATGTCTGCATCCGTGTTACCATGGTTACTGTAAAAAACGTTTTGAGCGATGTGTGACACAATCTGTAAATCACATCTCTTGCTAAGTCAGGGGCCATAACTCTGCTCTTGCTGGGAACAATCACATACTAAATCAATGCGTACTATTAAGATGCCTGTAAAGTTTCAAGAAAGAAAATGCGGTTTCATTTAAAGCTGCTCGCTGTCAGATTTTTGTGAAAAAATAAAGTTCATCAAAGTTTCTGAAAATAACATATTTTACAACTAATAGTCAAATAAAAAGGTTCGAGTATAATTTCCTGTGAAGAATATTTGTAAATTTGAAATTATACGCTGCTATATTGTTTAAGCGTTATTAACGCTTTTGAAATTCCAATAAAAACATATAGTGTATCGGTGCCGTAAAACCAATATTTTCAATGGATTTTTGCAAATTCCTACCTAGATTTTTACTTTTATTATTGATTCTAGCCATCAGTTTTACATTTTACGTATTTGTTTATCATTGTTGCAAATTTTATTTTTTCAACGGCAACTGTGAGCGGGCAGCTTTAAATAACTGATATGACCACTACACTATTTTCTATCCAGATTGTTTAAGAAAAGAGAAACTAAATCAAGAGGGCCAAGTAAAAAAACAAAAAAAATATCCACGAAGTCGCTCATCTGAGCAAGCTGCATTTCATATGGTAAACTGCTGGAATTAATGTCACCAAGTGTTGTTAGTTATGTAGTTTTGAAGTTCTCTACAGAGCTAGGTTTTTTTCAATTTTAGTACCTTTCTAGTATTTCGAAAGGGAACAACGCAAGGCTGCTTCAGCGCAAGTTTGGGGACATTCCGTCCATTGGTTCAGGAAAAGAAGCCGTTTAAAGTTTTCTATTTTAGTAACAGCATCCAATGTGTGCACCGGACCGGAACCATTTTCTATTTTGTTTAAAGGGGACAATGCAAGGATGCTACAGATCAATTGATTCATGAGAAAAAGCCGTTTAAAAGTTTTGTTTTCTAGTTTAGTAACAGCAGACCACGTATGCACTGGACCGAAACCATTTCCTAGTTTTTGGAAGGGGTCAAAGACAAGTTTGGTAAAATTAAACATGTGGTATAAGTGAAAATGTTAACAACGGAAGACAGACAATTGACGAGGGACACCGGAAGTTCCGCCCATAATAATAGCTTATCCAGAGCCTTCGTCTCAGATGATCAATAGCCATTTTAAGTACAGAAAGATAACATCCAAGATACTGTGTCTTGATTACCTAACACAAACACAGACATTGTCCTCGAGTTACTCCTTTGGTCGCATATTATTTATTGGACAGAAATGGAAATTTCAGATTGGTTTGAGGCGATAGCGAGTTGAAATTGGACGATGTTTGGCTGTCATTGCTCACTGTTTTTCAATGTGAAGCAGATTCAGCTAATGTTTTGTCCAATGTTCATACAACGTATTTCGCTTTTTAATTTTCAAATGTTGTTGCGCCTAATGAACTGGTTAAAGGAAAGAAAATGGCCTTAAAAATTGTTTTGTACCTAACAAATGCCGCTAAAGGTCATTGGTAGCAGGTGGTAGAGCCAGAATAAAAACACATTCATCCGTTGTATTGTAAAAGGGATGGACAAATAAATTGTTTGAATACGATAGGTACCATCTTAGCCTGGTCATAATAGTGTTTTTGTCTGCTAGCTATTGACCGAGAAGAAGAAACGGTTTGTTCCTTTTGTATCCGTAATTGAGCAGTGAATGTTTTAGCGCTCAAATTTCTAAGCCTTTGATAAACTTGTTGAAGCTCTTTGAAGTGTCTGTCATGTTTTAACAACTCGAGTTTCAAAGAGTTGGGTCGAAACAAGAGCAAACTCTTCGATGAAACCGATAAAAAACATATGTTACACGAGTCAAATATATCAGCTACATAAGAGCACATTTCCAATACAATACAATACAATACTACTTTATTTTGCCATGGTTACATTTGTAACAACAGACATAGATAAAAAAGAACATAATCAAATACACATTGTTAGGTAACCTTACATATACATGTAGATACAAATACTTAAAATAATGAAAAAACATTGTTAGCGGGGTCAGTGGAATAGATATTTCATTGACCGGAGCATGATATTGTTGTAAGGTTAGGAGAATTTACCATCTAGAATGAAAAGCATGAAAGAAATTGTTATTGGATTTAAGGTGTGAGTGAGTCCTAGTAGAAATAATACCATTATGGCTCATCAGAGTTTAATGAATCATCACGTAACATGTCGCTATTTTTCTGAACTACGTGTCTTGTCTACAAATGCTACGTTGTTTACTGCACTTATAAGCTGTTGCTAGATTAACAGCTGAATACACAGAATGGTGAAGGTAAAGAAAGAATGAATGTGCGCTTCAGGCTATCAGCAGACGTTTCTCTAAAGAAGTGTATAAAAACCGAATTAAGAGGCAGACAAGTAATTAAAAGCTTTATGAATAAGCACGAAGCTATAAACGTATATAGGTCATTGAAACCTGGAATAAGATAGCTAGTGGGTGTTTATTTCCCTGCATCAGTAACTCGGCAGAGCAGTAAGTCGACCTTTCAACACATTAATTTCATGACATTCTTTTTAAAATTGTAATTGGTTCATTGAGACCAAAGGTCTTTCAAAATTGTTAAAATATCATTACGCACTCGTAATTCATAAAAATATCCACGCTCGTAAGTGCCGGGTACTTAGATTCACGGTGAACTACGTCTCAACGCGTATGAAAAGTCTCGAGGAATTATACAAAGGCAAAGGTGATCATATAGCTTTATTGAACTTGTTACATGAAAAAACATATGGCTTCGTTTCATATATAAACAAATATTAGAAAAAGATTGTGATTTAATTTACGATAAAATACAGCACGTTTATCCAAGGAAGACGTGCCGCTAAATGACGCAGTGACGTATGTTAACAAGTGCATCCAATCGCTTTTGGCGTTTTAAAGTTACAATGATGTACTGCTACGAGTTGAAAATAGTTCGGCATACTTTTCAAAGAAATTGACGTGTTAGAATCGAAATAATAAATATGTGCCAATATTTTATCGTTAAATAAAATACAGTCCGTCGACCAAATGCTAAAAAATAAAAATACTCGTTCTACGCACTCGTGATTTAATTACTGCGCATCCGTAGTCCTGAAATTCGTCGACAAAATACAGACACACACGTAAAACTGAATAAATTTAAGGCAGCAAAGAGAAAACCCTAAACATTTTTTATCAAATTTGGTTTAAGCAGCAAATACATACACTCCTATACTGTAAGATGTAGTCACGTTGTAAGATGTAGTCACGTTGTAAGGTGCTGCCACGTTGTAAGGTGATGTCATGTTGAAAAATGTTGTCATGTTGTAAGTTGATGTCATGGTGTAAGGTAATATCATGTTGTAAGATGTAGTCACGTTGTAAGTTGATGTCACGTTGTAAGGTATTGTCACGCTCTAAGATATAGTCATGTTGTAAGATGTAGTTACGTTGTAAGGTGATGTCGCGTTTTAAGGTGATGTCACGTTGTAAAATGTAGTCATGTTGTAAGACGTAGTCATGTTGTAAGATGTACTCACGCTGTCACGTTGTAAGGTGATGTCATGTTTTAAGATGTAGTCACGTTGTCAAGTGATTTCACGTTGCAATTGGGCTTTACTGAGGTAATACAATGATCTGTACGAGACAGGATGTTATTCAATCTAGTTGTAGGATTCATTTGTCAAAAAAAGGATAAAATGTCGACCCTGAAAGAGCAATCATCTGTAACTTTGTTATAGATCAGTTTATTTGTTGTTTCCGTTTTAATAAATTGTTTACTTTTACTTGAATAATATGTTATCAAAACTTTCAGGTACATCGATGTCTTATCTAATTTGAGATTGCGCGGTTAACAGTAGATATTTAATTAAAGAGGCACTCCCTACATCTAACAGATTATATTATCGAAACATAGATTATGTGTTCAATGAACGTAAAATGATAAATAAATACAATTTCAAAGAACAACCTATATATGGCAAAACATGCCTCATTTTACCACAATTAAGCAATATAGAGGCTTTTTGTAATAAATCGCATCCACCCATAAATTGTACAACAACAACTATACATAGATTATTGAATGGTTTACGGTACTGCAGCATATATACAACGTGAAATCACCTTACAACCGCTGATTTTTTTTCGATACTAACTAGAATGCATAGTTGAAACTTTTAGGTTAATTTATAATACTTCCAAAATTATATTACTTATTTTTGAAGGTTATCTAGTTGGGCATCAGTTATAGGGTATGTCCCTTTAATTGATGCTTAATACTTGACGCATTTTTTGAACACCATAAGCGTCAATTTCCACACCTTTTTTAAAATACCATATGCGTCCGTCACTTTACAAACTTTCTGAACATCGCACACGTCACTTTACGAACGTTTTGAACACCATACATGTGATTTAACCTGTTTTCAATATTTTTCTTTGTATAGACACAAGCCAACAACACAAGGATGCAAAAAGAAGACTTAACTATGAAGTAAGTGACTTTATTTATGCCCGCTTGACAAAAATTGCTAAGGCGGCCACACAACACGCCAAAACACCAATGTGTTGTACACTAATGGCTGTATTCAGAAACGTTCCTCGACACAACCTCGGCTAAAGAAGGGGCCGTTAGACAGATGTAATTTTCCAGTGAATAATTAAAGCAATATATTAACCGGATCTATTTAATTTTAATAATCAGTTGACCAAGTAACGGACCCTTTCTTTGTGGAGGTCGAAACAAGGAAGTTTTCTTAATATAGCCAACATATAACAATACCATCTACATTGTTCTAAATATTTCTCCAGATTGTAAGTTCTGCATTCGGACCTTCCCACTTATCTTTCTGAATTCCAATTTTGTTTATTTTGAAATATTCTTATACACTCTTACTGGATAGTTATGACAATCTGTTTACAGCGTCTGTTTAGACCCCATATGAATATATCTCTGTAAAACTATCAAATATATGCAGCTGAAGAAGTGATAATCTTGTACAAAATTTTACACCAAGAAGTTTTCTTAGTCAGCAATTGACGTGTATTTACAAAAAAAGTCGTTCATGACAAGAACTTTTTTGTTTAAATGTTGAGTAGGTTAAGGGCGCAACATATTGTGCTGTAAAACGTTTTCTAATCAATAAGTAAAGAATGCTTAACTATCCAGGGTTATTGTTCTTTTCTTGAGAATGTTAACGGTTTTTATACACTGTTATATTTTCTTGAATGTTCGGACACGATGTGGGCTTAACATTCATAAACACGTGTTTGCATTATATAAAATATATTCTAATATGACTCACGATTATGTCTGGATACACAAGGAGTAGGAAAACTATGTTTATTATGCCATAAACAACGCGGGAAACAAAATGCCGTCAATAAGACGTCATATTATTGTGCTCAACGACGTTAAGTACTAGTATTCTTGCATACCCCCCAGGGAAAGTATTGGCGGATCCCAGCACGAGGAGGGAAGAGATCAGCCTATACTTTCCCTAGGGAAAGTACATCTCGGGCTTACTTGACAGCACCCGAACTACTTTCGTGTATTCAACTCGTACCTGGAACACTTTATTTCCGAGATACGTTTCACGGCGGTTTACAAGTGAAAGATTAGAATGTTTTTCGTAAATGTAAACTAAGGTCTCATAAGAAAGCACACACTTCAATATTTTTCAAGTTAATGTAACAGGAATTTAATTTTTTAGGAATGGTTCGAATTTTCAGGGTACGCAATAACGGTTCAAATTACGAAAATTGTTGGTAACGAATATCCATGAAGTTTTGAAGCGAGAGTTGATTGCGAAAAGAAATGGTGCTTTTTATGGTGTCACAAGCAAGAGCATCAAATTTTAGAAATGTATAGCAACAGAATATATTCACATTTCAAAGAACATACCTGTAATCATATTTTTTTCAAAACAAAAATGGCGGTAAATGACGTCACAGTTTCTCTTGATAAATGACGTCACTGTGTAAACAAAACAAGTTAATTGAGTCAATGTTGATGGTATAGTCGCATTAATCAAGTAAACTGGACGTGAGTAAGGAGAATTTATTTTTAGGATTTAATTGATTTTTTTTTATTCACAACGTAAATAAAGTATAGTTTTGGGTGCGATTAAGCACTATGTTTTTAGCTCTAGATACATAAACAGTGGTAAATTCACGTGTGAACCTACCAAATTTCCTACGCAAAGGGGTTCCATGCGGGGAATTATATTTAATCAACATGAAGTTTTGATTTACCGCTCAACATAGTAGGGCCTATTTAAAGCGGTTTCCTCGTAGAATCTGCAATAACATCAAATAAAGTATGCAAGAAAAAGGATCTTACATGGTCTACTGTGGAGGACTGGGTTGTTCCGACCCTCGGGAAAGCGGGGGGAAGTCGGAACCTCGCTTCGCTCGGTTCCTCCTATCCCCCCGCTTTCCCTCTGGTCGGAACAACCCAGTCCTCCACAGCAGGCCATGTAAGATCCTCATATTCCTGCATACCCCCGGGGAAAGTATTGGCGGATCCCAGCACGAGGAGGGAAGAGATCAGCCTATACTTTCCCTAGGGAAAGTACATCTCGGGCTTACTTGACAGCACCCGAACTACTTTCGTGTATTCAACTCGTACCTGGAACACTTTATTTCCGAGATACGTTTCACGGCGGTTTACAAGTGAAAGATTAGAATGTTTTTCGTAAATGTAAACTAAGGTCTCATAAGAAAGCACACACTTCAATATTTTTCAAGTTAATGTAACAGGAATTTAATTTTTTAGGAATGGTTCGAATTTTCAGGGTACGCAATAACGGTTCAAATTACGAAAATTGTTGGTAACGAATATCCATGAAGTTTTGAAGCGAGAGTTGATTGCGAAAAGAAATGGTGCTTTTTATGGTGTCACAAGCAAGAGCATCAAATTTTAGAAATGTATAGCAACAGAATATATTCACATTTCAAAGAACATACCTGTAATCATACTTTTTTCAAAACAAAAAATGGCGGTAAATGACGTCACAGTTTCTCTTGATTAATGACGTCACTGTGTAAACAAAACAAGTTAATTGAGTCAATGTTGATGGTATAGTCGCATTAATCAAGTAAACTGGACGTGAGTAAGGAGAATTTCTGTTTAGGATTTAATTGATTTTTTTTTATTCACAACGTAAATAAAGTATAGTTTTGGGTGCGATCAAGCACTATGTTTTTAGCTCTAGATACATAAACAGTGGTAAATTCACGTGTGAACCTACCAAATTTCCTACGCAAAGGGGTTCCATGCGGGGAATTATATTTAATCAACATGAAGTTTTGATTTACCGCTCAACATAGTAGGGCCTATTTAAAGCGGTTTCCTCGTAGAATCTGCAATAACATCAAATAAAGTATGCAAGAAAAAGGATCTTACATGGTCTACTGTGGAGGACTGGGTTGTTCCGACCCTCGGGAAAGCGGGGGAAAGTCGGAACCTCGCTTCGCTCGGTTCCTCCTATCCCCCCGCTTTCCCTCTGGTCGGAACAACCCAGTCCTCCACAGCAAGCCATGTAAGATCCTCATAATAATCTACGAAGAAAATAACGCTTTGCATTTATTCACTTATTGTTATCTCTTGTCATGTTAGAATACAAATAACATCGTTTTCATCGTTGTTAGCGTCTAATAAATAATGATTTGTCATGATCCTGATGCGCAGTTAAAAACCACTCAGGCATCCGGCCGTCGTTGTTAATTTATGAAATAACATCCGTTCCAGCGGTGTTCATCGTTTATTTTAGCATAAAATCTGCTGTTTTTGCCCATTTTGTCGGTGTTTAAGAGGAGGAAGGAGGAAAAAGTTGTGTTAACGGGGAGATTCACGCGCCGTTATAACCCATTTTCATTTAGCGCAGTACAGGGCCATTCTAAACAAGTCTTACATCATGTTCGGCGTCAACAGTACCGGGCTTAAAAACCGCTGGTGACGTCAATATGCATACAGCAAAATAAACAACGTCCTTGTTGGCTCTAAAAAGTACAATAAAAACTTCAATCCCGCTTGTTCGTGACAACAGAATGATTCTGAAAGGCAAAGGGTATATTTTAAACAATGAATTAAATACATATTTTACCTTTTGGCTACAATAAGGATCTCAATGGAATGTAAAACGAGTATAACACCGGCTCCGTTCTATCAAAATAGCTATGTTATGCATTCTAGGGGATTCATAGGTGAGGTTTTGGACTTTAACATTTCCGGAAATTTACATATGTTATACTTAACAATTATGATTAAAAACAATTATGCGGTAACAAACTTAGGGACAATAAGAATATTTTATTGCAGGAATATTTCACAGTTTTGAGGGGAGAATAATGTTAACTCAACGTTTATGACATAATTAACAAATTTCGCCACATGCTAAAAGGAAGAAAGAGTTACAAAAATAGTTATTTATATAGCTATTGATTACAAAAAACTGTTTAACATATTCACTTAATTCAAACTTTACAACAATTGTCAGGATATAAAGAGACAGTTACCGTCATAAAAAGTTGCTTTGTTACAGACCTATGCCGTCATATCTCAAAGCTTGTTGAAATGTAACATGCACATCAACCCCCATTTTTAATTTTGCGTTCGAAAACAAAGGTCTGATTCATGCTGTAGGAAAAATATCTCAAAAACCTTGTTATTCCTTTATCATCAAAAAATTATTAATCAAAAATGTTTTTTTTAGTATAGTGGGTGGGGCACTGATAAGGAACGTACTATTTATTCAGATGATGACAATGATACCACTTTTCCTAATTTTTCATCCCAATTTTAACATATAACATTAGAAAAGATGGAAAATTTCTACCTATTCTGAAAACAGATAACAAACATACAAGTTTACAATACCCGAATTCTAGCTAATTCTGAATGTATCAATAGAGATTATTATTGCGTAAAAGTTATATCATCGACCCTACATTGTTTTTCAAGAAATTAACAAGTAATATGTTAGATTCTATAAATAAGCAGGATTAACAAAATGTCGTTTTATTTTCAGCAGTGATCCCCGTTATTACTTTGTGCTAGCTCATTTCTAGGATGCATAACTTGATCGATATTTTAAACAGTTTTGCGTTTCTTCGAAATTCCTTGTTAGTTCAATGATATTCCAAGAAAAAATACATTAGAGTGTTGGTATGTCATCGCTTTCAAAGTTTGTGCAGGTTACTTGTTCATAGAGACACATAAACTTATAAAAAACAAAGAAAATTCTACATCACCTGTTTCTGAGCTAAAAATAGCTGCTCCGAATTCCATATGCCATCCAAATTCAAAGCCGTAGGATAATCACTGTGTTGATTAAATCGCGTGTGTTTTTCAATGAAGCTGACGCAACAGAATCTAATGCACCATTGGTCAAGATAATAAGTTAAAACTGCAAGGTATGTGCTGGTTATAAATGACAAATGTAAAACATAAATAATGTCAAATTTGATAAAATTAATTAGAAATAAGGGATTGAAATTCATAACATACTTTTCTGATCCACCTGCTGAGCAATCGTGTATAAATGACACTTACTAGTGACCAATCAAATTCATGTATCAAGGATGATCACAGCTGAGCAATCAGATATCAAGGATAATTATAGCTGACCAATCAGATATCAAGGATAATCACAGCTGACCAATCAGATATCAAGGATAATTATAGCTGATCAATCAGATACACATATAAGGGATACTCACAGCCGACCAATAATCACTACCGACCAATAAGCTATCAAAGATTTTGGATAAGAAGAAGAGGTATTCTTAATGCCTTTTAACTTTATTCTAGAAATGCAATGATGCAAGGCAGTTTACCAAATGTCAAATGGAACGGAGGTCTACAGAATGCAAATGAAGACGAGCCTGTAGATATGGTGTATACATGGGTGAACGGTTCGGATCCTGTTTTCATACAAAGTTTTGAGAAATTTATTAACAAGACACACAAAGAAAAGTAAGTATTTTAATCCTTATCCGTTTTAAAGTATATTATATTGAGGCTTATAACATGCATTTATTTAGGAATTTGAAGATATATGTGTTTGTACTTTTTGTAAACTGTATTGTCTAGAACCAGAAGGCAGGGCTTATGATAAAATAATAAATACTCGTTCTTTCCTTGAAATAGTATAACAATTAAGAGAGGCATGAGACAGTATAACAAGACAGCTAAATAATAATATTTTTGAAGTTCTCTATATAAGCCTATGTTTAAACAAGTGACCCCCGGATGGGGTCAATTTTGACCCGGGAATCATAATTTGATTAATCTTGGCAGAGGTCAACTAGGCAATGCCATATACAAACTATCTAAGATCTAGGCCTTGTGGTTTCAGAGAAGAATATTTTTATGTTTTTCCTTTATAAACTTTGCATTATTAAAACAAGTTGGTCAATGTTGACCCGGGGGTCAGGATTTAAATAATCTTAGTAGAAGATCATTAGGCCATGCCACATGATAAATATCTTAGCTCTATGCCATGTGGGTTCAGAGAAGTTTTTTTTATAGCTTTTCCTATATATGCCTTTGTAAAACCAAGTGTCCTCCGGGCGGAGTCAGTTTTGACCAGTGGGCAATGCCACATGCCAAATAGCTACGTTCTTGGCCTTCCTGTGCTTGAGAAGATTTTTTTACATTCCTTTCCGTTGCCATGGCAACCAGAGTTCTGCATGGAATGAATTTATTTGACAACTACGAGAGGGCTATGATAGGGCTATATGTAAGGAATATCCCTGCAAAGTTTCATCAACATTGGCTTAGTGGTTTCAGAAGGGATATCGTTTGAAAAGATTGAACAGACGACGTACGACGGTCAATGAGTGACCAACTTTCTGTTTTTGAAGCTACATTAATGAAATTTGGACAATATAAACAGTTTTGCAGGTAGATTTTAACTTCAACATTGACTGACCTTGCACTTCTGGCCTACGTTCTTGTTCTGATTTACAGCTATCAAATTTGAACTCTATGGAATTTTTTGCACGCAAATTTCCACTTTTACCTAAACTGACTTTGAAATTTTGTCTAAGTTTTGTTTTTCAAGGCAAACTATGACATTTGAACTACTTGTTCAGCTTTGCAAACTAATTACAAAATGTCTATGACTTAACTTCATCATGACCTTTTTGACCTACTTTGTTGCTCCAAAGTGCAGTTATACTCAGGTGATCGATATAGGGCCATCATGGCCCTCTTGTTTTTTATACATCTGTGCGGAACATGACTTTCTTAAAACGTTGAACCATAAAACAGTTTCAATTTTGTTGTTTAACTATGCATCTTTGAACTGCCTTTCGTTATAATTACCTTTATTAAAATGTTCAACCGCAAAATTATTTTTGTTTGATTTATTAAGAAATCTTTGACACTGCCTTTCTTGGTACTTCTTTTTTTAAATTTTAAAATGTTGAACCATCTTTTTAGAACTACAAAATTCAAATCCTCTTTAAAACGACATAAATACCGCATTTTTATCAGATATTTTTCTAAATTATGTAATTATAAAACAAATTGGTCAAGAAATGTTGTACATAAGTGTCTTTGCTGACGTTTGTCATTGCCCTCATTTTTTACATATGAATTTAATACCCAATACAATAAACTACGTTTATAACGATCTCATATAACATATTCCTATAAAATAAAGAAAGAAAAAGTACTCAAGCAGAGAAAATGATCAAATATAGAAAGATAAATTTTCAGAACAGATATACTGTCACTTAACCGGTACACTGACTGGGGTACATTGAAATTCTCCCTAAGATCTGTAGAACTAAACGCACCGTGGATTCGTCATATTTATCTGGTAACGAATGGGCAGGTGCCAAACTGGCTTGCTTTAAATAATCGAAGGATCAGCATTGTTACACATGAGGTATAACTATAATATTAATTAAACTATACATATGCAAAATTTGTTTGGCACTGACGAATATTAAGCTTATCAGTTAGCGTTAATAACCCAAACGCCATACGATATACGCATAGTTTTTCTACATGTATACTTTATAGTCACTAACACGATTATGTGTGAATTAAGCCCATGTGACACGTCAACATGGTTTGCCGACTGCTTGCCACCACGCACATTCAGTCATTTGAGAATTTCTCCTTTCAGTACATTACATCTCCAAAAACAAGAATTATTTATACCTCTTGCAAAACTCGAAAACTGACCGAATGCAGATTTTACAGTATATTATGAAATTGACATTTCTATGTGGTATGATGTTGCAGGAAATTTTCTCCAACATGTCTGATCTACCAGCATTTACATCATCAGCCATTGAGTGTCACATCCATAAGATTAAAGGACTTTCCAAACGATTTATATACATGAATGATGACATCATAATTACGTCACAACTACAGTTTGCAGATTTTTACACGGAACGGGACGGATTTAAGGTAAATATTTTGTAAGAGCGTAATGTGTAGAACAGACCTATAATGCATGAATTAGCACAAAACTATCGAAGTTAAGATGTTTAGGATAAGAAATTTGCGTTTGCATCAAACTTTGGGTCAACTTTTTCATAATTCACCGATCATGTCTTCTTATCCATTCAAAAATACAACGATTCAGGCTCCAATTGACCATACAACGAAAATGTTTTATTTCGTGTTGCACGGACAAATGTTTCAGAACAATTACAAATTATTTATATTAGAGAATCTCTTATCGGACAGACTTGTGTTTTATGTAACCTTGTCCCCAATCTCGTTGAAATATTGAAAATTAAGCGCAGAAGAACATTTCAATTTTCAAAATACTTCCTAAAATGACATAATTCATAGACACAGTGTTTTAGATTTTATTTGACCTAGCGTTTTGACTGCTACCAATAGTAATATACGGCTTACTAGAATAGGAGGTGTCAACCAATAATACATGATTAATCTATGTTGCTGATACGGACAGATGACACAGCAGGTTCCAGAATATGTCGTTGTCACACATAAAGTCTCATAGTATTTCCTTGTTTATCACATACTTGAGAAACAAGATACTTTTAGATCAGTTTAAAAATGGCTGTCAAATCAGAACATGGGAGGTAATATTGTGAATTTGGGAAGTATGTTTATATACCTGTGATTTTATTTCCAGCTCCGCTTCTTCCATGAACGTTTAAACCATTGCAACAAGTTATGTCCTGCCAACAACGTTAATAACGGTGTTTGTGAAGAAAACTGTACGACAGCAAGTTGTGAATTCGATGGCGACGATTGCAATTCTATCGGTGTTCCTGACTATCAGGGACCTGATAAAGAATTCATGTTTGATAGTTGGTTAGGGTCATTGATGCACACACATTTTTTGTTTAATAAAGCATTTGGCCCAGAGGACAGATATATACCTGAACATACTGCACACCTTTTTGATAAAGATATCCTTGCACAGCTCATTGAAACGTAAGTACATGTAGTACACGAGAAATATCACCAAGATCCATCTTATGGGCGATCGTGTCTTGGGGGGCGGGGGTGAAAGGTGGTCACAGGTGAGATTTAGATTTTTATCACTTCCGGAAATTTACATTTGTTATATTTAAAAAAATATTATTTAGCTGGAAAAAACAATTATCCAGTAATAATTTTAGGCACATTATGAATTCTAGTGCAAAAAGACATTTTTGAGAAAAAAAATTTTGACCTCACATTTTTGACCAAATTGACAAATTTTGCCTCATGCCAAAATGGGGTTATGGGTACAAAAATATTGATTTTAAAAAAACTGTTTAAGATTTTCACTTAATTCTAACTTAATAACAAGGAGAAATGACAGAATACAAAAACACAGTAATAACAAGTTCCAAATTAAGTTCTTTGTGACAGACATATGCTGTCATATCTCAAAGCTCGTTGAAATGTAAAACACATTTTTTGTCAGTCAGTTTTTATTGAATTTCTTTCTTATATGTTCCACATTTTTATTTTTGCATTCTAAAACAAAGGCCATAATCATTATGTAGGCAATATATCCCAAACACCTCGTTATTCCTTTATCACGAAAAAACTTTTATCAAAAATTAAAAAAAAAAAAGAATTTAGTAATGTGGGTAGGGTAAAGATAAGGAGCGTAATATTTATTCAGATGTTGACAAAAATACCACTATCCCTAATTTTTCATCCTACATATTACATTATTATTAATTATACAAGATGGGATATTGATACCTATTTTGAAAAATGTACCACATACGACAAAGATTATGATACCCGAATACTACCTAATTCTGTAATTAGCACCTCACATTGAGGGTGTATCAATAAAAAAATATATTGCAAAAAAGTTAAATCATCGACCCATCATTAAATTTCCAGAAATTAGTTAGCAATATGTTAGTCTACATAAAAAACAGAGTCAATAAAATGTCTTGTTATTTTGATATTCAGCAGTGACCCCCTTAAGACTGAAATCTCATACCTTTCCTGTGACTATAGCATGACTGTGTTATGAAGGCGGTCCTTACTCATTGGTTCCCGCTAAGACTTGTTTCCGTTCAGCTTTTTGGAAAAAACACCCTGTCATTTCAATTCTGTAACATTTTATTGTTCTTTGTAGGACATTGGAAGGCACAAAGACTCAGTTTCTAGTCGTAACTTTATTCTAATTTCATTTTAATTTTTAAATGGTACTATTATAATGAGGGGTAGCTAGAATTTAGACCTTGTTTATAACGAAATAAGCTTAAATCTTGAATTAAGAAAAATATAATGAAAAGAAACAGCTCTGTATAAATTCTGCTGAGAACAATTTACTAATGTTCTATTTGTTGTTTATAAAAACAAAACACAACATATAAATTCAGGTTTTCCAATGAATGGAGAAATACTTCTGCTACAAAAATTAGACACCATCTGACAGTGCAACCAGAATTCGCCTTTTATAACTATCTACAAAGATTGGAGCAGTTCAGCGCAACGGGTGTTAAGACCACATCAATGTAAGTACTAGAAGCATTTCACAGTTTTGTTGTACATTTCTGTGAGTGGCTTTTTGTTACAACAAGAGCCGTCCGAAAGTCGAAATGCTCAATTACTCCCAAACAAAACTGTTGTCAGTATATAGCAAACCAGAATTATATTGATTTTCTAAATATTAAGTTTAAAATAAATCTCATGAGTAGTTACCGAGATATGTACATGATAGTACCTTGCATGCAAAACTTTAGCAAAATTGTCTTTAGTCAAGTAAGGGCCATAATTTGATTTAGTTCATACAAAATTTATCTAACTTGACTCTCTGGCACCCCTTAAGATATTAACGAAGTTTCAAATCAACATTATAAGTCGTCACTGAGATACGCCAACGTCGACACTGACGCAAAAGTGACGTACTGTTATAGTCTTCCTTATTCTTCGAATAATCGAGGTACAGTATATTACTTCCTGTTATAGTCTTCCTTATTCTTAAAACAATCGAGGTACAGTATATGAGCATCATTAAATTCTGACTAGTGGTTTTGACGAAGACTAATGTTTTGAATTTTTGAATAGACATGTACACCAACTGACGGCCATTCTTTTCACGAAACTGCATCTTATAAACAATTTTAGCCAGATGTTGGAAAGAATCATTCTTGGGAAACAATTGAAAACTCTAACTTACGGCTGCATTTTAAATCTCTGTAGTGAAGTGACGGGAAATCGGCAACGCCTTCTGTGCTGTAAATATGTGACGAACCCAAATCATTTGAATGATTTTGGTAGAAGGCCATCATTTTTATTGTAAAATCAAGCGGTTTAAGACATATTTTCAAAATTAAATGAAAAAGTTTATCGGTCATGTTTTGGAATCGAAAATTGAAACGTGAAATTTTGTGAAATTTGTTTGCAACCGGATCTACGTGTTTTATGAGATCATTTTATGTTTCGAAAAATTTGATAAAGGACTATGCACTAATGCTTGCTATGAAATTTTAACACAATTTGCAAAGTAGTTTCAAAGAGAAGACAATTAAAGCTTACAATATAAGCAACAGAAGGACAACCAAACGTCCAAATAATACTTTCTGTTTGTTCAGGTGAGCTTAAGCTAACGACGTCGATATTCCGTTCACTTTTCCACTATTGACGCAGCAATGCATACACTTGATGCTGATGCATTTACATCATAGTCATTGTTTGTATCACCGCTGTTAGTAAATTTATCTTTAGATTTACCCGTGTCCTTGTATTTAATCATTAATCTTACAATCATCGTCACTCCTTCGTTCCAGATGGGCACAGAAGAATGCTGAGAAGATTGATTTTATGCTGGACAACAGAAATCGAATAGAAAGGAAAATACAATTTCATTGGTGTAAAAGAGAAATTGTACTGAAGTAAGTAATCTACATCTTTGATGTTTACCGTCGAGATTAAAAGTTGTATACTTTTAAGCGGGATTGGTGTCTTTCACTGTTGGTGAATGAGCTATGAAATCTCTATGGTTTGACAAAGTTTGAATATTTCGTAGTTATGTTCGCGGCATTATGTCAGCAATTCTTAGCTTTCGTTTAGATACTATAAACCGATAAATGTTCACGCCGTTTAATGTCCTCGTTTTCCTGATGTAGGACTGATCCGCATTTTCTAAATTTCTAAGCGAAACTTTATGCAAAAAATTCATCAAACTTAATCGCGTTCTGTAAAATTCTCAAACAAAATGTCTTCCGCAAATATACTTGCAGCGAAAACATCGTGGTACGTAAAACAAATTGATGTCTTTTTCTGCAAAGGTCAAGGTTAAAATCAGCATTTGAAACTGTGCATATTTCAAATCTCAGGGCTTTAAAGCCCAGAAAGAGGGTCATTAGATAAAGGTCACCCAATGCCGAAGTTGAAATCTACATGCAAAACTATACATACAGTTCAAATTCATTTGCTGTAGCGAACAAAACAAGAAAGTAGGTCAACGTGGTTCTTGGATGTTGCCAACTTAAACACAATATGTGTGCTCTAAATTATCTTTGTAAATGGCAACTAGGCACTGCTACAGGCCGATTATGAAAGTTCGATGTTTTGGTCAAGAGGTGTTTTAAAGTTTTCCTTATACATGTAAAGAAAGTGACCCCTGGGGATCAATCTTAGGGGCATGATTTGAACAATTTGGTAGGGGTACTCTACACAATGCTACATACAAAATATCCAATTCCAGGTCTTATGCTTTCGGAGAAAAAGTGTTTTAAAGTTTTCCTTATATAAGTAAGCTTATATATACAGCTGTAATAACATTACATGTTTATATCTTTATAAATTAATTATCATAATTTTATGATTTATTACCCTCAGATATATACATTTTCCCGGAATAAAAACATCTCGTTTTATTTCATTTTCCCCAAGCTAATCTTAGACTTTTCTCCTAAATCATATCAGTACATGAGAGAAATTTAAACACTCTTCTCCAAGGTTACCTAAAGTTCATAACTTATGTAATATCTAATAATGGCTTGGGAAATATTGATATAATTGTCTAATTTAAGCATGACCTAAGGTGACCTGTTAATTTTCCAATAATCAGTCTGATGAAATATACCCTGTATAAATGAAGAATTACATAAGCCTGAAGATTCTTGCATACCAGATGGGGATATCTGCAGTTTTTACCAGTGCTGGAAAATCTCATCTTACACCCCCCTCCGTGTAAGACAACGTACGTGAATTACTTATGACGTAACGTTATTAACAATGTGATGTCACTTTCCCAAACATAGCATCTAAAGAACGTTTGTTTTTATATTAAAATGCATCATTTCGATAAGTTTGTTTGTAAATATCTATTTCAAAGTACAAGACGGTATGCAAGAAAAAGTATTTGGGTAAGATGGAAATATCCGGCAGAGCCTCGTTCCGCGCAAAACAGTCACCCTCAGTGACTGAACCTCGTGCTCATATAAGAAACTAATAGACGTACACCAGGTCAAAGGGAAACTACTCAAACACTTAACAAATAAGTACTAGTTTGCTTCCTTGGCTGGAGGTTAAAATCAAAAACTCTACCCCAAGAAGATAATCTTTACCCCAGGTCCATAATAAATTAAACTTTTGTAGAGGACCATTCAAGAACTATCTTCACCAAAATAATAAACATCCATCAAGCGGTTTTGGTGAAGATGTCATCTGAAGTAAAAATGTTAACAGACACCGGACGACAGACAATAGGCGATCCTAATAGCTTACCCTGGCACTTTTGCCAGGTGAACTAAAACGGTACAGACTGCTTTAAACGATTGCAGAATCGTTCATACATTACGTGCACACCTTCATAATTTTTACAGACTCCTGTTTTAGAAATTACTGCGCTGTTTAGAAAGAGTACTTCCGGTTTTATGACCGTTTGAAATATTTGGATCTTATAGTTGTGCACTTTTCGTACCGTGGCGCAAAGTAGAGCATCCGCGTTGGGATCAAGAGATCCTGTGGGTTTAATACCATAGGGAGCTAATTTTTTTTTTAAATTAAATTGAAATGCATGAGAATAGATGTGATTTTGCAAGACATGAGAATTGTTTCTTAATATTCCTTAATTATATCATGCTGAACAATTACTTGAAAATATAAAAGTTGATCTTGATCATTTTTAAAAGTTGACGGTAAAACATTCAATTTTTAATGTTGTCTTATATTGCAGTTCAAATATTACTATTTAAGTTCCATAATCAGTTTTGACCCTAATCCGAATCTTTTGCTTCATTCTTGTAATGTCTGGCCTCAGAAGCGGCCCGCTTTATTTAATACGAGTTTTATTAATATTTATGCAATTGAAGTAGTGAATAGTTCTTTGTGCACGTTTGGAAATTAGCGAACAGTTTTTATTGTAAACCGGTTTCGGTCAAACGGGAATGTAAGTGAAGTAGTGGATAGTTATTTGCTCACATATTGTTGAATGAATGGAAATCACCTACGAAAGTAAGATAAGGAATGGGTTAACATCGCTCTCCAATGTGTAGCTAATAATACAATTAGTAGTTATTGGCGCGGCGTGGAAACGCAGTGCCAGTATTAAATAGGTTTCAATTTTGTACCATGGGGTTGCATAATCAAATAGGCAGCAGCCCACATTATTATTGTAAATAAAAACTATGTATTATGTTTGAATAAAAACCATGTAATGAATCAATAAATTGTATTAACTGATTACAAACAATACAAATTCATACGTCTTCGACCGTTATTTCAAACTTTTGACATATTCAAAGGATATTAAATTTTAATTTTTTATTTAACTTTTTCCACAAACTTGAAGGCCACGTTATTTTTATAGCTGTTTACGATCCTTACGACCAGATTCATCAAAGCTCATAAAAAAGTCTCGGAAGATGTTTTGCTAACTTTAAACATTTAGAAGTTTAAATACATATGGCGTCAATGTGAAAAATCAATAAAATTCCATTTTAATTACTACATATATTAAAGCATAATGTAGACATTGTAAAAAAACGTTCACCCAACGTATAGTATGTAATACATAAGGCCTTAACATGTTTGTAAACTGTTAGTGAAAGCTATGTAAAGCATCGCTAACAACCGACCAATGTTAAAGACTGAATAAATCACGTGGATTTCGTCTGCTTGAGTGCGCACGCACAATCAGGATTTTATATACGATCCCTGGCAGTCAATCTGATGGTAACTTTAGGGGTCAAAGTAGTGTGTGTGATTTATAAGAGGTATTTTGGCCAGTCATTTGAGGAAACTTTCATTGAGGCTATCCAAACGTTCACATTATAATGACATGCAGTGGCTATATTCTTCTCCACAATATTTACACCCTGTGTGTAAATCATACTTCACATGTTATTAATACATTCTGAAATGCATCTGCTTCCTTTTAGACATGCTTCAAGAAAATGCGCGGCGTCTTTGATGCTCTGCACTAAAATTCGTCTTGTCAGTATCTTACAATATATTCACTCGATTGATGAGTGTAGCGTGAATGGTTGCATACATTGCCTTTACATGCATTTACTAACTATTACAGCAAGAAAGTTGAGTGTTGGTAGCATCAATTATAGTCTTTCCTTTTTTTGCCCCGAAGGGTGACATATTAAAATATCACCGTCCGTCTGTCCGTCTGTGCGTACGTCTGTCCGTCCGTCTGTGCGTCCCCACTTCCAAATTCGTGTCCGGACAGTAACTCTGTCATGCATTGAAGGATTTTAAAATAACTTGGCACAAATGTCTAGCACATCAAGACGACGTGTCGCATGCAAGACCCACGTCCCTTCCTCAAAGGTCAAGGTCACACTTAGAGTTTGAAGGTAATGAAATCCTCTATAATGCACACATTCGTGTCCGGACTGTAACTTTGCCATGCATTGAAGAATTTTAAAATAACTTGGCACACATGTCAAGCACATCAAGACGACGTGTCGCGTGCAAGACCCACATCCCTGTCTCAAAGGTCAAGGTCACACTGGAATCCTCTATTTATGCACACATTTGTGTCTGGACTGTAACTTTGTCATGCATTGAAGGATTTTAAAATTACTTGGCACAAATGTCTAGAACATCAAGACTCAAGACGACGTGTCGCGTGCAAGACCCACGTCCCTACCTCAAAGGTCAAGGTCACACTTAGAGTTTGAAGGTAATGGAATCCTGTATATTCCTGTTCGGACTATAATTTTATCATGCATTGAAGGATTTTAAAATAACTTGGCACAAATGTCAAGCACATCAAGACAACGTGTCGCGTGCAAGATCCACGTTCCTACCTCAAAGGTCAAGGTCACACTTAGAGTTTGAAGGTAATGGAATCCTGTATATATGCACACATTCGTGTCCGGACTATAACTTTGTCATGCATTGATTGATTTAAAAATAACTTGGCACAAATGTCAAGCACATCAAGCCGATGTGTCGCATGGATTTTAAAATTACATACCACAATTATTGAGCACATGGAGAGGACAAAGACTGTGAGACACCTCTTTCGGGGGAATTCGTCACTTGTGAGGGACAGCTCTTGTTAAAGATATAAAGTTTCTTTAAGATAAAAGTTGTAATATGTGAAACATTTTTGCTCATGTTACAGAAAAGTAGGCTGTCCCTTGAAAGGAGAAGTAAAATTAAAAATGATATGGGACTTGGCAATAACTTTTCAAGTTAAGACACTGTTCTATGGCCCGCTGTGATACCTTTGCATTACAGTTCTCTTGTTTATATGTGTGATATGTCTCGAGAAAACATTAGGTAAATTGTTTTCCGTATTGATGGGCTTCAGTGCCAACAGCGCTTTGAATATCATAACGTCGGAAGGGAAAAAAGTTTACACGTTTTTTAATACATTGTATCGGTAAAATAATGAAGCGTTTTGAACGCTAGAGAATCAAGCTGGAATCAAGCTGTTTCTATCGTTTGTATTTAGCAAAAGAATCAGACCTGCTTGTACCACTTATAAAACAATAGAATTAACTTGTCTGTACCATTTGAAACGCAACACAATTTCGAATGCGTCTGTACCGTTTATACCAAAACAGAAACAAATGTGTATGTACCGTTTATACCGCAACAGAATAAAACGTGTCTGTACCGATTATGCGGCAGCAAAATCAAATGTTTTTGTACCATTTATATCGCAACAGAATCAAATGTGTATGTACCGCTTATACCGCAACAGAATCAAACGTGTGTGTACCGTTTATACCGCAACAGAATCAAATAGTTTGAATATGGGTCATCTTATGTTGATAAATAGGTCGCCAGGTTAAATCATAAAAAACCTTGTGTATGCAATGGAGCCTGCATTTTTCATTGGATCTTCAAGAAAATTTGATTAGAATGACCGCCTTGATGAAATCTAGATTAAGTTCAAATATCGGTCATCTGATGTTAAAAACTAGGTCACGCTGTCAAATCAATGAAAAGCCTTCTTAACACTCTATAGGCGACATTTATTACCCAATCATCATGTGGGGTCATCTGGGCTCAAAACTAGGTCACGGGGTCAAATCATAGATAAAACTTATGTATGCAATAGAGGTTGCATTTTTAATTGGGTCTCCGTGACATTCAGTCAGAATGATTGCCTTGTTGAAATCTAGGTCGAGTTTGAATATAGGTCATTTGTGTTAATAACTAGGTCTCCAGGTCAAATCATAGAAAAGCTTGTGTATGCAATATAGGTAGCATTTGTCATTTGATCTTTATTAAACTTTTTAAGTATGATTATCTTAATGAAATCTAGGTCGACTTCGAATATTGATCATCTTGGAAAAAACATGGTCACCTGGGCAAATTATAGAAAAAAATTGTGTATGCAATAGAGGTTGCATTTTTCATTGGATCTTCAAGAAAATTTGTCAGAATGATTGCCTTGATGACATCTAGGTCAAGTTTAAATATGGATTATTTGAGGTCAAAACCTGGATCACACAGTCAAATTCTAGAAAATCTTGTGTATGCAATAGATGTTGGATTTTTTATTGGATCTCCATGAAACGTTGTGAGAATGAATGTCTTAATGAAATCAAGGTCGAGTTGGATATGAGTTATATGGGGTAAACTACTAGGTCGCCCGGTCAAATCATATAAAAAACCCTTGTGTATGCATGCAATGGAGTCTTCATTTTTCTCTGGAACTTTATGAAAGTTGATCAGAATGACTGTAGGTCAAGTATGAATATGGGTCATCTGAAGTGAAAAACTAGGTCACACTGTCAAATCAATGAAAATCCTTCTTAACACTCTATAGGCGAAATGTATTATCCAATCATCATGAAATTTGATTAGTTCTAGACCAAGTCCGAACCTGGGATCATAAACTAAGTCCAACAATCAAATCAAAAGAAAACCTTTTTAACACTTTAGAGGTTTAAGGTGAGCGATATGGGATCATCTTGGCCCTCTCATTATAAAAGTCTGTCAAAAACGTTTTCCGTATATATTTAAATTGCATTTTAACTGTAATACGTGTTTGCTGATGATGAACAATGAACAGAGCCAGAAGTTTAATAAATTTTGTTTTTTGTACTCGGTTGAGCATGACAAAAATGTAAACAACGGGCCTGCTCTCCGCCTAAAATTCTGGCGAAATCGGATATAAAGATAGCTTTTTAGTTCTGGGATTGTTTAATCAAATAAATATGTTTATAGTTCTTAACAAAGGAAATCCTAGTGGATACAAGAAAACTTTGAAATTAAAAACAAAATTGTGTGTATATTTTGAAAGACTTTGTTTAAATATACTATTCAATTTAAAATTGTTTTCTTATAGATTTTCTATCAGATAATTATCCTTTCGCAAGTATAAAATTTGCGAATAAGTCTGTCTGTACACAAATTGCAAATGTTTTGCGACTTTTTCGTCACGGGAAATTTTTCAATTCACAGTTGTTTATTGAAAGTTTACTAATATCAAAATTTATCAAATAAATTTTCATTTCAGACGACCAAAGTTCCTAGTGTTTTCAGACCATTTTGAACAGGCATTAACTGATCCGGCGACACAACGAGTACAGAGCATGCTGACACATTTTTTGAATAACATGTTTCCAAAACCATCCCAGTATGAGATTAAATGAACAAATTACAATACCTTAGAGTACTTAAGAATGCAGCAACATCTGACTCAAATTCTTCACGTAGACTCAAATTCTTCACGTAGTTCTTGGCTTGGTGAAAAAGCAGCTTTTATTGAAGGGTCGTTTCGAAATTTTGATCAAATTTTAACGATGAGTTGTTTTGGTTTTACATAAAATTATTAAATATTTAACTAAAAGGGTTAAACGTTCATGGAAAGCGATAATCTTCCAATAATGTTCTTCTTTTTTTCGGGCCTCATAAGGGCAACCCCATTTATTAATCCCGTCCATTGGTTTAATGGGAGTCGGGGAGCCATCCCCTATCAACCTTACAATATGTACATTTAATGTTAGTCATATAGTGTCATAAATTACAAGGAACTAAAACGTTTTTTTTTTTACTTTTCCTCATTATATATTTACAAGAACAAGTCGTAAAAATGGGGATGATATGAGACTGGGTCCTATTTGTAGAAGAAAAACGGAAAACAAGGAGAGAAAATTTAAATCTGTTAAGTGTGCGTTAATCGAGAATGGCCCCCTTCCTGCGCCTGCGCCCCCCTGTCGTGTCGTGTGTGCGCACAAGTGTTACAATGTGCGTGTTTGTGTAGTTTTTGTTCGTGTATGTCAAACAGATACCGGCTCGTATAAAATGCTCAAAAATACTTCCCAATTTTCAAAATTATTAAACCACCCTAACCAAACCTTTTTAGGTTGAAACTGTTCAGTTTTTCTTGTAGGGCTAGCTGTTGTTCCAAATTTTAGTCTACTTTCAAATTTAATTTTGAAAAAAGCGAAAGAAGGTAATACATGTTTTATATGTTGTTTTGCATAAAGTAAAATATGTGACACTACTGGGTTATTAGAAGTACACACGAAACTTGTAATTTTATTTATCGCTCTATTTTAATATTTTTTTGCAACAAAACAATGTGTAACTTGGTTCCAGAAATGTTGTGTATGGTAACATTCCTAAAATAGATGATCTATTGTTTCTATTGCCTCATTGCACACGTTTCATAGGCTAGATGTCCATTATTTTATATTTGAATAGGTACGCATTTATAGCAGTGTTTCTGTGAATAAAACATACTAAAAGTTTTGTAGTTTAGTATCTGTTGTCAATCTAAATGGAGTTATATTTATTTGTTCCCAATTAAAGTATTTTGAAAACTAAGATTGTCTTCCAATTTTATTTGATATTTCTCTTTATGACACGGAATTTGATTTAGTTGAATGTCGGAAAGAGTTTTAGTTATGTTTTTTCGTTTTATTTTGTTAACTTTAAGAGAAAGTGAATATTTGTCTGCATTTACTATAGCATAATTTCTACTAATGGTTGTTTTGATACAAGAGTTTACATTTTGAATTAATAAAGATTTCTACTAATGGTTGTTTTGATACAAGAGTTTACATTTTGAATAATAAAGATGTTCTTTCGTTGAAGATTATGTTTTATGCTTTCAATGTTGTGAACGTTATAATTTTCTGATTATCTATATAATATTATATCAAAAAGTGTAATAATACATTTATTAATCCACGTCATATTACATAGAATTTCGTCTTTATATTTTAGATCGCTGTTGTTCCAAATAACAGTATTGGAGTATTTTGTATTTTTTGTAGTTAATCCTGCATCATGATTTTAGAGAAACATCTTAGAGAAATGTACTATTAATGTGAATTTTTTCTACATCTTTTTCATTTAGTTGCGATTTGAGTATTGCATACTGTCTAAAGTATGAATCTTATTGTTCCATGTTTTTCTGTTCTCCTTGACTATTCGTATCTATCAGTTTATTTGCCCATGCTGCTTTTAATGAATTTAAGGAAAAATCAATGTCAACCATTTTAACCCTCCGTTTTTATATTCTGGAATAATGATGTTTTTTTCTATCTTTTTTGCATCCCCATATGAATTCAAAAGTTTCTTGTTTAAGTTTTAATAGTTTCTTGTGACGGGTTTGGAAGGACTGAGATCAAGTATGTAAGTTTTGGAAAAATTACATATTTTAAAACACTGATGCTACTCATTGTTGACAGTTTCTTAGTTTTCTATCTTTGTATGTGTATTTTTTATAAATGAAGATGCATAAAGACCAACGACGAAAGCCAAAGATTCGCCTTTTCCGAATGTAATAGTTTCATCAGTACCAAGATGTTGCGAAGCCGTGTATATACTGGGTCATAATTATTACGAGAAAAATAAACTAACTAAGGGACTGTCCCCGACACACTTTGAGAATCATCACGGAAACGTTACTTTTAGTAGTGCCAAACTTCGAAAGCCAAGGTTTTGGTATATATATGTTCTGTCTCAGCGTTGGTTTATAAAAGGCGCATATATTTTGTATATTATATGCTATATGGTACTTGGGCAAAAACAATTCTCTAGGTGTGTTCGGGGGCATACTCTCCCTTAACCCTTAAAAATGAGATTGTATATCAAGCTGCATTCTTAGACATTCTGTGGCATATCTTGACAAAAAATAAAGACACTAAGTAATGTAAGTTTTGTCACTGTAAATTGCAAAGCCATGTGTTCATAAAAATCTTAACATACGGAATCGACTGGAGCCCGACTTACCCTTGGTAACGAATGTGCAAAGTGGGAATATGTTTCATGGAAGTACGCACATCGGGTTCGAGCATCTTCAGTAGTTTAAACAAATGGAGGTAGTCATACCTGGTTGTTTATAACATATCGCTGCAAATATTTTGTTTTGAATTAAACATGTGGATAGCCGTACATAGAAAGGAGTGTCTCTACCTGAAACTTGACTTATTTGTTCTATTTTTATGTAAGTTATACTGAATTGCAAGGACGTTGTTTTGATTCACAAAGCCTCTTAAATAGATCTCTAGTTTAAAAAACATTTAATTTTTTAAAATCTGATCAATGAATCGCAAGTAAATCCAACTAGTGGCGAAAAACAGGGACTCATATGTCAACCACTGCTTTCCAGCTTAACAAGCAATGCTAAACCCAGAAACCACTAAATCCTAATAAGATAAGATCAGTTGTTTCCTCAAACTTGCAATATCAGTAACACCAAAACCAAAGTAATTGATAGCGTTTTCAATGTAAGGGTGAATTCCAACGTAGAACAATGATA
>JAFMSR010000006.1:4578263-4609267 GCA_022818135.1 Saxidomus purpurata
TTTCGCCTGGGTATATGTCAAATCGGTTATTTTATTGTTTTAAGTCTTCAGTTAAATACTCGTACATATACGTTTACCTATGGTCGGGAATCAGCTTCGGGTTAACAGATCAACATTAGCTACTTCAGCTATTTTCCGACAAAGTATAAAAATAATATATCAACGAATAGCTGTAAAAGAGAAATAGCACATATTAAATAGCAGTAGCAAACATAAAAAGTTATCATATAGCACCATGTTGAATGAAAATAAGTAATACTAAAAAATAAAAATTATACACATAAATTAGTAGATAAAATCTGCATCTAATACAGATTTCATGTGTACATACACTTAAGGGAACTTCCAACGCTACCTTTAGCCTTTATTCATTATTTTGAAAACTGCTGCAATAATTTACTTGAAATTTCACAAGAATAATAAATAGTATATTACACACATTCTGTATAATTTTTATTGCAAACGACCCATTGGTTATAACACTACACTCGCTCAAATATAATAACCCCCAAAATCGAAAGTCGCAAAATTTGCCGTTTTCGCATTGTGTTAATTGCACGTATAAAATGTCACTGCTACTGGGCCTTGTGTGCTCTCACATTCATTTTTTCTCGGACTTAAATGTTTCATTCTACATTGACTGAATACATGATAAGGTGACAATATTGTACATGTTTTCGAAAACGATGTTGCTGGGAAGACAATAACCAATAATTACGACGCCTGGTTATTCTGGTTAAGGGTACCGTTATGCTGTAATGACACTTCATAAACTGTCCGAAAATTAAACCATTCTGCATGTGAAACCTGTAGATGATCGCTATCACTTTTTAGAACACAGGTTATAATAAATAAATTAATCTCCATTTCATACATAATGAAATTTGAGTTAGGAAAATGGCTAGAATATCTCTACAGCAAAGGGCTCAAATTGTTGGTCTAATTGTATATAAAATTATTGCAGCCTTTTTTGGTTTGCGCTTTGTGATATTGTTGCCGTTGTTTAAAGGAATTTGTGATTTTATTTTTAATATTTTATGAATTTACTATTGTTTAACAACGTTGAGATGGAATAACATATTAAAATATAGAATTAAACCTGTGAAATGCGTTGTTCATTTTTGCGACTTTCGATTTCGAGGGTAGCGTACATTACACGTGCGGTAAATGGGTATTTACGCAACCACCAAATACTGTATTAGTTCACTAGCGGTGAAATACAACAGTCCACATGTTGTGAAAATTTGGTTCAGATATCTGGTACAGTTTCTGAGATATTCCAAAATAATTAAAGGTAGCGTTAGAAGTTCCCTTAAGTGTACATAAATATATTTTGTATAAAACCAAGAGGATCTTAAGAAATATTCTCACTAAGAATTACACGACAAACGAAACGCGATAAACATGCATATGAAACAAATAAAAGACAAATACAAGTATGTTAAAGAATTTGGGGTATGTCACTATATTAAATAAGCTTACTTAGAAACTTTTTACTATCTTAAAAGATTTGGGGAAAATTTATTGAAATATGTATTTATGGTATGTTACAAATATGTAGGTTGACTTCAGAAAGAGATACTGTGTCACTAAAAAAAGAGAGAGAATTTTGTTTATTTTAAATCACTCTCTAAAGTGTCATCACATTTTGCATCTGTTAAAATATATTAAACAGTATAAAACCATGCATTTATGAATCCTTTAACTATGTCATCGCATAGAACCATGCATTTATGACTCCTTTAACTACGTCATCGTATAAAACCATGCATTTATGACTCCTTTAACTACGTCATGGTATAAAACTATGCATTTATGACTCCTTTAACTACGTCATCGTATAAAACCATGCATTTATGACTCCTTTAACTACGTCATCGTATAAAACTATGCATTTATGAATCCTTTAACTAGGTCATCGCACAGAACCATGCATTTATAATTCCTTTAACTACGTCATCGTATAAAACCATGCATTTATAACTCCTTTAACTATGTCATCGTATAGAACCATGCATTTATAACTCCTTTAACTATGTCATCGTATAAAACCAATAAAACCATGCATTTATGACTTCTTTAACTACGTCATCGTATAAAACCATGCATTTATGACTCCTTTAACCAGCGAATGTCCATGACTAGAAAAGCTCCTTTAAAGCCAAAGGCCTAAAACGTGTTTGTGAAGAAAGCCTCTTCTCCTTAGCAAGCATGATTGCACGGAAGAAGAACACCTACATGTATTTAAAAGTTCATTTCAGCATCTGATCATTTTCCGAGTATTAATGGAAATCCAAGTTAAGGCATTTGGTAACATGTTAATTGTTAACATATTAAAAAGATTAAACTTAATAGCTGACAGCTGAGACGGAAAATGATACACATGGAATAGATCACTCAAGGTATGTGACAGCTCTGCAGAGATTGAGGACGACACGACCAAAGTCCTTAATAAACAGTTTACTTATAGATTAGAGATACGCACCTTTCAAAACAACTAAAATGTCTCTAATAGGCTACAAAGCACAAACGATTTAAAATACATATATGTATTTGCAATGATTAATGACAATAGTTGAAATCAGCTTTGGATGTGTTGCACACAACCCTCAAGCTATTAGGTTTTATTTGGCATAGATAGCTTAAAATAAAAGGAGTGAGGTTTATATATCCCCGCACCTGATGAAAGTACTAAAATATGAAAAGATGAGGTAAGTATACTTAAACAATCTAAATTCATTGTTGGCCTTTTTCTAAACATCAGCCATTTTGTACCCATAGAAAAAGTTTCGTTTTAAGGATGTTGGTGGCCCTACTAAAGTAAATTACGACATTTTTAAAACTATCTGATCATTTGTTATCAAATAATACAAAGAATATGACTTTCTTACTTGATTTTCTCACAAAGTAAAATATTAACACACTTTCTATCGAAATATGAGAAAATAGTAGAAATGGTTTAACAGGCATAGCTGAAATTCCGCAATCACCGAATACACAGAAATGGTTTAAAATTGAATTGTTTTATATAAAAAAAAAAACAAGATGAAAATGAATTCTTGTCATAAAACACAAATGAAAGCATAAATTTGTTATTCTCTCAATTGGATATTTCTGTAATTAAAAATACCAAACTCCTCACAGCGAGCTGATTGGGAAGTAAGCGAAGCGGAGTTTATGTATTTAATACATATGCTCCACCCACTGTATTTTGTATTTGAAATTCAAATTTTCAAGTGCTATGCCGAGAACGATTTTAGGAAATTTTCCAAGTGCTGTGCCGTCGATGCAAAAAGCATACCGTTTTCAGGAAATTTTAACATTTCTAAGTATTAAAAACACATTTAAAACGATTACACTAACATCAAATATTCCGAAGTGTATTTAGACTTCCATAAAAGCAATTTATGTAAAAAGTTTTCTAAAATTGACTGCAAGTTCGGTTTTCAGGAGTCTTGGACAGAGGGACAACTACTGTGAATGTAAGCAGAATACTATACCTAACGGGTTTCCTATCAAACCTACTTATTTATCTTTTTGAAACTGGTACAGATAGGTGCAATGTTAAATGGCTGGCGTCGAATATTCAGGTATGCAAACATAAGTAGTAATTAAGTACCATTCATAGCAAGTTAAGTAACCTAGTCTGAGAACCTATCCTGTCTTATATGGTCGTTATGTAAACTCGTGAATGTATTTTGACAAAGGTAATCCCCCGTATAAACTTTAATCAATACCAACGTACAGGGCAAATATACGGGACGCTGACTAAGCGATTGATCAATGGGGAAAATCAATGCCATACGAGGTAGTTCAACAACTTATCATGTGTAGGTGAGATCTATTGGTATAAACTTGTCATATATCAAATCAAAATAGTTCTTGCTCAAATCTGACGCAGTTTAAACAACAAAAGACACAGATATGAAAATGGAGGTAAGTGGATTTTGACATTTCTTTTGTCATTATATCTAAACAGATTTAGATCTAGCTAACTATTGTTCAGAGAATTTCATTTTAATTCAGTGTTTTGAAATCAGTATAGATATCTAGTCGTGTCACGTTTTTGTATGATAGACATAAGTTTTACTGAAGTTCAAATTTCGGCGAAATCAAAACAGCAGTTTATAGATAAAGGTAACAATGGTGAATACGCACACCTGTTGTGTACAAATGACCTGCCCCTATCACGTTGGGTACTATTTGAAAGTACGCAGGGAACCAGACTAACAAAATGCATACCTCACTCCGACGTCATCGGCAATTCTCTCCGAAAATGTTAACTCTTACGGATGATTCCGGGGATGTCCAAATGAGTAAGAAGGATGCAATCCTTAGAGCACTAAATGCTTCAAAATACAATTTTCTACCCTTTTTGGAAAACATTTTTTGCCGTGATTATTTCATAGATTTTTTATCACGGTACTTAAATATATTTTTTTTTAGATTAAAGAATCAATTAAGCTTTATTGCATCTATAATCGTACTATAATCATACTATAATCTCGAATTTATACACTAAGCTGGTAATATTTTAAGGCTGATATATAGGAACTGTAACTGCATAGCACTGTTTTACTGAACGCTCCAAGTTAAAAAAGGCGTATAAATATGTTAGACTGTAAGAGGGAGTTACGGGGATTATTCGCTGATCTTGACAGTATACGTACCTCAGTTATAAGAAGGAATACGCATGTTTTACATTCAAACTAAGAAATGTGTATTCTCTTCCCTGGGGTATATATAAAATATTAACAACGACTAGTAAAACAGCTCTCCATATTCCCCAGAAGGCCAATAACAGGTATGTGGAATAAGTTCGTCAATTAACAGTCAGTTACAATCAATAATATACAACATTAACACAAGTCTATGTTCAGCTGAAAAAGTACGTCAGGACGTAAAACACTAGTTTTTGTGACACCAGTTTTATTGACATTAGAATGTTAATATATTAATCCATTTATAGAATCGATATGTTGACACTGTCATGAATTGTACTTGTTACAAAGTAGTTTTATTATTGTTATTTTTGATAGCATAGAACTCTTGGGACAAACAGTTGAGAATAATGGCTTAGTTCTGCCATTTTGGTTTAGGGTGCAGGCGGGGAGCTAACACAACTGAACGACAAATTGCTCATTTGTCTTATTTTCGCCTGTACCTCGGCATTACACCAACTCGCCGGCACGATAAAATGGAAGTGTCAAAAACATTTTGAAGGGACCAGAAGGTCAAATGTCTTTTTGGTACTGTTGTTTCGGCGGGTATCAAAATCTCATACTTACGCGTTAATGTTACCGATAAGGAGAGTTTGGGAATTCATTATTCAAAACCTACAAGTTTGTGTGTACTAGTTCTGCATATGCTTAGTGAAAGGCACTAACATGCCAGAAAAACAACATTAATGCTACAATTATCATATAGACGTTTTAATTTAATATCCTTGGGTGCCAGCACGCCAATACGCCTACACGAGAAGGCATAAATCAGTCACCAAACTTCCCCTAATGAATCTGTATATAGTAAAATTTCAACAAAAAAGAGAAACTACAATATCTAACAATAGGTTGGTAATATTATTGTCAGAAAACAAATGTACTGGAATTATATGAAAAAGTAAAATTAATTGAATCTGTGATCATGCCACATTTTAATGGTACACGATTGTTTGAATGTGGTTGATAGGGGTGAATCGATGTCATAGAAAATGAACTAATCCTTGGTCTCGACTTAGGGAACGTCGTGTACATCGTTTTATTTTCAAATACCTTTAAGTCAATGAAGGCCATTATGTTTCTAGTTTAATGATAAAATTTACCAATATAACTTGTACTGTAAGACAATACATGTACATTGAATTTCCAATTAATGTTTCCCTGGAGCTGATAGAATAACGTATATAACAGCATGCTATCAAATATTCATACCCAGTTTTCCTGTTTTGCGTGTTGTTAGTGCATGGAAAGCAGCTATGAACTAGATGGACTGCTTAAACATACGGAATAAGTTAGCAATTTCTGGAGAAAACAATACAGAAAGCTAGGTAGTATAATTTAATACGGGATTAGATTTTCGAAATATATGTACATGTATAACACTACGTCTGTGTTTTGAAAATTAAAAACATCCGTTAGGTACAATGTTACACTTGCTAAAATAATGTTTATTTTCTTCGCATTTTGTCAAATGTAATATACACATAAGGCATATAGTCTGAACTTTCCATCTAGGTATTGAGGTTCATTCGGTGTTCTTGCATAAGTAGAGCGAAACTTGAAAAAAAATTCCTTCATTTTCAAAAAAGCGCTTAATGTGACGCAAATGTTTATTTGAATACATACAGCAATGCTAATTCTGTAACGATCGGTGAACGTAGTGAAAACGTTCGGTCGCATATGATAATAAATAATATGCAAATTTAAAACCCATGTACATGTGATGGGGATTAGGGTAGTATATATAAGGCACAAAGACCCATTCAGGGTTGAGTACGGGTCGTACCGACTATACCTCGAACGAGGATGGTGGACCCAATAAGCACAATTACAAACAATCAGGGTTGAGTATACTTTTCACTGAATGGATCTGCTGCGTCTTAGGCCCTCGGCTCGTTACAATTCTAACATGACTCACGATTTTGTCTCTATATACAAAGAGTAGAAAAATTATGTTAAATTAAACCATAAACAACGCAGGAACCGATGTGCTGTAAACATGACGTCATATAGCGCCGCATGACGTAAAATGAGCGTTCGCGTAGAAAATAACGCTTTGCATTTATTCACTTTTTGTAGTATCTGGTCATGTTAGAAATGAAATAACACCCTTTTCAGCGTTGTTATCGTCTAATAAACAATGATTTGTCGTACTGATGCGCAGTTATTAACCACTCAGGCCTTTGGCCTTCGTGGCTGATTACTGCGTATCAGAACTCCAAATCATTGTTTATTAAACGACTAACACCGCTAGAACGGATGTTATTTCATAATTAAACATATTGGCAGAACATGTTGTAACACTAAGTGTACGTAATAAGGGTTATTGAAGCTGAAATCAGACAGCGTTCAGGCATGTCACCTAATGGGAAAATTGTATGGTAGTTTAAAAGCATTTCCCTTTTTTTTGGTCATGGTGGTGGCGTTAACAGTAATCTCCGTATAAAACGAGTCTGGATATAACGAAAATCCGGATATAGGGAACAAATATTTTCTGCCCGAGATATTTCTTTCACTTTTTAATATGAACATGTTATATGGATATAATTCACACCGGATATAGGGAACAAATTTAAATGGTCGCTATAAACGGAGTTATCTGTATATGTATACTTAATTTACAAGGGAATTTGATAGAATAGAGTGTTAATTGATAAAACTGGGCATGTTTTCCATTTTTCTACGGTATTATATATTGAAACTGAAATGATTGTCCAGCCTTTTAAGTAAGACATTAACATCAACTTGTACCTTAAATAATTATAAGCTACAGGTATGACTACCCTAAAAATAAAGTTCTGTACTGTTCCGACACTGCCAAAAGAATTTGGTTATAGACTATTTCAGGAAGTAACGTATTTTGGGAACAGTTATAGCGAAATTTAAGATCTAGTCCTATTGGTATACACTGCACCCACGCCTTTACATTTATAAATATTTGAGTTTCTACCATTTACGAATTTTCCTCGATAATTCAATAACTAAAAAGATTAAAAGGAGAAAAGGAAATATTGATTTATCTGTTGCTTCTCATAAAGGCATATTATATAATTTACATTATTATATTTAAAGCAAAATACTTAAAAATAAAATTGCTTTTTTATAATCTTATTGATCGAAAAAGGTAATAGAGAAATACTATATGTAACTGAACGTATTTATTTTTAAAGTAACCACATTCCTATGTTACCGCACAGCTTTGGGACTACTTTTCTAGAACAACCATTTAACCTCATTAGTCCGCCTTTCAATATAGTTCGACAAGATTGAAGTAAATCAAATTTTTATACGTTTCAAGTGTTGAGATTCTGTCTCGAATGATATCTTGCAAGAATTAATGCATTTATTAAGATGACAATTCCCTTTTATATAGTGTAAAATCGGACATCGTTTGTGCAATAAGCATTTACAGTATACTAGTAGGAACGGATTACTTTTTGTATTTTATAAACACGATACTTAGTTAACAGTAAGAAAAAAACTTTAATATCTCCCGACTTTTATGATATATCAGTTTGGCGAAATGGGTAACGTTTACGAAATTTAAAACAAAAACAAACAAAGTGGTATCTTATATTTAAGATCACCCTGGCACTCCGCTTCAAACGCATTTGGTAACGTGTTGTAAAAAAAACCTAATTACACTCTCGAAAAGTACATATTTTATTTTTATCACCCATGAAATGCATTAAAACAGCGAAACAGGTGCATTTCATCAACTTTATTGAATCTATAAAAAATTGTACATCGGACAGTTTCTTTTAAACGTACTAAATAGTCACGTGACACCAGTACAGACACCTATTCAATTTCACATAAGCTCTATTTCCATACCCGGTATGCATAACAAATAAATCATATTCTATAATACAGGTCAACATGATCTGTAGAAAAATGCGTTCTCTACAACATGCGATTCGTTAGGTCTATTCTTACTTTTAACTTGCTCGTGTTCATGGTTGTGCAGCCATAGACGATCATGATACAAGTCACGTGTTTCAAGGTACTGCAGAACTTTAGACAGAAGCCTTTAATAGCAACAACAATAAATTATATAAATTTTTAAAATTTGTAATTAGAAAAAGGCAATAAAATTTGTAATTAGAAAAAGGCAATGACTTGGAAACAATATATCATTCCAAGTCAATAAACAAATCTTTAATATTTCATTTCGTAGGCATTTACACTATTCAATGCATGGTAGTTCGTTCGTACTTAGTTTATTGTGCGAAAAGATTTAAAGCATTCTATGTTTTATGTGTTTAAAGAAAAGGAAAAAACTGATCAAAGAGATTGCTTGCAATTGTAGGAATACATTTACAAAAAAGAGTCGGCACAAATACACATATCACACGAAAGTTAATATACACAATATGCGCCTTATTAATTCTTCGATTACGTTTATACAAAATAATTATGTGTATGAATAAACTTTACCCATATTGTCGATTTCAAATTATGCATATTAAGTTAAAAGACACTTATGTATTCGAAATGCCGATGATTTCATTAAAATCATTTGGACTATCTTTTACTTAACTACGATATATGCAACTGAGGTTACCGCCCTTAAACGGTCAATTACTAGTACCGAAACGTTTGATAACTCGGGATTTAAACCGGTTTGAAGTATGCCTAAATTTCAGTCTTGTGCAACTGATGTTAGCAACAAGCATATTGATTGCATAGTACATAAGAGACAAATTTATGTATGTGTGTTGTGAAAAAATACATAAATAATGTTTCTGAATTTATGTTGCTAGATAGTTTGCCCACATCAACAACAACAAGAACAATATTAATACCAAACATTATGCAACTATACGTAACTTTATTTCGATTGATGTTTGATATACATGGTATTTTATAACAAGAGCTGTAAACGAGTGGGTCTGGCAAGGTTCTGCAAAACTAAATTTTCCTGTTTTGAAATATTTTGATAAAAACTGATATAGATATGGTAAGGCTCGGTTAAAAATCGATTTAAGGTTTCCTGTTTTCTGTGAAGTATTGCTTTGAACAATTGTGACGGCAGTCGACTGATTTATCAGTCGCTTTCTGGATCAATTATGAAATAATTAATTGACAGGTGAACTGTTGACAATTGCTTTCGTTCTCATAAAAGGACATGCAGCCCTCTTAAGAGTTCAGGTCAATTTCGAGTACATTTTATATAACCTGTAAATCATAGCAACAAATGTAAAAAAGGGAATCTCTAGAACACGGTACCAAACCTTTCCTTTTCGAATGGACCATACTCACTGTCATGATCATCAGTTTATTACCGAGTAGAATAATTTGAATATAGAGTTAATTTTTCAAGATGGTGGCCGTATCATCCACGAAAAAGTAATACAAACATATCAGTGATACTAGGAACGCCTCTGTCAGGGTGTGGTTAATCAAGTTAATTTTCATGATGTTAGGACAAAGTTACAAGTCCTCATTTTGTATAGTTTGAGGGCAGTTTAATATATCTGCTTAAATCTAAATACGGATAATTTATAAAAAAAAATAGTTGCTAGGCAAAGGAGAAGCGGGTACGGTTTGCAGTAAACTTGTTTTTTTAATTATTTTTCAAAAAATGAGAAAAGAGAAGAAAAGATTAACTACCGGACTGTAACAAGAAGAAATCGTGACATTTTCACATACGCCTTCTCGAGTGCCGTATACAATGTATATAAAACACAAGGATTCAGTTGATATCGGACGAGTATGATAATTGGACCATCTCTGTTTATTTATTTATGAAAAAGAGAATGACAGTTCTGAAAGCAGTTGCAAAATAATGAAAAAAACAAAAAAAAAAAAACAAGAAAGTTTATGCATTTTCACATCAGTTGACATCAAACTCGGATATATATTAGGTCAGAAATCTTTGACAAACTTCAGTTTGTCTTCGTCCGATATTTCCTGTTACCAAAAGACAATATCCTGTATTCTATAGTTTTGATATGTTTTATAGATATATTAATATTTAGTTTCATTTTTCACTGGCTATTTTACAAGCAAAGGAATCATAAATTTACGATAAGAACTCTGCGAACCCCTGTACGTAAGCATTCAATGAACATATAAAAAGGGACAAAGTGGGAACACATCCAATTTTTCTATATAACCGTGTGATCTTTTGCTGAATTTTCATTCCTGTGTTTATACAATACATGTGCATAAATTGATCTCAAAGCTTTACCTAGAGAAAGAACAAATATAATTAAAACAAACTGCCATATTATCATCCGCAGACTCCCCAACAGCGTAATTAATGAGAACACGAGAATTAAGTGCAGCACATCAAGTGTGGCCTTTATTAAAGAACGGTACATTTCAATTTCCTACAATTAAGATAATAATTGATTGATTGAATGAGGATATAGCATCTAGTTACTGTTTCATTTTTTAGAAACTATCACGGTTGCCTTGATACGCGATTTCAATAATGCATTTAAAGCCATTATCAGTGACTGGGATGTCAGGATTAACGTTTGTTCAGCCGTGATCTCGGTTAAGTAATCGATTTAATTTGCATGCCTTGCGATGATCAGTTACGGTAGCAGTGAATTGTATATATTGTTTAGCTGTTAAAAATGAAGACTATACCACGAAACGACAGTGGATAACGCAAAGCGGCAATTTATACCACAAATCGACAGTAAACATTGCATAAAGTGTCTGTATATCATACGACCTGCAAGTAAGCGAAAAGTTGCAGTTTCGAATCCATGCAGCCTATTTATCCCTATTCGATATAGCGTCAAACCATGTAATTTGTTTTTCGACAACCGGATATACTAAACAAAACAAAAATCTGAAAATTCACCTAAACTGTGTTTAAAGCAGTTTTCTTGTGTGTTTCAGCATCTTTCTTGTGTTTTAAGCATATCGGTTGATTTTTAAACATCTTTATCATTTCTAAGCATCTTTCTTGTTTTTTTTAAAGCATCTTTCTTGTTATTAAAGTATCTTTCTAATTTTAAGCACCTTTCTTGGGTTTGCATCCTTCTTGATTTTTAAGAACTTTAATTGATTTTTAAGCATCTTTCTTGTTTTTTAAGCATCTTCTTGATCAATCTGTTTTATGGTCATTTTGAACAGATATACAAGTTTAGAAGTACCAAATAATCATTTGACACCACCAATATGTAGACCGATTCCAATTTCAAATTTTATTTAATTTCTATACACGATATGCATGACACACAAACATGTATGCAGAATTTATATACAATATCAATGTAGACGCAAATAGAAGACATGTAGTCTATATATAGAAAAAAAGTAATGACAGAACAATTTAATTGAATTTCAACAGAACACTTAAAACAAGGCAATGATCTGGAAACCACATGTCTAAGTAAGCCGAGTGACAAGGCTTAAATAATTTATTTCCATCCCCAGATATATCTTCAGATTCATCGGCTTATCGGCGAAATTGTCTCCCTTGAAAGCAGCTTATCGGGTTTATCGATTAAGCGTTATCGGTCAATTTATACATATTGAAATAAACAGGAGTAAAATCTTTAACTCATCAAAAAGTAATAAAATCATAATCTGACAATATTTATTAAGTTATTGAAGTAATCTGCATTCTTTCCACTTTATTCCAATACATTTTTTATCAAAATAAATTGATATCTTCTTGCTTCCCTATTGATTTTAAACTATTTGTAACTATTTTTGCATCAAATCGCATTGACTTCAATGGAAATGTGCGTTTCTTTAAGCTTCACATGAGGTTTTCATTTAAGATATTTACATATTTATACTTAACTGACAATATTTATTAAGTTATTGAAATAAACTAGAAAGTTGTATCTTTACTTAGATGTTTTTATTTTTAAGTTATTTGTATGTCTTCTTGCTTCCCTAAACGTTTGAAAATAACGGTTTTAACTGATTTTACCAAATTACAGCTTTAGTCACCTGTATTGACGAATGTTGTGACTGGTTATATCACGGACCTGTATGTGTATATAGGTCCGTGGTTAAATCAAGCATCACAGTTTTACCTGTTTTTAGAGTTTTATAAAGATTTATAAAAATGTAATAGTTGTGTTGGTCAAATTTTTTAGATAATTATGCCAAAATTTTACATAGCTATTTACTACGCATTGTAACATTGTATGGTAGGCCGTTCTCACTTTGTCTGAGCTGTGCAAATAGATTTTCATGTACATCATTTCAATGTTTTATTTCTTCAAAACAGAGGAAAGCTGAACAAAAGTCGTTTGCACTTATGGATTTTCATGTAAATCCTTTCAATGTTTTATTTCTTCAAAACAGAGGAAAGCTGGTATTTGAAAAACAAGTCCATTTTTGACTGATTTTAAGAAAGTCGTGAGAATAAATGGTACTAGTCCTTATGGTGTATTTTAAAAAGACAACATTTAACACTCATGTCATTTTATGTCTTTGTGGTAAAGGGAGACCTGATGTGCTTGTTTATCATTCCTCGGTTAATTTAATGAAATTAATTTCTTTCGAAGTGTAAGTTGTCGAATTATTGAAATAAGCATTGCATGTAATAAATGGAAACTGAATTTGTTTTAATGCATGTGATTTCATAAAATGATTTGGACTGCATCTTCCGTACTTTCAGCTATAAGCAACTTGGGACTGTCGGAATGTTTATAAATCGAAGTTTTAACCGGTTTGTAGAAAGCATGAATTTCAACATGGTGCAACTGACTGTTGCAACTATAGCATATCGATTTGCGCAGCAGCCAATAAATCGTTTCTTACACTTTGATTGTCTAATAAAATCTGCCTTTCTGACTTGCAACAATAACAACAAACGCTAAGCTATGATGCCTATTCTTCGGCATCAGACCACAGTTATTTGCCATTAGTTGACTGTTCTTGGAAAAATAGTGTCTCTGTTTGGGGCTAGATATTATTTAATTTTTGAATGAATGACATTTTTGGTCACAGTAGACCTGAAATAGTTGGTAAATGTTCATTATGTTTCAGTTTTTATGTCAAAATGTATTCAGTTACTTTTTGTTTACATCAGTGATTTTGAAAGGTTCCGGCCATGTTCAGGTTTTATTGATACAAATGAACTTTGACCCCAAATAGTAAAAAACAATGCCCTAATTTCATACTGCTGGAATTTTCTCTCTTGGATGATACTATTCGGAACAGGTTTGGTTTTTGCCGTTGAGTTGTCAACACTATTGCCGCTTGGCATAATGTCTAAAAGAACCTATAGTAAAACTAACTGTGGTCTGAGGTTACTTCGATTGATTGTGTAAAGTAATTTTACAAAAGCTGTTAAAGTGCTGATGACATCGATATGGTTAGGTTCAGTTAAAATCAATCTCGCGTTTCCTGGTTTGTCAGACTACGTTTTGTAAAGTATCAATTTGAACTGTTAAAAGCAGCCATTGAATGAACTATCAGTAGTTTTCTGAACAAAGAGAACATGTAAACTACTAACATTTGCTTTCACTCTCATAAAAGGACAAACTGTTGATTAATTGTAGCGCTTTAAAATCGAACTTATAACTACATTTGTAGTTAAGGTCAATTTGTAAAACATTTAATTTTACGTTTATCGAACATTCTTGTGTAATTCATATAATCAAAGGACTGAAAGTGCTGGAGGATCGATTGTCTCTGAACAACACAGTCTGCACATATACATGTGTAAATATCAGGACACCATAGACTGTACACATATATGTGTGAATATCAGGACAACCCTTGCACGAGTAATTTGTGTAAACTTTACTTTTGAGATAGGAACCCATGTGCTTACATTATGTCATTCAGTGACTATGTTCAACTACCCTATGAAGTATTAAGCTGTGAATCGTAACTGAGAAATGGATTTTGACAAAACTGAACTGAAAATTTATGGTTTGAACAACTTTAAATGTCATTCAAAAGTTATGGGATATGCCCATAAGGTTGATTGTATTGTGCGAATTAATTCGGATTTAACGTCGCACCCAACAGCTAAGGTCATATTGCAACTTCCGGCTTTCGTGGAGGAGATAGACCCTGGGTGCCAATTCCCTGTATCATAATTTGAGGGTCATTTCGAAACTCCGAGGGTCATACCCTTTATTGTAAAAAAATAAAAGGCATGACTATGTGTTAAAGAAGTCTTATTCAGTTTACTTCTGTAAAACTGCATGTGATACATCACAAAATGGTGGGTAATCAAAGGGTTGGCAAGACAACAGGTGTTTCTCTTTGGATGCTTTCCATTTTGTCACTGCATCTCAAAAGTCAAATTTGTCCACAAAGCGAATTTTTCATAAGTGCATTCAACCATAGACATTAAACTTGGATATTATTTGGCACACTTAAACCCCTTTCAATAGTGACAGTCTGATCGAAATGACTACAAAATGATCATTAAAATCACTCAGAAAGACGTTTTTGTTTCCCGTATTATGGTTCGTCGACCATCTCTTGTTGTGCGTCTACGATGTGTGATGACGGTATCATAGGAATCAACACACACAAAAACGCAATGGTACAAAATGCGGGTCGATCCGAAATCAGACGACAACGACGACGCAAGAGGGTTAAAATTAGACGTATCCCATACCGGAAGTGTATTTTATCAACAATTTATCTTGCATTTCGAAGCGTTTTGAGAGGTTTTGAAATGCTGTTTTTGTAGTAATATGATCATGCACATTTTAATTGCGTCATAGAAGACGCTCTTTGCTATTTCTGTTGCGTCATTGACAAAATGAGTGCGTCAAAACCGCAGAAAACGCGCTCTCGCGGAACACTGAATTTAGTGTATCCGGTGTAGCGATACGTATTTCACGGGTCTTAAATTTCTCATGTCACACCAGTCTGACGATAAAAAACGCGTAGGAAAATAGTTCTATACAGAACAGATACCTCGTTGATTTAAGTTACAAATTATAAGAAAAACAACAATATAATATTATGCTATTCTGTAATGTTTTGATATTATTTAGATCTGTTACTATATAATTTTTGAAACAGAGGACATTAATATAGAACTACTTTTCGGTCGTATTCGACAAAAAGTTGTGTTGAGAGTTCGGCCGTAAGGGTCTGAAATACTCTGTTAACTTTGGATACGATTGAATAAATCCAATCGATCCAAAAATGCAATATATGTACATTGAATTTTGAGTTGACCAAACTAGGGACGCCAGGGGCCCAGAGTCTGTTAAATAAAACATTTTTCAAAACTTGGGTTATAGTTGTTTTTTAACCATACACTCGGTTCCACCTGGAAAGGCCTGTCCCATAAATACATTTCAATCACTTTAACAGCGAAAGAAGTAAATATTTATATGTATATTACTTTAAACATTCTGATTTTGTTAATTTTTCGAATTCAATCAATATTGAAAATAGGGACACTTTGTTGAAACTAGCTATTTTTGTGAATAAAACATGTCTTCTTTCAGATGAATCAGACATTTTACTGTTAATTAATTACTCCATAATATTTTGTATCTTGTAATTGATATGTTCCCTGCAGATTATGTCATTCTTTTTTATGTTTATGCATTTATGTAAGTTCGTTATTAAATAAACTGGTTTTGATAAAAAATGGATTTGAATTTAAGCGAATAAACTTCTCCACTTTTATTTGTGAAAAAAAGGAGAAAATGTTTATATTTTAACTGATCGACATCATCTTCATCAGTTTTAGCCACTGTTACCAAAAGGCAATGTCATTCTCCGTAATATAGTGTATTTTTCCGTTCATTATCATTTAATACTTTAGTAACTTTTCATTATGTCTTACATTTATTACCATACGATTAGCATCAAACCTCTCATAAGGTACTTGAACCAATCGCAGCTTCTGTTACAAACAATTTCTAGCATATGCTTTTAAAAAAATAATCTGTATAAATTATCTTCTGAATCTTTTTAGATCAATCATCCAACCCTGTTTTCGTCTCCTCTTGCTATTTTTTCTATATTTGACATGTTGTTATTTCATTGTCCTCTTGCTATTTTTTCTTATATTTGACTTGTTGTTATTTCATTGTCCTCTTACTATTTTTTTTTATTTTTGATGTGTTGTTATTTCATTGTCCTCTTGCTATTTTTTCTTATATTTGACGTGTTGTTATTTCATTGTCCTTTTACTATTTTTTCTTATATTTGACGTGTTGTTATTTCATTGTCCTCTTACTATTTTTTCTTATATTTGTCATGTTGTTATTTCATTGTCCTCTTGCTATTTTTTCTTATATTTGACGTGTTGTTATTTCATTCATTTCTCTTTGGATCTATATGGATTGAGCCCCAGTCACGATTTCAGTGTTTTTGACGATCTACGCCCAGTTTTGTGGTGGCAATTTTCTCTAGGCCTAGTTTTGTAAAAATGATGTAGCTTTGAATTTCTGGTATTTCATATGAATAAATACACATTTTCAACATATTTCATATCCCCGTTCTTCAATTTTTACAAACATAGCCTTAACAACAGGCGTTTGTGTTAACTTGTTGTCAGTGCCAAGAAAACCAACCAATACTATCTATGTATTCCCTCTATATAGGTGTGTGTTATACATATTTAGAGTCATCGTTGCCTATATTACATGCAAAGGGGTCATAAATGTACGGTCATTTATTGCAACGCACGGTACGAATCGACGAACCTTTATTGCACATATAAAACTACACAAAGTCGTTTGGGTTCATTTCCTCCTTTTTCTATGCAATCACGTGGACTTTTGCTGATAAGCGAATTTTCATTTCCGCGTTTGTACAACACATACATTGACCACAAAGCCTTTCCGAGACGAAATACAAATAATTAATACAAACTGCCATACTACCATCCGCAGACTATCCAACTGCGTAATTAATTAGAACACGAGAATTCCATGCAACACATCAAGTGTGGTCATTGTATAAGGACACAACATTTCAATTTCCTGCAATTTAGATTATAATTGATCGATCTAATGAGGATATAAAATCTAGTTACTGTTTTAATGTACAGATACATTCCCAGTTGCCTTGATACGCAATTTCAATAATGCATTTAAAGTTATTATCAATAATTGGTACGCCACGATAGCTATTGTTGTATCCGTCATCTCTAGTTGTTATATAATCGATTTGCATGCATTGTGATGATCATATTTTCAAATGATATTTGAAATGGAATGATTCCTGTAAGAACGAGAAATAGGAAAATATAAAAGCAATTTAAATTTTCATTTTTTTAACCTGGCTGTTATATTTATATGGATATTTCAGATCTTTGACTTTGTTTTGAAACAGTCTGATAAAATTGGCGTGAATATAAATTGGCTTTGGAATTTAGTTCTGCTCAACATAGTCTGGTAAATTGTTTTTGTAGTTTTGTAAATATTATGCATTTTCCAAGAAGGCCTCATGTTAGATAAAATATATTTTAACATGCATATTTAACTTCACGAGTATCTTCAAAAAATGAAGTTAATTATTATTATTATTATTATTATTATTATCATTTGGATCATCATCTTCATCATCATTATCATCATAATTCTCATGATTATTATCATTATTATTGTTATTATTATTATCATTATTATTACTGTCCAACCTCTCTACAACAACATCAACTTTTGTTTTTTGAGGAGAAGTTGTTGCTCTATAGAGATTAATTTGGCCAGATATAACTGCATTTGTCTATGTAGAGAGGGTTTTGTTCGTTGGAGGTGTTGTTTAGGGAGGTTGGTATGTATATATATATTATTATTATTATTTTTATCATTATTAATTTCATTGTTATTATTATTATTATTATTATTATTATTATTATTATTATTATCGCAGTAACTTAGTATAACATCATGTTCATGTTGTTTAGCCTTTTGGTCAATATATAAGCTGTTATGAAATCTGTATTGTTTACCTTTGTTTTATCAATGTTATTGAGGAAACAATGATTGCTTTCTACAAGAGTACAAGCCATAACACAGTAATCCAGTTACCAATAGCAACAGCCAATGTCAACATTTGATTTACTAGTAAAAGTGCGCTTGATTTTCCTGGCTGGTTTATGAATAATATATGAAATTACAGCAATAATTAATGTCACCAAGGGAATTCATTTACGGATCTCGTAAGCATGTATTATTTACCAGAAAACAAACGCTAGTTTCACGCTTTGTGGTTTATAGGAAGTACCACGGAAAAAATGCAAATATGGTTGAACTTGTTGTACATTGAATATTGTAATTTTCACAAAAGCAATGTTACAGACAGTTCAATTATAGAAGGCATCAGTCTCTCTTGTTGTTTTTTCCAATCAGGATTTCATTGTTTCTTAATGCAAAAAATTAAAAAGCCTGTGTATAACATATGAACATTTCCTCGAATATTCAAACTTCCCGTTAAAGATTTGTATACTGAAATATACGAAAACAGCTTGTGACGTCACTTATTGTAAGCTTACGCGCCGGACAACTCAGCTGAACGTGTATTTTTTTTTAAAGAGTAATAAATATATACATTTTTCACTGCCCAGTATGTTAGGGTGTTGGTTGGTGCTGACCGATTAAGTCCACAAAAGCAAAAACTTTAATGCACAGAAACTTTGTTCATGCATTAATCGTCTGCATCTTATAGTATTTGACTGTATAACTTGGGCATTCTTATAGAAATGTTGGTCAGCACGGAATAATGTTCATGCTGATGTATTTGTCGTTGTATATTTAGCTACAAATGTTTTTTTCAGGTTATGGAGAGGCAGCCCTCTATTGCTGAAGCTCCTGAGGACACATGGAGGTCGAAATTCTCCTCAATCGTTTTCGATGCTTTAGAAGAAATGTACTTCAGCGGACGACACACAGACGTCGAAATCACAGTCCAAGATAAGTCCTTCCGCTGTCACAAAATAGTTCTTGCGTCCGTTTCGCAGTACTTTGACGCCATGTTTTTATCGGGCATGCGCGAATGTTACGACGGAGTTGTCAGCTTGCAGGGTATTGAAAGTTCTACGTTTGTGGATATTCTTGATTTTGTTTATTCTGGAAAACTAAACATCTGTACAGAAAATGCAGAAGATCTTCTACGGGCGTCTACCTTATTTCAAATCAAATTGCTCCATCAAAAATGTGAAGAGTTTCTAATCGAACATATATCAGCTGAAAATTGCATTGGTGCATGGAGGTTAGCCAAGTCCCATGAATGCATGGAGCTGGCAAAGAAGGCATGGTACGTTATTCTGGAAAATTTCACTGATGTCTGCACAACTGAAGATTTCAATTACCTTGATGCAGATGAAATGTATGATATCATAAACGATGAAGATTTACATGTGTTGAATGAAGAGATCGTCTGTGACTCGGTGTTTCGATGGTACAGGTTCGATCCTGAGAACAGACTCGATCATACATCAAAACTATTTGAATATCTCAGATTGCCGCTTTTAAGTTCTGAATACCTTCTGAACGAAGTAGAACCTATGGAGGTAGTGGTCAGCAATCAAAAATGCCGGGATATTGTTAAAGAAGCTATAAGTTATCAGATGTTGCCGTCCAGAAGACCGGATTTCAATTCCCCTAGGGTGACATTTCGTCGATACGCAAACATGGAGGAAGTCCTTATCGTAATTGGCGGATACAATGCGTCGAACGAACGAGTGGCAGATGTTCTTGCGTACAGTTTTGCGAGGAAGACTTGGTTCCAGTTAATGTCGTTGCCATGGAAACTGGGTCGCGAGTTTGCAGCATGCGTGTTTGGCAACGACATTTTTGTATCCGGTGGATCTCAAAAGCTCGATTCTTTGCTCCAGTTCCGCTCCGACAATAATGAATGGGTTCGATGCACAAATATGATCCAGGGACGCAGACGACATGCCATGGTTGCTGTGGGTGAGTCTCTGTTTGCTCTAGGAGGATATGACGACAATCTCAAAGAAGAATCAAAAAGGACGCTCAGCAACATTGGCGAATATGCAATCACTTCGCGTACTTGGTCGCAGTGCGGTGAACTTATGATACCTGTTAGATCGATGACGGCTGCGGTCAGCAAAGAAAAAATATTTATATTTGGCGGTTTGCTAGCAGACGAAAAAGAAACGAACATTGTTCAATGCTTTGATACACGTTTGAAGTCTTGTTGCCGCGTCGATGATTTGCCCTACGCCTGTAAACTCAGTCGTGCAGTCGTTTGCGACAAAAGAGTCTTTATCGTCTGCACGGACGGAAATGTTCTAGGGCTCACAGAAGACGGCTCTTGCAAAAGTGTTGCTAGGATACGGAAATTCAATCGCAGACGGTTCGGAGCAATACACCATAAAGGAAACATACTGCTCATGGGAGGAGAATGCGGTACAGCTGTTTTCAGAGACATATTCACATTTAACCCTGATACGGAAAAGTCAAGTACAATTGCGAGAAAAAATGTACCATCAAGAGCGAACTTTGCAGGTCTTAAACTGATCCTTCATAAAAAATTTCTAAAGTACGAAGTCAAATTTGATACCGATAAAGTAGGTAATCCGCCTGTACCAGCGCAATAAGATTACATAGACACTGAATGAAATGATGACCCTGTCTGAAAACATGTCAATAACTGCGTTGTTGTCTGGAGAAAGGCTAAATACTGGCAACTTTTCAATCGAATATTTCCCTATTTTACATAAATTGACAAAGAGGGAGACTCTAGAGAAATGGACCCTGAAATCTTTTCCTGTTTTAAACTAAGAGAGCAGTGGTTTTACAATGCATAGATAGACTGAGATTTGACACGTGTACGTTAACTGACGCCACAAATTTCCGAGAATTACATAATTTAGGTATTTGTAATTAAGCGACACTATCATTTCTTTATCTAGTTATTCAAATGTGTAATTTTCAATTACTTTTTCCGTAATTTGCAATTGTTTTTTCCCAGAGAAAACACTCTTTTTCTTAATCCTGCACGAGTAACATCCCTTTGACCGTTGCATGACATGCGCACAAGTAGTTCCTGTATAAGCTGTATAAAGCTCTTATACAGGTTCTTTAATTGAGTCACCCCGGTTAGCTAAATAGGTAGAGCACGAGACTTTTAATCTCGGAGTTGTGGGTTCGATTCCTTGGGCTGACCAACTAAAATAATTAACAGTCTTTCGGATGAGACTTAAAACCGAGGTCCCATCATGTATGGGTGCTATACACCTGGCATGTAAAAGAACCAGGGTAGTCTCTGTAATCGGGACGCTCTTTGTATCTTGCACTATCCTCCGAAAACCTAAAATAATAATAATAATAATTATCTGGTACCTACGATTAAAACTCTAATTACACACACTTTAATTGTGATAACTATTTGTAACTCTTTTTTTTTTTTTGGGGGGAGACTTTCAAATAAATATATTACATAACAAACGCAATCTATAAATAAAGTCTGCGTCACAAACCACTGAAATTTACTAGATAACCATCTTGAAAGTATTCCCAATCCGAGCTTGCATAGAGAGAAAGTACACAGGTTTATGTGAAGCTCACGTGACCGTAGTGTACACAATGTAGCAAACGACGTCATGAATTATTTTAGAATATAAGAATACAGAAGCAAATGCTCTTAAAAGCGAGCAAATCATTATTGAAAACAGTTTTGTCTGTTTTTGCTACACGTTTACGTACCCGTACCCGTACCTGTCTTAAATCTCGTTGTCATTACTTTGTAGGAAAACACTGTTTTGCTCAATCTTCTCTCTTACCCGAGGGAGAATTGGTTTTACAAAGAGTAGAAAGGAAAATCATCGCTTGAGTCCATGACTTTTCCCTCAAAGTGTGCAAACTTTCTCACATATAGCTGTAAGCGAAGTGTGAAGCATCTCTTAGAGCGGAACTTATAAACGAGATATTCAGTGAGATAATTTCATGGCACGTGGGAATCGATTAATTACCACAACTCAGTCGATATTTCTAGGTAATTGCCTGAACTGAAAGAAATTATAATACCTTTATAAGATGTGTCTTTTCTTCTCTTAAAACATGGCATAATACTACAAAATGTAGAAATGTACATGTATATGTATACATATATATTTTGAACGTTGTCTATGACTGAAAAACAATTACAAATATTCCAACATAATCAAACCTATGGACTCAAATATCGCCTGGTGGGAAATGCAAGTATTTTTCGCAAAGGTGAAGGTCAAAATCCAGCTGATTTTATGTCAAGATGGTTTAAAGATACTGGAACATTTTGTTTCCACTTTCATCATCAGATACTTCACCGACTGATATCCTGTATCCCCTGCAACATGTGACCGAAGGAGAGAGCCAATGTTAACAGAGTTGTTATGTTGGTCGTGCCACTTCATGATTGCCTCAACTTCATGATTAGATCGTTATGATTTACAAATACAAAAAGGATCTGAATCTATCAGTTGTGTATGAGTTTGGTTACTTATCCTAACCACTAGTCTCAAAACAAGAAACAAGTTTTCTCTATAGTGTATCGTAGTATCGCTATTGGGCGATGCAGTTATAGCTCTCGCACATGCTACTTCCTTTCAGCGTCCTCTATCACGTGACTGTAAATTGCGCAATATTCGCGATGATTTGATTTTCGCTATTTTCACGAATTTCCCACTTCGCTAATTTAAAAATCTCGCAAAAAATGTATTTGACATAGATTTACTATCAAATTGGTGAATAAGTCATCACGTGATAATTACCTAATTTACAGTATTGTATTTAAGCACCCAATTATCAAACCTTCGGCATCCTTTTGACATATAGGATCACTTTGGCAATGACCTTTGGCACCGTGAGCTGAATACGATATGGCCATCTACTCGCTGTGAACAATCATAATTTTTGTTCTCTATTTTGATTGTAGAATACATGTTGATATATATAGAAATCGCAAATCCGGCTTTTCCTACTACCTCGTCTACGGAAAGACATACTCGCTATAGAATAAAAAAAACCTTTTACCATATCAATTACAAACATTAAATCACGATAATAAAAATACACCAATGACAGAAACATAAATGTGACAGCTGCCTATGGCGTGCCCTATGCTCTAGTTCTTTCGATGAGTTACATTTGTTAACTATTTCAATAAAAACCAGGATAAATTCATCACCTGTTGCGATTAAAGTAAAAAGAAACAAGAAAATAATAAATGCTTGTGTGTTACATATCACGAATCTCTTGAATATGACAGCAAGAAGGCAGAATTAAATAAGGGAAAGGTCTCAGCAAAGAGATTTGGAAGGACAGTGCCCAAATAGGAACATATATCTGCAAGGACGATGATCAAATCAAGGTCTTTGCAAGGGCAGTAACCAGATCGAGGTCTTTGTCAGGGCGGTGTCAAAATCGAAGTGTTTGCGGAAAAACGGTGTCAAGAACAAGGCCTTTGCAACGGCGATGTCTTTGTATAGATGTTGTCCGAAATGAGATATGTGTCAGCACGGTTTCCAAATCAAAATGTTTTTAAGTTCGCTGTCAAAACATGGTGTTTGTAAGGACAAAGTCCTGGTTAATGAATTTGTAGAAAATAACTTCCAAAAAAGTTCTCCGGCCGGTCTTTAAATCGATGTTCTGTTTAGAGCGGTATCCGAACCGTGGTATTGTGATCTTGGTCAAATTAAGACCTTTTTTGGACGGTACTAAAATCGAGGTCATTGTAAGGATGGTGTCAAAGTAGAAGTCTTTGAGGTAAAGGGTCCAAACAGTGGTCTTTTTTAAGGAAAGTGGCCAAATGGTGTCCGAATAGCGGTCTTTGCAAAGACGGTGTCCAAAAAAAGTCTTTGTAAGGAAGACATCCATATCGCAGTTTTTGTAAGGTGTCAAAATAGTGGTCTTTGTAATTAAGGTGTCCAAACAAAGGTCTTTGTAAAGACCATGTCCAAATGGAGGTTTTTGTAAGGATGATGTCCAAAAAACGCTCTTCGTAAGGAAGGCGACCAAATAGAGGTCTTTGTAAGGACGGTTTCCAAAAAGAGGTCTTTGTTTTGACAGTGTCCAAATAAAGATCTTTGTAAGGGTGGTCTTTATAAGGAAATGGTCCAAATAGAGATCTATGCAAGGACGGTGTTTAAAAAAGGTCTTTATAAAGAAAATGACCAAATCGAGATCTGGGAAGGACGGTGTCCAAAAAGAAGTCATTTTAAGAACCTTGTCCAATTTTAAGGAAAGTGTCAACATCGATATCGTTATAACAACAGTGTCAAAATAGAGAGTTCACCGTCCTTAGCGGTGTCTGTAAAGACGGTGACTGAAATAAAAGTTTTTAGGGGCGTTGACAAAATAAATAAATTTTCGTCCGCTTGGATGTGTACAATGCAGTTTGTTTAATCAAACCCATTAGTCATCGCATTTAGACAGATACTCGACGGGTACTCGACGTTCTAACAATCAATTTTAATTGAAAAAAAAATGAAACTGAACTTTAATGAGTCTCTTCTATTTCACTTAAATGGTTGACAAAGTCACTGTAGTATTACATCTTTTCCAAACATCAATGGATTTGTAATTGATTCCTAATAGATTGTTAAGTGCCTAGTGAACAAAAATTCACTTCAAAATAAGAAGTCTCCAGAAAAAATAATATACCCTGTGTACGTTTTGCACAAAATTGATGCTCTATGAATGTATAGCTAGCTCATTATTCGCGAACCGTCGAATTGAAACAACGGGATTGATTTGTGTTCAAACCTTTGCTAATTAGTAAAATGAGACTTTATTTTCTCGCGAAAAACGGATAATAAAACCAAATTAACAGTATATAGATGAGCTCGCTTGTGGTGTATGCACAGTGTAGAAACGACTGTTTCATTGGACGGATGTTGCAATGCTGATTTACATGTTCCTTAATAATTCAGCACACCTGCCTTAAATATGCTGTCGTTCTGCACAAGCTCTCGGAAATTAGTAAGTAACTTTTGCTCACACGTTATCATGCAAGATACCTGTTTCTTTATAGCCATATTTCATCTATGACCATCAATTCACTGGAAATCACCAGAGTTTACACAATTAACAACGCCACACCTATGTAAAATTCCATTTTAACATCAAATAGAAGTTAAAGAGCATAAATTGCATGCACAATTTTACGTGATATATAAAATTAATATTTGGATATATAAAATCCTTTTATTTTGCTACCTCTTGAATGAGTGCTTCAAAATAGTAATTGTTGTGCGTAATAAAGTGTATGACTTATTTCATCGGCCTGTTTCATTTCTTACGAATATTTAGAATCGCTCTGTATTCCCTCTTTCGATTTGTCGGTGTGATTTGCTCATGAGTTTAAGACATACCAGTAACTTTAGATTAATTTTACAGGCACAGTGAAAGAATAGGATTGGAAATAATTGATATCTTGCATGGTTTTGCATACGCGTCTTCGTGGATTCGCAAATATTAGCGAAAATTAAACCATCGCGAAATTAAAGCAATTTACAGTATGTGTTCTGTTGTGAATGATAGAAAGAGGTGTAATTACAGAGGGAGTATCATTTTAGTAAGAATCTGGTTATGATGTGTGCAAAGATCTGAAAACTGTGGCTCTTTCAACACATATGCATTTTTTGAATGGTCCAATGGAAAACAAAATCAGAGTAATGTTAAATTGATAGTTTTTAGGTTTTCATGATAGCAGTATACACCTGATGTAAAGCCAGTAACTTAGATTTAATGTTCTACAGTATAATGTACATTTTCTAACTTTGTAGATGAAAACAAACAACATGGAAATTCAATATAAACAAGGTTTTCGAGTACCACATACAGTAAGCATCAGACATTTTTAGAAACCTTTTTTAAAATTAATTTTGATGATCCTAGGCCCATGCTTTGTAGACTTATTGATCCAAAAGCAATTTACTGTCACAGGTCACAGAGAATTTGACCTTTGTTCTGTAATACATTCTGTTTATTACCGACCTCTTTATTAAGTATAATAATAATAATAATAATAAATTCTTTATTTAAAGAAGGTAACACATACAGAAATATGAACGAATATTCATATGACTTAGTTTAAACATGGCCTTCTGAAAAAGAAAACATGAAAAGGACATAAACAAAACTTAAATTTCAACTATACACAACTCAGTTATACATAATACAGTATGACAATCACTCAATAATTCATAGCAAACATTTCAAGACATTTGAACTCCATATACAGTCAAACCTATGTTAAAGACCACTATTAGTAAAACAAATCAGGAGGGAAAGAGAAGAAGTCATTTAAGAACTCATTTAAATGAAGTAAAGGTGTTAATGATGTTAATGATAATGATGGCATATGACATCAAGTTTAGTCTTATAGACATTTTCTCTGTATTTGAAACGAATATCCGGTTTGAATCATAACTCACTTTGGCATTATTTTGAAATCCTTTGTAAAATAAATGGTTCTGTAACATGTATCATACCTTTCAATTTTTATTTTTCAAATTGTCATTTTCATGCTAATTCAAATAAGTTAAAATCATTTCTTGAAAGTTTTCAGCTGTCTTTGGACAGTGAATACAGCTATGATTTTCCATTAGCAAAATATCATATCAAACTTGGTTGCCACAATTTCACATGTTGACAAACATGTCTTAAAGGTTTCTTGATACCAGGTAAATTTAGACTTATGAAAGAGTGTGTGCCAAAAGCAACAATATCTGTTATATGATAGCTAATGATTTATTGATAGGAGACCTAGCCCAGTAAACTTGAGCAGAATCAAGTTTATTTATTAACATAACCATTCTGGTACCATTACGCTAACAAACTGAAAAAGATAAAAGCTTGATTCTAATTCTGTAGCATGATAAAGATGGTGCCTGTGAACAAATAAAAATATTAGATTAACAATATATATTAAAGCACAACGCAATTTATTGGAAATAATCCCAGCCTACATAATCAGCGGGTGGTGAACAAAAAGTATCACGTGACCCCAAACGCAAACGCCGGTAGCAAATTTCGAGGAATTTAGGTATGTTTTTTTTCCGATTTCTTCGTTATACTTTAGAGTTGGCTAAAGAGACCTAGCGCAAAAAGAAATCATTAAATCGTCATTGTGCCATAGATAGAGAATATTAGGTTACTGTCTTAGTGTGATTGAATTTATTAGGCGAGTTGGAGAAAGGTTTATACGGCGAGGCTCTGCCGAGCCGTATAAACTTTTCGGAGACGAGCCTAATAAATTCAATCACACTAAGACGGAACCTAATATTCTTTTTATCCTACCTTTTACATAAAAATGTCTTTTTCGTTTTTTTTTATTAATTAAGATTAAATTCCAGCTTTAAATCTGTCTGTCGCTATGACGCGTATGAATACATTACATCACAACCCAATTACACATTTATTTCGATCAAGTTAATCACTACACAAACACGTCCGTGTTAGACTGAAGTGAAACAACATGCAAAAATAAAACTTAAAAAGCTCAACACCTAAAACTGTTATTTTAAGCTATTCTAAACTGAATGAGATAAACTTTACTGGTATGCTTTATTAATTTCTGCTACTGTGCTAGTAATATTATAAGTGACGTCAGTCAATACAACATGTGTCATGAACAGTGATGACGTGAAATATTCACTAAAATTACCGGATTTTAACATTTGTTAGCCATTCAGGTGATAACCACGATTACTTACTGATTGCATTTATAAATATGGACATTTTGAACACTGAAGACTGCACCATAAAACTGTATAGATTCTAATATGTGCTATAAGTGCGAGTGGGTGGGGTGTCGCTGAACTGGACCCTGGACTGGAGCTGACTGTGGTAAATAGAAATGCCATGTATATCTACGGGACGCGCTTAGTTGCTTGATACTGACTCGGTTGGTCTGAGACATGTAGTCAACAGTTGCTGATTAGAAGATTCGAACATCATTTGTTTCTCTTCCAAAACAGGACTCTTGGCTTAGAGATGGACTGGAACAAAAACCAAGTTGCAAAAAACAAGTGGAACATATATTCAAATATGAGTCATTCGTGCCAGATATTCAAACTGTATTCAATGACAGCTTTGGGATAACATCTTTTATTCAAGAAATAGGTGTGATCCCGTAATTTCTGGACCAGATGTTTCCTGAAGGAATGATTGACACAGTGATTGAATGACTCAAATAAACAATATTGTACAATATCATATTAAAAGAAAGGACTTCAAATCTTGCAATACTGACAAACTTCAATCCTTCCAGTGACAAAAAAATATATTTCAATACTCAATCAATAGGCTAACTTGTTGATCTAATATCACCTACCTATCATAACTTACAATGTATGATAAGCTGAAAATTATTAGAAAGAACTTTTAAGAAGTAAGACACAGGAGCTCATTAGTGACTTTATGACTAAAATGGCTAAATGTTGATAAGTTCTTATTTATCTTTGTGATGCATGGAGATTAATGTTTTCTGCCATATTAAATTTTAAGAATAACATATCTACATGAAAATGATCACTGAGTGACTCTTTGGTTATAGGCCCTACCACAGTTCATGTTTCAATCAAATACTTGGATATTTAACCATTTGGTCAGGGTCTATATAATAAAAACATCATGCTTGGGATAAACCCTTTGAATTCAACAACAATGGTTTATCAGCAGATCAAGCATGCATCTTTCTTAAATATTTGCAGTTTTTCAAGAATTAAATATATTTATACAAACTTGCAACATCATGGGTGTTAAAGTGCATAGGCATTCAATTTTCAATCAAACACTTGGATATTTAACCATTTGGTCAGGGTCTATATAATAAAAACATCATGCTTGGGATAAACCCTTTAAATGCAACAACATGCAATGGTTTATCAGAAGATCATGCATGCATTTTTCTTAAATATTAGCAGGTTTTCAAGAAATAAATAAATTTACACAAACTTGCAACATCATGAGTGTTAAAGTGCACAGACATTCAATTTTCAATCAAATACTTGGATATTTAACCATTTGGTCAGGGTCTATATAATAAAAACATCATGCTTGGGATAAACCCTTTAAATGCAACAACATGCAATGGTTTATCAGAAGATCATGCATGTTTTTTTCTTAAATATTAGCAGTTTTTCAATAATTAAATAAATTTACACAAACTTGCAACATCATGAGTGTTAAAGTGCATAAACATTCAATTTTCTCCACAGTTCTAGTTCATTCTAGTTAAATTCAGATACATTTACTGTATATTTTGGCAGAGAGAGAAAGATTAAAAACAGTGAAACAATTAATTTTGACAAATTAATACAGCCTTTCCTTATTTGAGAAAAAATCATGATTAGATCTACCAGTATTTATGTATTTTGAAAATGACATTTGTTGATGTTGAAAATTAAATAATTACTGCAGTATACAAAAGAAAACTCATGTTTTTATTTTTATTGTGTCAGCATTTTAATCAATGTTTAATTGTTTACATGTAAATTAGGTCATGAAAGTAGTCCGTCATCAGCTGTTACTAAGGCCAGTGAGGAAAGTTTTTCGTAAAGCTGTCCTAAATTATTTAAAACTTGTCATTCATCTTTGATTTTGTACAAAATGACAATATAAGTACTAGCTATAAAAGCATGTGTAAAATGGCACATTGATATGAGTTGTAGCGTTTTAAAATCACTTTGATAGTCGATTAAAAGTTTAAAAATGGCGGCTAAAAAAAGAATGTCAGTATGGCAGACCGTTGCCATGTCGTGTAAAGCTTGCCTGTCGTGTAAACCTCATGTTTATACGACAGGCCGATTTTGTACAAATAAAGCAGTGATGGTAGGATAAAACAGTATTCTCTCATTCCTACTTTTAATGAAAAGAATGGCGATATACTCGCAGCAGATGCTGTTTTCATTTTCTTAATTAACCGAAAACGTCCTTGCAGTTGCAATTGTGGTATTGAATGTGTTCACACTTGCCTTACATTACTCAAACAAACTATATGCTATATTTTCTCTATTTACAATGTACTTTTGTACCTCTTAAGCATAAATGGTTACGGCATATGTTTTCGTTGAAACGTTTTCAGTTTCATGTTTAGGTTCTCATGATGATTAAGGCTACTGCATTCATCTGCTGGAGGAAATTAACAAATGTTTTATTCTTTGTATTAGTGGCTCTGTTTTGTTTGTCGCTATATACACAACGAATGTATCAAATGGATGCGGTGAGTACTGTGAAATTACATGTATAAACATACCCAAATGCAAAAGAAACTTTTACAATTATTTATCAGTTCACAATGTTTCATGAATTCTTGCAGACGGTAGAGTTCGCTATACATCTGCGTAAAATTACGATGAACTAATAAATTCAAACTGTTTTAATTTATGCAGGAATGTCTGCCTCTTAATACCAACCA
>JAFMSR010000006.1:4609767-4627487 GCA_022818135.1 Saxidomus purpurata
TCTTCTGATTCTTTAACTGCTTCCTTGTAAGAAGATCCTTTGCCTTCGATTCCTGTCTCAAAAATTACAGTATCTCAAAATACTTGCTACACCTATCATAATTACATAAGTTCCAAATTTAAATAATCTCTATGTTCAAGTAATACAAGAGCTGTCACATGACAGCACGCTCGACTATTCGAAAGCTTGTTGGTAAAATGGGGTTTTTGCCTCAGAACAGGTGTATTGTGTAATTGTCTTTAAGAATTAAGGTCAAAGATATGAAACTTGTTCAAAGACCTTTGTAAATGTACATTGCATTCAAAGCCTTACTCTGGATTCTGCAAGCCAACTGGAGGGAGGAGAGGGGGATAATTTCAAATAAATACATGACCTTGTATATTTGATCATGAATAATTTTGTAACTTTTCAAAATTGGTATGTATAGAATTAAACAAGAGGGCCAAGATGGCCCTATATCGCTCACCTTGGTACAAGTCCACTTGCCTGGTGGAAGATCACTAGATAATGTTATATACCAAATAAGTTTTCCTATATTTGTAAAACAAATGATCCCCCCCCTGGGCAAGGTCAATTTTGACCCCAGGAACATAATTTGAACAAACTTTGAAGGGGTCTACTAGGCAATGCTACATGCCAAATATCTAAGCTCTAGGCCTTGTGGTTTCAGAGAAAAAGGTTTTTAAAGTTTTCCCTATATAAGCCTATGTAAAACTAAGTGACCCCCGGTGCAGGGTCAATTTTGACCCGGGGGTCATAATTTGAACAATCTTGTTAGAGGTCCACTAGCCAATGCTACCTGCCATATATGTAAGCTCTAGGCCTTGTGGTTTCAAAGAAGAAGATTTTTAAAGTTTTTACTATATAAGCCTATGTAAAACTAAGTGATCCCGGTCGGGGTCAATTTTGATCTGAGGGTCATAATTTGATAAATCTTGGTAGAGGTCCACTAGCCAATGCTACATGCCAAATATCTAAGCTCTAGGCCTTGTGGTTTCAGAGAAGAAGATTTTTAAAGTTTTTCCTACATAAGCCTATGTAAAACTAAGTGACCCCCCGTGTGGGGTCAATTTTAATCCGGGGCCCATAATTTGAACAATCTTGGTAGAGGTCCACTAGCCAATGCTACATGCCAAATATCTAAGCTCTAGGCCTTGTGGTTTCAGAGAAGAAGATTTTTAAAGTTTTCCTATATATTCCTATGCAAAACTAAGTGACCACCCCCGCGGGGTCAATTTTGACCCAGGGGTCATAATTTGAACAATCTTGGTAGAGGTCCACTAGCCAATGCTACATGCCAAATATCTAAGCTCTAGGCCTTGTGGTTTCAGAGAAAAAGATTTTTAAAGTTTTTCCTATATATGCCTATGCAAAAACGAAGAAGATTTTTAAAGTTTTCCTATATATTCCTATGCAAAACTAAGTGACCACCCCCGCTGGGTCAATTTTGACCCGGGGGTCATAATTTGAACAATCTTGGTAGAGGTCCACTAGACAATGCTACATGCCAAATATCTAAGCTCTAGGCCTTGTGGTTTCAGAGAAGAAGATTTTTAAAGTTTTTCCTATTTGTTGCCATAGCAACCAGAGTTCTGCATGGAATGGAATTCTTTGAACAATTTTGGTAGAGCTTCATGCAAGGAACATTCCTGCATAGTTTTATCAACATTGGCCTAGAGGTTTCAGAGGAGATGTCATTTGAATCAAAATGTTGATGGACGATGGACAATCATCGATCAGAAAAGCTCACCCTGGCGTAGCCAGGTGAGCTAAAAAATTTTAACCAAAAATTCTAAGTTAAAAAGAGGCATAAATCTGTCTAAAATCAGAAACATTGGTGAAGATGTCAACAGTAAAGATACATTTTAAGTTTCAAGTCAATACGTTCAATAGTATTCAAGATATCTGACTTTATAAAAATCTTTTACCAAAAATTCTAAGTTAAAAAGGGGCATAAATCTGTCAAAAGTCAAAACAGAGTTATAGAAATTATTTCATCAGGTGTAGATGTTGATTGTAAACATATAGTTTGAGTTTCAAGTCAATATCTTATATAGTATTCAAGATATTTGAATTTATAAAAAACTTTAACCAAAAATTCTAAGTTAAAAAGGGGCATAAATCTGTCAAAAATCAAAACAGAGTGATGGGGATTGTTTCCTTTGGTGTAGATGTTGATGGTAGACACATACTTTGAGTTTCAAGTCAATACTTTTGATAGTATTCAAGATATTTGAATTTATAAAAAACTTTAACCAAAAATTCTAAGTTAAAAAGGGGCATAAATCTGTCAAAAATCAAAACAGAGTTATGGGGATTGTTTCCTCAGGTATAGATGTTGATGGTAAACATACTGTTTGAGTTTCAAGTCAATACCTTTGACAGTATTCAAGGTATTTGACATTATAAAAAACTTTAACCAACGCAGATGCCAACGCCGTCGCAGGGGCGAGTGCAATAGCCTCCTTATTCTTCGAATGGTCGCGCTAAAAATGGTTCCATAAGTTCAATCATCTAAATACATGAAACAAAAGAGTCGGAACAATGTCGGGAGAATTTTGAAATATTACTTTGTTTTTGGAAGAAATACCGAGGTTAAAAATCTTCAGAAGAAAAGCAGGAGTTTTTAAGAACATATTAAATTTTGATGATTTATTGTATATTGCACATAGGCCATTCTAATTTTAAACTTTAGTTCACAATTCTGATTTATAGAAACACTTAAATATGTGTACTTTTCACACATAGTTTTTAAAATATGCTTAAAATCTGATGCTGATTCCATGGCACGCATAAAATCTTGAGGAAATGTGTGTTACAAATCATCGCTCGCAATCAAGATTTTCCAATAATTGATTACTGCATAGATGTGTGATCGAAGAGAGACACCCGACAATTAATGTATGTATTTTTCATGGCTCACAAATCTTTTAATCATGCTATTCATACTAACACTGATTTAATTAGAAACATGCAGAATAAATGACTTGAAAAGTTGCGTGTTTGTCGGTCAATTATTGGGTAATCACGGCTGTTTGAACCATTTAAGAACCAGCTGTTAATTATCCTCCGGGCATTTTTCTGATAAAACAGTGAGAATTAATTAAAAAGCGTGTCAACACATCTGCAAGAAATATCTGTTTCAAATTATGTCCAATCAAGAACTTACAGCTTGCTTTTTTGACCTTCCAGAGGCTTTGTCTTCCTTTATCTGTTTTTCTTGCTTTTCAAAGGCCTTCAGTTGCTCCTTACGCTTCTGTACCAACATTTTCTTGAAAGCAGCTTGAACACATGATAAAGTAGTGTTATTATGTAAACAACATACAATAATGACTTAATAAAACATGAGAGAACCTTCACTTAATGACAATCCAAACCAACTTCTAATAGTTTATTTTTTCTGGATCATTTTTTAAAATTCATATTTCTGGAATAATCAAAAATGACTATTGTCCAGGAACCACTAAGAATAATTTCACAGTACCCTTAATTAACATGACACCAGGTGTCAATCAAGTGATTTTAATACCCATCAAAATTGGATATTACCTACAACAAATAAATGCATAAGGAAAAGGTATGAATGGATTCTTTTGTGTTAAAATACTCCGACAATGGGCGAGATCACATCATTGGCATCCTGTTAATTGTATACAGTGTACTTTGTAAGTCATAGCATCATTAACTTAGAAATATTATAAAAGCATCAAATAATTGACGGATTCACAGTTTCTTCAGTGGTTATAGAGCTTTTGTTGATCTTGATGAATATTTATGTTACCAAATTTAAGAGTGTCTGGTGATCCAGATGTATAGACAATAACTTACCATAATTTCCTCTGTAATAAAAGAGCTTCTGCTGATCCAGATGTATGATATCTGAACACACATTGTCAAGAAAGCTCTGGTCGTGAGATACAACAAGTAAAGTCTTTTTCCAGGTTTGTAGGTAACTAGAAATTACAAAAACAATATTCACATTTTCAGCAATGAGCTATCATAAAACAATGCTTCAAATAGTAGTAAAATGGCGTTAATTAAACAACGCTGCAGATTGTGGATAACACAGAAAGGGTCAATTTTGACTGGGGGGGGGGGAGGTCCTATCTTAGAGGTCCACTGCATAATTCTACAATTTTGACCTGTGGGTCATGATTTTAACACTCTTGATTGAGGTTCACTATGCAATGCTACATGATAAATATCAAAGCTCTAGGCCTGGTTTCAGAGAAGTAGAATTTTTTAAGTTTTCCTATGCAAGTCTTTGAAAAATCAATTGACCCCCTAGGCCGAATCATTTAAGTGACCACCTGCACGGGGTCAATTTTGACCCAGGGGTCATAATTTAAACACTCTTGGTAGAGATCCACTAGACAATGCTACATGCCAAATATCTAAGTCTTGGGCCATTACAGTTTTTGAAAAGAAGATTTTAATTTTGTTTCTTTTCTTCATGGAAAGGAATTATTTGAACAACTTTGATAGAGCTCCATGCAAGGAACATCTCTGCCAACTTTCATTACAATTCAGAATTTATATTTAACTTATGCGTAACCTTTAGGCAGAAAAAGCACTTGAAAGCACCGTATTCATGCTCGACGTTTCCCGTATAACCTTTGTCCTACAAAAGTTGGTGTCATCACGACCCTTTTGTCATAAGCAATACAATTTCAAAGTTTCATGAAGAAATCTTAAGAAATGGCGAAGTTATAGACAACTTTAAGTTTTTGAGACAGACAGACTAAGTGGACTAAGCAATCCCTATGTATCGCCTTTTCTCTGAAAGAGCGACACAATCAAATCTGTTGTATAACTTACTTATCCAGCCAGATGACAGCATTGAGATCCAAGTGGTTTGTAGGTTCGTCCAACATTAACAAAGTCGGCTCCAAGAAAAGTGCTCTGAAATATCAAGTGTACTTTTGTAAAAGTCTGTCCACCACTGACTTGCTCAACAAAGCAAAAAGCTAGTTTGATATTCTGTTATTATAAAAGACTACATGTTTTTTCTGTAATCATAACTGACTTAGTTTAAACAATAGACCAATCATCAATGAAAATCAAAAGTTCAATATCCATGGTAATGATAAATAATTAAATGATGCATACAGTAACATATTTCCATGGGCTATTTATACAACTATGGACTCTTGAATCAGTTGATATGACGTGATTTCATTTTGCCCAGGGTGATATACTGTTACTTCATAAATCATATATCTCCAACATGAACACATGGTCAACTCATTTTCCATTGACCATAGGTCACTTGATTTATGTTCTTTTTGTACATAAAATTTTAGTTTATCAAATTTGCTTTCAAGCAAATTGATTTAGACAAAAACTCTTTGTGGCAAATTAACCCCTCCTATTTAGATAATAATAAAGAAAACTGCTTCAACAGCAAATTTACTACAGCTTCTCAGCTTGTCTTACAAATATGATTTTGTACAAGCAATTTTACATTTAAATTTCAAATACACACTTCGCAACCTGTGAAATGTCAATAATTCTGATTTCTAACAAGCTCTTGAAAACCAATTTTTCAAAACTGTTACCTAGCCAACGAGACTCTCATTCTCCATCCACCGGACAAACTTTTTGTTGGGCGTTCCATCATACCCACGGTGAATCCAAGACCAGCAAGAATTCTTCTAGCTTTTGGCTCTGCAGCATCGGCTCCAATAGCCCGCAGGTCTTCATATACCTACATGTCATCAGATGGTGTCAATATACATATACTAATAAATTTATGCCAGATTTGTGTTATTTTATTTTTTTTAAAAATAGTATGTGACACAACTTAAGATAAAGATTTGTAAACCTAGTGCATTGTTCTTGCACTCATAAACAGTGTAAAATTTCTTTAAATTCTAGTTTATTCTTCATTGTAAAATTAGATTTTTTTACCCAAGTATAAAAGCCTTTACCTTACTAAAATTTCAAATTAAAACTGAAATTGTTCTTCTTCCATTTTGGATCGTACCATTACTTTTTCAAGAGATGTTCATTTTGAACTTACTGACCGAGTCAGCAAAAAGCAAAGGTCATGAGCACAAGAACATGCGTGATGGTCAAGATTTACAATGATAGTAAAGACAGAATCACTGTCACCAGAAGGTCAAAGTGACCTTCTCTCACTTTTCATAACAGCATGTCATACCTGATTTAACCTGTCCGTGTTTTTAGTATTGCCCGCGTCTGATTCTTTAATGAGTTTTTTCTCTTCCTCTAGCAAGGCTTCCCTCTTTGTATCTGCCTTCAATACAACTGTTAATGCCGGAGTCTCATCTGCTACCACCTCTGAAAGGATCAAATTATCTCCCTTTATTTTATGTTTTCCAGTGAATTATAGAGTTTTCTCAGTGAAATAAAAGTGATAATCCACAGTTTTGAAACAGTGGATTACCATTTTTATTTTTCACTGTTTTGCAATCTTTAACCCGGATTTACGTCCAAAAAGTATACTGAGCGTAACTAATACTGGAAACCATGCGACGATGACGTCGTTAAAATGACGTCATTTGAGCTATGTTTTCAGATGACGTTTCCCGCGATTTTCGATATTTTATAGAAACAAACTCAATAAAAGTAGAGTTTAACCATAAAATAAACAGAAAAATTGTTGGTATCGGTGTAATATCACGTTAATTTCACTCGTGAACACCAAAAGTTGTTATTTTCACTCGTGGCTGCGCCACTCGTGAAAATATCACTTTTGGTGCCCACTCGGTGAAATTATAACGTGATCTTACACCGAAACCAACAATTATCCTCTATTTGTCATAAATCAAACCAGAGGTTGCTGGTTCGAGCCACACTTGGGTCACCACCGTACCTCCTCATACCACACTAGTACTGGTTTCTAGGAAGCAGACTCGAAAGTGATTCAATAAGCTTCAATCTTTTTTCAAAATCAAGCTACAATAAATGAGTATAAACTAAATCATACTAATTCTCTTGTTAATATATCTTATGGCAAAATAACACACCTTGTTACCAACCGACATGTGCACCCACACTGAACCTCTATCGTGACAACTATGGCGAGCCACCACGAGCAGGCTTTACAAAAACCTGTCTTCCGGTGTCAGACAAATTCCCAAAATGCAACACCAGTAGAAAATACAGTGCCTCTTCTTAGATAGTAACAAAATACAAGAAACACACCAAAATTTCTTACTGTTTCTAAGAAACAGGCAAGTTTTCATTTCCTTCATACAAGATGAGAGTGTATTTCATGAGGACACAAGGTGATCCCTGTTATTCAACACAAAAAAATTGAATGCCAGGCACACATACGGACAGGGTGATTTTAATGTGCCCACATTTAGGGGCATAAATAAATCAGTGCAAATATTACCCATTTTACAGTATTGAGCAATAAATTATCTACTTCACAATACATGACATTTATATTTGATTGTGCTTACTCTTTAAAGTACAAAATGTATAACACTTTCAAAGCGTTTTACACATTTATGTCCAGTTGATTTCCGAGTGCAAAAACGTGTAAATTAATCATCTTACCCTGTTCACAATACAGTACATCTATATTTGCTGGAATATTGAGTGCACGACCTTGTATATGCTTCAGTAATGTTGTTTTCCCATGTCTGTAAATTTATATCACAGAAATGTAAAACATTTTCCGAAAAGAAAATTACAAAAAACAATTTGGCATAAATACCTCACTTCATGGGAAAAGCATTATACATGTACAAATATCAGCAAATATCTAGCATGTGTCTGGTTACACTATAATAAATTGAGGCATGCAGTATGACCTTATCCAAAAGTCATAAACATAAACTGGCAATACGTCAATAATTTGGATTAATTTCTTCATTGAATATTTTATATTTAAATTAAATGTAAAAAAAGTTCTCACAGCATGGTTTTACTATATAAACGTTGTTTATGAGACCCAATATCTGGACTAGTCAGAGACGGCCTTATCTGACATTCTCCAATTACACTAATTACACCAAATTCTGTTGAATGGCTGAATAAATATTTTAAATATTGATGGCAATTTTAACCTATCTCGCAGAAATTCATTTATTTGCTCCTAAAGTGCTTGCTTCAGCACAATAGTTGAAGACAGATTTTAAACTCAAGAGAAGCCCTAGCGGGTGAAAAGTGTCACTATTTTACAAACGGAAAAATACACCGAAAAGAGATTCTCTGATTAACGATATATAAAATTACAGACACCACAAGACAAAAACTTACCCATTGGGTCCTACCAACCCGTACCTCCTGCCATTGGTGATATACAAACTCGCATTTACAAACAGATCTTTGCCTCGTGCAGATATTGAGAAGTTTTCCACCTGTAATTACAATTCAGTCGACAGTTAATATAAAATTCTTCCTTTATCCACAAAATCTTCATTCTTATGCAAATACAATGAAACAATTTTAACAGAATTTTAAAAAATTAGTACGACTCCCCTTTGCAATACATCAACACTCATCCTGCTTTAATGTTGTGCTTCACAAAGCCTGTTCCTTTTATTTTGTGTATATCATTCCTGTTATTTTAAACTTTCATTCCTTTTACGCCGCATATCACCATTTGCCAATTCATTTGCTCTTGGGTTTCACACTTTCCCACACTTTTCATAGACATTACAGCACTTTAAAAAACTTTCGCAGCACTTTATATTTTCTCCGTAACAATCATCTAAAATGTGAAACTCACCTTTATATCCAACTGGTTTTCTAACACAGCTGCTTTTGCTGATTTTTCTGCCTGAGACACGGAGAACTGGTGAATACTGTTGGGATCCAGGCTCTCCAGCTGCTTGTTATACTCCATCTGTAACATTCATTATAATTCTGTCAGTTTATAATATCTCAACTTTACACAGAATAGAATAAGTGAAGTGTTTGTGGGTAAAGTATTGAAGAACCATAATTTCAAGTTCACACTGAGAGGAATATATACTACTGTTGGGTAGTAAGAGGTGATATTCAAGACTTCACAGGATTAAATGCTATTTTCAATACTCATTATAGGATCTCTGTTATGTACAGATAGGCTGTTCTAACTTTACCATCGTTCTTGAGGTGGACCAGTACTAGAACACTATTCTCCACATGAAATTGTAAAATATCTTTCACATTGAGAGTCAGGTCAGTTGCAAGACTTGAAACCAAAGACCTTCAATCAGAGAGCCCAGTGAAGACCTATCTAAACTTCAGTTAGTGGTCAGTGTTAGCTAGTGCCAATCTAAGTTATAGACCTAGGAGAAGTTAATGATTGGGAACTAAACTAAGGAAAAATCAGACTTAAACTACGGACCTACCTGTTTTTTAAGTTTCTTCAGCTCCTTTTTACTCAGTTTTGGCTTCACTGTATCTTCTTTCTCTTCCTCTACAAACATGAGAAATAACATATGGATGAACTTTGCTATGTGATAAAATCATGTTCTGTTATTAAGGCCACCTCATATTAAGACCGTCCTCAAGTCAGTATCAAGACCAAAGAATTGAGAACAAAATGGTCGATTCCATACAAAAATAGTTTATACTAATTCATTTCAGCTTGGTCGTGAAGGAAGCTTGAAGCTTATCAAGTCACTCTCGAGTCATCGTCCTGGAAAAAACCCCAGTACTGGTGTCATATGAGGCCGTAAAATCCTGGCTTCAGTGAGACTCAGACCTGCAATCTCTGGGATGAGCAGCAGACACCTTTACCTCTACATCACCGCTCCCAAGACAAAAATGTTCTTGATAGTAAGACAGATTCCTAATAAATCACTTACAAGAGATTCAAACAGAAGTCAAATTCGAAAACTCTTACGTAGTGTGTTTGAGCTAATTTTCATGTGTCAAAAATGTCAGAATATATCGACCTGGGAACACTGGTGTACTAACATAATATGTAGGCACAGGGACATTACCTGCAGCTTCACCATCAATACCGTTCTGGCCAGCCATATCTCTGTCAATCTCCTCTACTTCATCAGCAGCATCTTTATCTTCATCGTCTTCCATTTCATCTGAAGGAACCTCTTCCCTGACTTTTTCTTTCTGTTTAGTCTGCAATAAAATTTCAATGGCTATCTAATTTAAACTGTTTAAGCTAGATTGGTATTCAGTAGAAAACACTTGTGTCACCCTCTTACTTTTTCTCAATACAAAAAGGGACATAACTCTGCCAAGTATGAATTTGACCAACAAAATTTGGCGACATCACAACCCTTTTGTCATAAGCAATGCAATTTGAAAGTTTGACGAAGAAATCTTAAGAAATGGCAAAGTTATAGCCAATAATAAGTTTTCGTGACAAAATCTAAGTACAAAAAGGGCATAACTCTGTCAAAATTAATATGACCTTGACCTACAAAATTTGGCGGCATCATGACCTTTTTGTCATAACCAGTACAACTGCAAAGTTTGATGAAAAAATTTTAAGAAATGGCCAAGTGTTAGCCAATGACGGACGGACAAAGTGATCCCTTTGTATCGCCTTTTCTCCGGAAGGGCGACACAAAAAAGATGGCATTTTCTCCTAAAAATATTTTTCAAACGCACCTGGCATAAAAAAATTGAACAGATATTTGCTGAACTCAGTAAAAGACGACAAAGACATTATCATATTTTTTATAACATGAATGATTTGTTACTCTTAATAATAAAGGTGACTTTAAATGACCAGATCTTTGTTCAACAAGAGAACAGCATGTATGTGATAAAATGCTGTAGCCTCTTCAAGCACTTAAAAATTGATTTTGAAGATTTCCATTGGTTTTCAAGTGTCAATGCCCAAATTCATAGCCTATGATCATTACTTAATTTATGTTGTTGGACAATGAAACCCCTTATAACCTGAATTACCTCCCCTCTCTTCTTTCCTTTCTTCCGTGTGGATTCTTCTGGCTGAAATAATACAGGAAGGAATCCAGGTATTGTTATATATGAACAAGATATAAACAAGATGGTTTCTACTAAGTTTTCCTATGCTACAGACAATACATAATGGAGGAGTTATCAAAATAAAATAAATTGTCAATAATGTTTCACAACCAGGTTCAATCCTACAAAGATAAAACTATGCCCTTATTTTTGAATTAACGAGTTAATTAACACTTTAGGTTCCATGGATTACTTATCATTCATCAATCAGTCAACAAAGTTCTGTGTACTCTTTCACTGAATACATAAACAAAATTTTTTCAATTTTTTAAAAATTCTCCTAGTAAACTGCCATAAAAAGCTGTGGCCACATGAAGTTTTCACGCCATTACAGTGTTTTAAAAAACAAATGCATTTCTTTATCTTTTCTGCCTCTTTCTGGCATTTTTAAATATTAACTTTAAACCTCGGTTTCTTCAACAACTGCCTCTTCCTCTTCCTCTTCCAGAAACTCGGCCAATTTCTTTATCTTACTCTTCTTCTCTTTCTGTAAAACAAAAAACAAACCACATCTAACAATAAGTCAACGTGTAATTAAAAAAAAATGTAACAATTGACTAATAATTAAGTCAAACATCAGTTTACATGTTTTTTCCTGTGATTAAGGATGTTGCAGCATCTATTTCCTTTCCACTATCTTGGTATAATGCCAAAATGATGCACTTTGGTCGCCACTTACCGGTACTACAAAACAAGATTCAGACATCATAACCCGGGGCGTGACACTAACTGCAGCCAGCTGGCCAGTAAAACAAGAGCCATGTTAGTCATGGCTGTCCCCCCACCTATGCTCTTTCTATGACCAAGAAATTTGAGGTGAGAGGAATGGATGGATATGGTATAGGTTCTAGCTTAATAAAATATTAGTAATCATAACGTGTTGAGGGTTATTCACTTGCACTTGCTGTGTTAATGTCTACTCTAAAAATCTGAAATTGCATGCTTTACACAAACGTTTTATGCCAAAAATCAATAAAGGGAGACAATTCACCATCAGGGCAAGTTTGCGTTATGGTTCTTGGATACTGCACTGCATCTTAATGTCCTCTATGACTGGCTGCAATTTGACTCAATTCAGTTCAGTAATTAAGGAGTAATGGCCCAGACAAGAAAAAGTAATAAAGGGAGATAATTAAATTATAGGACAAGCTAGAGTTAAGTTCCTTGTACTCTACACTTCCTCTTAATATCCTCTGTCTGTGTGTAAAGTTAAAACAAATCCCCTTGCTTGAATATTTTAAGAGTTAATCAGTTATGTTCCGGACAAAAGTGTTACATGACAAAGTCAATTTGGGGAGATCATTCAAAAATAGTGTTAGGTAGTGGACGGACGCACAGAGCCTTTTACAATATCCACTTCGCCTTGGCGTGGGGATAAAAACGAGAGGACCACTGAAAACTGCAGTTTGGCTAGCCTGTCTGACCGTAAAAAATTCAACCATCTAAATTCCAGAAATACTCTAATTTGACCCACAATGAAATTGTCCTGTGCTTCAATTTTGACCAGAGGTAATTTTCTCCCATGGGTCACAAGTCTCAGTAAAGATGTGTCAATAAAAATGACCTCGCCTGCTGGCTAACATATCAAAGTTGGTGGAGCATCGTTACAAGTCTTGGTGATTTCATAATCAGTCACAAATTGATTGCTGCCTGATGCCAAGTATGCGAAGGAATGTCGAGCTAATAAGCTACTACCTGCAAACAATCACCTGGCCGTCTTGGGTCGTTACCAAAGGTGTTGATTGGTAAATAATCATAAAACTGAAATTAACAGACCTCAGCAAAATGTGATGGGTTTTATCAATTAATTACAATATTTTGAAAAAAAATTCAATCACTGATAGCTTTGATAATTGATATTAATGTGTGTTATACAATCAGCCTTGTATTTTATGCATTTCTAGCTGCAGGGGGTAGATCGTAAAGTGGTTTCTGGTTTACTTTAATCGAGACAAATGTTAGCTGGTGGAAAAAATGTCTGATTTTGGTGGCCGGTAATTTTTCATCTCCTGGTAAGTAACATTTTTTACGTGTTTTGAATCAAATGACCACATGCAAGATGTGGCCAAATTATATACCATCCCCAAACCATTATTTCAGGCTTGTATCTTTATCAACAAAAAAGTTATTGAAGCTATTTCACGTCTAGATGAAGTGCCCGCGAGCAGAACGAGTGAAAAAATTCGCTAACAAAATCCAAATCCCACCGATTGTGGCCTGTTTTTCAGCTCACATCATTCCCTTATTGTGTAAAATAAGCTGTGTAGCAATCTACAGTGCACACAATAGTTCTTTAGTGTCATACGGTCCAAAAAATATACTTTAAACACCCGTGTGGTGTCTGGTGTTCACTTTATGTTGGTTTTGTTAGCTGGTTATCTAATAAATTTGTGTAGTAGCTTAAACAAAATCAAGCTAGTGCCATTTTAAAAACGTCATAGGGTTAATAACTTGTTTTTATCATGTAACATTCTGTATATTTAACATTACTGTTAGAACTCAATACACATAATAACATCATTAAAACTTAAGGGGCCGCATTTAATATCTCAATCATCATTCAAAACTGGTCAAATTAAGCAGTTGATTTTCGCTGGGCTCCTTCATGTTTTAGCATTTATCAAAGGCTTTTATAGCACGAAATAGTTTTTCGTGTTTAATTTTTACAGAAATATCGTCGGGATACTTCATTTCACGCGAACATCTTTTTGCGCCCCTGTATAATTTCCGGTCTCGTTTCATTCACAAACTGTCTTACTTTTGGAATATCTTTGAGTACTTCTGTACAAAACTATTCAAGCGTACAAAATATTAAAATTCAGTTTTCCAAAGTTAATACACTTATAAAATTATTAGACTAGCATAGGTATTGCAATTTTCATACTTCCTGTTTACAGGTCCCCTTTCAGGTAACCATAGAAAGTAAGTTATATTTGCAAATATTTATTGCCTAAGCGTCTGCACCCGCCATTTGTCGTATTTTCAGGTCACGTGACTGTCATGTGATTCAAAATGGCGAATTATCTAAATTCACCCCGTCTTAACAGTTCAATTTACTGCAGAGCGTAAATTTCTTTTTACGATTTTCAAAGCCAAATTCAGGTCGTATTCACGTCTTCTTTACTGGTATCAAAATACTTGAAAGCATTTGATAAACATATGCATCCGATGCTTTATAGGAATGTATCTCAATTCACCTTCAAATATTCCTTTTTGCTTTCATTTCCTTTTCCTTTTTTGTTTTTACCAAAAGTTATGAAAAAAAACTTGTTTCAGAACACTGCTGTATCTATGAAACATGCGCAGTGAATTTCTTAACAGGTTACACACAGTGTAGTCACCAAACCGTAAAAGTAGCAGGTGCGCGAAATGACGTCACTCACATCAAATTCTTCCTCGGGTACCTCCATGTTTTAAATAAGAAAGACATACATGCTTACTGTTTCCAATAAATAAAAGCAATGTTGCAATGAAATTCTAGATGAAATCTAGCATTTCTTGTATAAATACCAAGTAAGCATTCTTTCTGCTATCACTGTATTTTTAATGAGGTAGGATGGCGTTCTCTTGCATCGCGGTACTAACGATTCCAACGGAAATAAAATAGAAGAAAAGTATTTAGCTCCAAATCATATCTGTTTGACCCTTCCCTCCAACCATTCTACTTTAAAGTGAAAACAATCTTTCATGCAAAAGTTGTTTGAATAAAGCATAAAACGTAGGAAGTCATCCACCATGTTTCAACTTTTACAAAAATCCCATAATTCTCTGTAATCGCGGTATTTAAATCGCGGCCCTACTTTCTGTTTATAAAATGTGCTCACACACTATAAAACTCATTATTGATTCACGGAAGTCTAAGTTAATGCATAATTTATTTATTTTAAATATTCAACAATTTTTACTGGAAAATAGGACAGTTTAATTATCAGACTGTATCGACGCCATTTTGTTTTCTCTTCATACCAGTACAGAGGGGTCATCTCAACTCAATGTATCTTTTAAACGAAAACAGACACCTATAGTTCTTTTTTACTTGTCAAATGTTGACAAAAGTCATATTGTCCAATTTAATGAAGGTAAACTTTACTCTCTCTGATTATTCTTCTGACTGCCGACCACAATTGAGACCGCGTAAGTCATTTTCATTTGCGGAGCACGTGCTAGTGTCCGTTATTTTTTGTGTTCAAAGTGACGGCCCCTAGACACGCTTACTGGCGCCGTCACGTGATAAAAACAACTTTATTTGTAAAAACAATATGGCTGCCGAGATTTAAATACCTTTCAAGGAATTCGAATCAAATTTATTCTAATAATGATAATTTTTTGGATGAGCGGGATGACGAGGAGAAACATATTTGTATGAAATGGGGTGATTATATGAAAGGTTACTTTATCTTCCCATTTACAATGAAATATTACAATATTTAATGCCATGTGACCTATTAGACTCTTGTTGACGTATAGGTGTCACTGCAGTGTCAGCCTCGTTACGATCGGAAAGGAAAATTAGAAAAGGGAGATTACCGCGATACCAGTTAACCCGTGATATGAGCAGAAACTACTATACCGGTGAATGCTTATGTGCGCGAAAAGTCGTATCGCTGGGATACAATCTTATTTAGTGCAATGACTGAGTAAAAACTCTCACAAAATGGAAAGAGCCTCCTTAGAATAGCCACGTTTAAATGATAAAAAGGGCGTTTAATCGCTATCAAATAATCTACCAACAATTCATTACTGAGCTGTTAAGCACCTTTTTTGATTTTTTTTCTTCTTTGACTTCGGCGTCTTCATCGTCGTTTGTCGACAATTTTTTCATTTTATCTTCTATTTTTCTTTCTGACTCCTCGTCATTCCAGTCATCATCTTTCTTCTTCCCTCGATTTTTCTTCGGCATTTCGTTGATTCTGTCTTCAATCTGTTAATATACACAAAACCTTCGAAGATTTCGCAACATGTGTCAATCGCTTTGGATAAAAACCGACAACTTCCGTATTCACTGCATAATTATTACACATCGTGAAAATAGATCAATATTAGGACACAAACTGCTAAATAAACCAAGTGCGTACGGACGAATAGGGAGACCCTTATGGCACAAGTATTTTACTGTAGAACAAATTCCTGAGCAAGTTTTATGAAATTCAAATGAAAATTGTGACCAAGAGACTGTTATCAAAACTAAAACAAATATAAATCAAGTATGTACATTTTAGCAAAAGAAAACAACAAAAAATCTTACAAGTAAACAAAAATATGCAGTTGATGAAATTTCAAGCTGGGCTTGGGTCACCACAGTACAGTATCAACATGTGGTTGCACTTCACTATTTATTTCAGGATGAGATTCATGGAAAGGCGTTTGATTAAGATCAAAGCTTTATTGTCATATTTTACAGATTCAATTTATATTTTTCAACTGATCAAGAGTTTATAAATATACATTTACACTTTTTTTTTTTAGAAATCTCTCAATTGTCATAGCATAAAAAACTGTTTAAAATCAAATTTATTTTAGTAGTATCTTTGAGAGGTTGTTCACTATCCATTCTATCAAAGTGAGATCCACAGTTACACAGCCTGAAATTGAAAATACCAGTACAATTCATAACTTATATTAAGAGTTGCAAATGCAAAATATTCACAAGCAGCTGATTTTCCCATATAAACGTTTAGGAAAAATTCTGTACATGTTTGGTATAATCTATTTTATGATAAGATACACCTTTATTCCAAGTACGACGTGCTGTAAATGACGAAACCCATGTTAACAAGTGTGTCCAATCACATTTCGCATTTGAAAGTTATCATGATGTCTGCTATGTGTTCAATAAAGTTCGGGATAGTTTCCAAAGAAAATGATGTATAAGAATCGAAGGATAAACTGTTCACTATATTTATTGACTTGAATTTATTTACAACACAGCGTAACTCCTGACTATAATTCATTGAATGATGAAATACAGAGAGACAGTTATTATTTCTTAATTAAATAAGATTGTCATGTACTGTTTGCACAATTGTATAAAATAGAAAATCTTGTTTTTTCAGATAAGGCAATTTAAAATTGAAAGTTGATACTAAGCGTCAAACAAAAACGTGTACCGAAGACAGCAGTGGTGGTTCCCGTAAGGTTGCCCTTCATGAACGTGGTCTAGTATACTGTAACATTATTATATGCAGCTACAATGTAAATGTCCGCGTGGATTAAGTCAGGATTCAGATCTATTTTTCTTGGCATCTAAAACAACACCATCTTGGGAATAAAACCAGTGCCACTCAGCTGGTCCTGCAAAAATGAGTCCGAATCTAGAAAACTAGAATGCTTATAAAATCAAAGACTTAGAGTAAAGTGGGTGTACAGTACATGCAAACTAACTTAAATGCATTCAGCATTCTCAATATTCATTGTTTATATACTTAAATAAGTTTATCCATAGCAAACAGCATACATCAGCGCAGGGGATATAACACTGGGAACCTTGACGCGTCGTCTGAAATTAGCCTACCTGTCAAAATAAAAGCGCGTAGTGTCGGTTGCGTGTTACGTCATTCAGTTGATCGATTATTTTTAAGAAATATTTTTCATTTTCATGAGTTGAAACAGTCATTCAGAAAGAATATACGTCGTTATGAATAAATTACCGAAAAATAAATGTTTTTGAATAAAAAAACAGTCAGCGGAAGTTGTATAGACGGTGCAGCGTTATGAGTTTGTTATCGTATCGTCAAGGAGTCGACACTTCCCAATTTCGCATGGGAATATGACAAATCACTTATTTTAATGCAATC
>JAFMSR010000006.1:4627987-4687987 GCA_022818135.1 Saxidomus purpurata
ACAAACTTCTTCTTGAAAAAAACAACAACAGGAATTGCAGCAGTTCAAAAGCATAGTGAGTTGAACTTCAAGGTAGAACGATGATAGAAATATAAAAAAAAACATGGACCGAAAACACAACGTAACAACGTAAGGAATTCTCTTGGACAGACCAGACAACGTTGTTTCGAACGGGAGACACTCAAAATCCCCTTGGTCGAATTCCCCTTGGTCCAAAAATGGCATAGTAGTCATAATCCCCTCATTGGATTTTACAAGTGGAAAGGCATATATTGAATATAAAAAAATTACTAAATGTTTTATTTGTCTCTTGTTTAAACTTTTCTATAGCGAATGATTGAAATAATTTTTATTGAAATTACAATGTAAAATCCATTGAGGGGATTATGACTACTATGCCATTTTGGACCAAGGGGATTTCGACCAAGGAGATTTTGAGTGTCTCCCGTTCGAAATAAGTTGTCTGGTCTGTCCAAGAGAATTCCTTCCAGTATACCCGACATTGGGCTTAGCACATGAATGTTGTATCTCCTTTATTGTAAATGAGATACAGCATTCATGCGCTAGCCCCAAAATTTGTGTATTTTGGTATCGGTAGTTTCAATGTTTCGGACATTGAGAGCTTATATTTTACAGTCTCGTATTATGTTTACGTCTAAATGTTGTTAATATCTCTATGATATTGAGAGAATCTGACACACACTGGTTATGGAAGTTGCAGTATCGAGTTGTGACGCTGTGATGTACGGAAAGTCATACATGATGGGCATTGCGCAGACGGATTTAGCTATAAGCCTGTAACTTTCAGCAACTTCATGTCTAGTATATTTCGATACTGAAACGGGACAAAGACCCATATTTTCGTACGAAAGTACGGTTGTGTTAACCTTACATTTTGAGAAAGAACATTAATGCGAGAAAACGATTTTACGTACTTCGGAAAATACTTGTATACTATATTGAATGTAGTTCCAGTGATAGTTTTATCGTTTACTTTGTCTTTCTTGTAACTGTATTTATGTATATCATTCTTCATAGACGTAGACGCACAAAGATACAATTAATGTCGTTTTCAATTCTATTCTTTCTCTCTCTCTTTCAATAAGCTTTGTATATTGCTTACGTATATAGCTGCAACCATGATAACATGTATTGTCCACGCAATACCTGTAACACACATGGCGCTTTCACTTTGTCGTTAATCTGACAATAATGTTGAATTGTCACACGTTGAAATTCACAATGGCCTTGTACGTTTTCTCAAGCATTTCGCGGTCCGTTTTACTGTGGCGTTCTCCAAGAACGGACAGACGCCGATTCGTCTCACGCACGCTCTTAAGGACGGGTTAAACTAATGTGTCCTTTGGAAGTATTTCAAAGGATGACTTATGGCTCCTTCAATTATTTCCGGAATCAGACCTCCTGCTTTCGGTATTCGACTATCTAACCTATCTAAACCTGCGAAAACAAATGCCTTTACTGTTAATTTTAGTGACTTTTAGCTCGCTATAATTATGCATTCATATAATTTCGCTCCAAGAATTTTGCAAGACCTTTTATATAGCACATTTTGCACACTGATAAATAATATATTATTTTATATGGATTTAGATGTAAGAGTCATTAATTAAGAACTTAAAGAAGTTAATAAACTTTATTTCACTCATCTGCAGTATAATAAGACTGTATGGCATAGTTCAGAGGTAGCATTGCCTCTTGTCGGTTGCATGGTATTTCCACGTTGGCGTTTCCGTCTATGACCGACGGCATGTTGATAGGTTTGATAAAAACTGGCATACTTCAACACTATCCGGATGGCTTCTCCTACTGGGCTTCGGGTAATGTTCTTGTTTGTCTCCAGAATCACTGTCCGATCGTCCAACCAAGTAATACTTGGTCACATTCCCCTTTCTTTACTTTCGTTATCTATCCACTTAACTAAAAACACTTGTCAGTACACTCAAGAATGTCAGACAAAAAACACTTGTCAGTATACTCAAGAATGTCAGACAGGCTGTAAAGCTTATTTCAGACAAAGCGATAATTCACAATGAATGTTCTGGATTGAAAAACAAAGTTTTATTCTAATTAAGGCGAAATTAGTGTTGTTGTTGTTGTTGTTAAGATATCCACCGCATTTATTGATTGAAAATAAAAATCGATATTTCAACTGTGCCACGGATCTGTATAGGTTTGTGACTGTGCCGAGTAAATAAACGCTGATCAAGCAATAACAGTTCTGGGTTTGAATTAAAGATGAACTTACCTTAGTTTTCCGCCTGTTAACAAACAGCTCTCCCAGTCCGATGACGAAGGGCTCTTATAGATGTGCCCGAAGGCTAGCTCTCGCCCCTCAGCCAAATATTTATATTGGTAGATGTGGGTCTTTTTGGTTTGAACACAACACAAAACTGAAACAAAATTATTTATCAAAGATATATAATACTTATATTACAAACATGCAATGTATTATGTTTTTGTTATGACATCGAGATGACAAGTGCAATCGAAATACATGTAGTTAACAATTAAAACGTAAAACAGATACAAAACACTTGTAAGATAGATTATTAAACTACATGTACACTCATGTCTTATTTTGTCAAATTACTTATTAATAAATGATAAAAGTTTCTTCTGTCAAAAATATACAAACTGAGTTCTATACGCTATTACACTTATAAATGATATCTATAACTAATAAGGTTAAAGTACTTATCTGAAACACACCTATTCATCAAAGAAATAATTTAAGTTGCGATATATACTAAAAAGTTAAAACGACGTAACTTTTGATGACTTGGTGAGATTTTAGCTGCCTTGCGACATAAAGTAAATCGACAGCTTCTTTACATCGACAAACGTATAATGTATTATTATAGCGAGGTACTTCATGTCGCAAAGACTAGTTGATGTATATCGAGAAAATATAACTTATGTCGAGATGATAAGTACATGTAAGTATGTCGGACAAACGTCTGTGGTAAAACCCGTAAATATCATGTAGACAAGACGACTTGACGTATGTCGAAAACAATTATTTTGAAGATGTCGGAAGAATTTATGTCGGGTTGACAGCTTTATGTTAGTATGTCCGATAAAATTGTGTGGTAAAACTATAATTATTATGTAGACAAGACGTCTTCATTATCACGACATATCGTGTTATTTCACAGTATGTCGACATGATCACATCATGAACTGTCATTTCCTAGTTAATTCCTTCATTTTAAGGAAGATTTGCATCACGTTTATTTGGTTCGTCATGATACGATCGCATATTAAAACAATTATGATATTTTATCTTTCATATAATAAACACTTGATCTTGATACCCTTGTAATGATTTAGCACCAACTGAGATAAATTGTTATCACCTACATCTCACCAGATGATCTCCATACTTGGATAAAAAAGAACAAAAATGTTGTCATGTTATGTTACTTCTGATATGATAAAAGCCGCACTTATACATTTAGCACCCACTCACTCGTTACATATTCTAACTTTTGTTGCGATAATATGATAAAGTTCACAAAATTACAAAGTAAAATTTAACACAGGATACTACCATATTTACCATATTACAACCAATGAAGGGTTTCGAGGGCGGGAGGGAGTAGGTTGAACTCATAATATTTGTCGGTAATATAGGCTCGGTCTATATAAACATCAAAAATACCAGTGCTTTGATTCAAAATCTAAATATAAATGAGTTTAGTAAATTACACAATAAATTATACATTGCCATGTAGCCTCCATACACCAAAGTACTCTCAATATATCAGTCCCCATCCAAGCAATCTTTTCAATTTAATAATACACACATGTATTGAACATTAAGAAGGGGATAAAAAACTAGCACAAAATGCTTAAAATTTGCCATTCATGCTTATTGTGTAGTGAAGCAACGTTTTGGTAACAGCTGATCATAGCAGAACAATACTCTTTTCCCGGTCATTCGTTGGCGATTCTTTAATAAATCTATTATATGGAAAATTCCGAATATAGAAGTTACAAGATTTATACTCATATCAGTAGAGAATCTGTTTGCTATTAATTTTGGTATAAATACGACACTGATAATGACTTGTGTGAGTTCTTGGACTTTGTATCGTTCGAACTCCGAAAGAAATGAAGAATCCAGATCGTTCTCAATCTCAAGTGTGAATTACCTGCCAGCTCCAACATGCAGCTAACAATATTATTCGTTTTCGCTTTTGCGACTGGAACATTTGCAGGTTGGTGTATTTAGTTAATACTAATTTATTTTAGCTTCTTTGAAAAACCAGTACTGGTGTCATATGAGGAGGTACGGTCTTGACCCCAGTGAGGCTCGAACCTGCAACCTCCGTGATGAGCGGCATGCACCTTAACCTCTACACCACCGCTCCCCTGATATATCGTTTCTGATTTTAACAGAAACTAACTTAAGTGTGATATATTGAATTATAAATGTGTCATCCGATAACTTTATTTTCATTTAAAGGTAAATCGAAGTTTTTGTTAAATCTGGAAATACACTCAGGGAAATTTGGTTTGAAACTGGCTTCTTAAACTTTACAATAACCGTGGAGTGTTTTGCTGTTTGAAATACTGCTGTAGAAAAACAAGTGAATATTTTTGTATTTCGTTAAATTGACCTGGGTGGTCTTTTTGTCCTACTTTCGCTTCATTGCATGCTGTAAACAGACAGAGATATATGTTGCACATCATTGGAAGTCAAGTGTTTTCAACTATAATTTTAAATAGGCGTACTTATTAATGTACAACCTATTTACCTATTTACAGCCTCTTTCCGGGAGACTTCTGGAAAATTACAATTACAAATGCAAAATATAATTTATTAATTCTCGTGTTAAACTCAAATTCGCAAATGGTCACAATCGATGCAGTATGTCATATTTTCCTTCTGAGAAGACACATGTTCGAATGCCAGGTTTAAAGAAAATTTGATTTGGTCTTAGTAATGGACTTTTAACTTTATAATTTAACATGAACTAATTTCTTAAATAAAGTGACAAGCAAAGAAAAAAATATAGTATATTGTGTGGGGGGCATAAATTGTTATAACCATCTGCAACAAATCATTTCTTTGCATATCCGTTCGACGCACGCGGACTACAGAAAGGGCGTTATACAGTTATGGCATACCCTAAAATCTTGATACTAAGCCGCGGCTTAATTAATTTTTTTCGTAGGGATTTGATGGCTTATATTCCAGACCGGCTTATTTTCTAGTACTTTTTCAGCGCAATAAAATAACAAACGGCCTATTTTCGAGTCTTTTCTTTAGATATTCGTCTTATGAATAAAATTTGTTTCGGCCATTTAAGCATCGGTAACAGGAAGAGAAACAAATTAGCTTTTATGTGTGTCTGTGTGCAGACAAACCATGGGTGGGTGTCCCTGCCAGCAGAGAAATCTTCGTCTATGAAATGGTGCAATGTCCAGCATTTAAAAAGAAAAAAAACTAGAGCTGGTAGGGCATTTTCATAAAAAAGTAGGAAAAAATAGCCCAAATGAACAGTAGGGCTAAGTATGGCAAAATAGGAACGGCTTCTGCTTGACAGCCTAAGTGCACTGCAGGGTAGTTGCAAGGCAACACATTAGAGGAATGGAATCCTATGTAAAGCTATGTGCAAGTCAAATGAGGCTTCTCAAAGAGGTTTAGATGTCTGCCTCTCATCCCGGAGGTTACAGGTTCGAACCCCACCAAGGTCACGACCGTACCTCCTCATATGACACCAGTACTGGTTTTTCCAGGAAGCGGACCCGAACGTGACTCGATAAGCTCAAAGCTTTCTTCTCAATCGAGCTAAAATAAATAAGTATAAACTTAAGAGGAATTTCAATGAAATATTAAGTTTTTAACACTTCGTTATTTATCATTACCTGATATGAGAAAAAACTGAATGCTTGGAGCACATTTTCTCTTGGTCTATTCTGCAATAATAATTATCATTTTGTTAGTAGATTTGAGCTGAGTTAAGTTCTGTCCTAGATACTTGTATAACCCCGCCGCTATAGACATTATATAATAGTAGATCTACTCGTTGTGCGTGACTTTTGCTGTACTCAACATCGGCAAGAGTTTCATCAACATGAAAACAGGATCTCAAAATTTGGATTCCTTTCAAAACGAATAGAAAAACAGACTATAAATTAATTCAAGCCTAAAAATAGATAACACGAAATATTTTCTTGTTAATCTAAATGATTAACACGTAAGTGGATATCACGAAAATATATCTTCTTATTTTTAAATATGGCGGATAAGTAGAATCATTTTAACGTAAAATACTTTCGCAAAAATCAGATGATGTACTTGTTGTTATAATCTGATGATGTACTTGTTGATAAAATCTGATGATGTACTTGTTGATATAATCTGATGATGTACTTGCTGATATAATCGGATGCTGTACTTGTTGATATAATCTGATGATGTACTTGTTGATATAATCTGATGATGTACTTGTTGATATAATCTGATGATGTACTTATTGATATAATCTGATGATGAACTTGTTGTTATAATCTGATGATGTACTTGTTGATATAATCTGATGATGTACTTGTTGTTATAATCTGATGATGTACTTGTTGATAAAATCTGATGATGTACTTGTTGTTATAATCTGATGATGTACATGTTGATATAATCTTAAACTGTTCTTGTTGATATAATCTGATGATGTACTTGTTGATATAATCTGATGATGAACTTGTTGATATAATCTGATGATGTACTTGTTGATATAATCTGATGATGTACTTGTTGTTATAATCTGATGATGTACTTGTTGATAAAATCTGATGATATACTTGTTGATATAATCTGATGATGTACTTGCTGATATAATCTGATGCTGTACTTGTTGATATAATCTGATGATGTACTTGTTGATATAATCTGATGATGTACTTGTTGATATAATCTGATGATGTACTTGTTGATATAATCTTATGATGAACTTGTTGATATAATCTGATGATGTACTTGTTGATATAATTTGATGATGTACTTGTTGTTATAATCTGATGATGTACTTGTTGATAAAATCTGATGATGTACTTGCTGATATAATCTGATGATTACATGTTGATATAATCTGATGCTGTACTTGTTGATATAATAGGGTTATTAGTATAGTAGCGTGATCCAGCATGCCGGATTTGCTCGAGTCGTGCGTCGGATCATACGAGTGCGTAGCACGAGTTTGATCCGACCTCGACGAGAGCCAATCCGGCTTATGGATCACATTACTATACTAATAACCCTTTTATTATATACCTTTTGACACTTGTCTGCGCGATAAACTAAATTAAAATAATATTCTAAGCATAAAATTGAAGAAAACCCCTTTTTAGCGCGAAATATACGGAGTATGCTACGCCATTTTATTGACGTCATCGTATAAACAAATAGTAACGACCCAGTCAAAAGCGACGTTATTAACGTCATGTGCATTTTAACGCCAATTGAATGCACTCTTACAAATTTTGCCGCGCTTTTTGTATTCCACGTACATACAATACGGAATTTTTTTCTGTCAGGCCGTATTTGATAGTTGAATATAGGCTGTATTTTTGGCAAAATAATTATAGATATATAATAAAATCTGATACTGTACTTATTGATATAATCTGATCATGTACTTGTTGATATAATTTGATGATGTACTTGTTGATATAATCTTAAACTGTTCTTGTTGATATAATCTGATGATGTACTTGTTGATATAATCTGATGATGTACATGTTGATATAATCTGATGCTGTACTTGTTGTTATAATCTGATGATGTACTTGTTGATATAATCTGATACTGTACTTGTTGATATAATCTGATGATGTACTTGTTGATATAATCTGATACTGTACATGTTGATATAATCTGATGATGTGCTTGTTGATATTATCTGATGATGTACTTGTTGTTATAATCTGATGATGTACTTGTTGATATGATCTTAAAACTGTTCTTGTTGATATAATCTGATGATGTACTTGTTGATATAATCTGATACTGTACATGTTGATATAATCTGATGATGTACTTGTTGATATAATCTGATACTGTACTTGTTGATATAATCTGATGATGTACTTGTTGATATAATCTTAAACTGTTCTTGTTGATATAATCTGATGATGTACTTGTTGATATAATCTGATGATGTGCTTGTTGATAAAATCTGATGCTGTACTTGTTGATATAATCTGATGATGTACTTGTTGATATAATCTGATGCTGTACTTGTTGATATAATAGGGTTATTAGTATAGTAGCGTGATCCAGCATGCCGGATTTGCTCGAGTCGTGCGTCGGATCATACGAGTGCGTAGCACGAGTTTGATCCGACCTCGACGAGAGCCAATCCGGCTTATGGATCACATTACTATACTAATAACCCTTTTATTATATACCTATTGACACTTGTCTGCGCGAATAAACTAAATTAAAATGATATTCTAAGCATGAAATTGAAGAAAAACCCTTTTTAGCGCGAAATATACGGAGTATGCGACGCCATTTTATTGACGTCATCGTATAAACAAATAGTAACGACCCAGTCAAAAGCGACGTTATTAACGTCATGTGCATTTTAGAGCCAATTGAATGCACTCTTACAAATTTTGCCGCGCTTTTTGTATTCCACGTACATACAATACGGAATTTTTTTCTGTCAGGCCGTATTTGATGGTTGAATATAGGCAAAACTTTGGCAAAATAATTATAGATATATAATAAAATCTGATACTGTACATGTTGATATAATCTGATGATGTACTTGTTGTTATAATCTGATGATGTACTTGTTGATATAATCTTAAACTGTTCTTGTTGATATAATCTGATGATGTACTTGTTGATATAATCTGATGATGTACATGTTGATATAATCTGATGACTGTACATGTTGATATAATCTGATGCTGTACTTGTTGATATAATATGATGCTGTACATGTTGATATAATCTTAAACTGTTCTTGTTGATATAATCTGATGATGTACTTGTTGATATAATCTATAAACTGTTCTTGTTGATATAATCTGATGATGTACTTGCTGATATAATCTGATGACTGTACATGTTAATATAATCTGATACTGTACATGCTGATATAATCTGATAACTGTACTTGTTATTATAATCTGATGATGTACTTGTTGATATAATCTTAAGCTGTACTTGTTGATATAATCTGATGATGTGCTTGTTGTTATAATCTTATAACTGATCTTGTTGTTATAATCTGATGATGTACTTGCTGATATAATCTGATACTGTACTTGTTAATATAATCTGATGATGTACTTGCTGATATAATCTGAAACTGTACTTGTTAATATAATCTGATGATGTACTTGTTGATATTATCTGATGATGTACTTGTTGATATAATCTGATGATGTACTTGCTGATATAATCTTATGCTGTACTTGTATATATAATTTGATGATGTACTTGTTGATATAATCTGATGATGTACTTGTTGTTATAATCTGATACTGTACATGTTGATATAATCTGATGATGTACTTGTTGATATAATCTGATAATGTACTTGTTGATAAAATCTGATGCTGTACTTGTTGATATAATCTGATGCTGTACTTGTTAATATAATCTAATGCTGTACTTCTTGATATAATCTTATGCTGTACTTGTTCATATAATCTGATACTGTACTTGTTGATATAATCTGATACTGTACTTGTTGATATAATCTGATGCTGTACTTGCTGATATAATCTGATGATGTACTTGTTGTTATAATCTGATACTGTACTTGTTGTTATAATCTGATACTGTACTTGTTGATATAATCTGATACTGTACTTGTTGATATAATCTGATACTGTACTTGTTGATATAATCTGATGATGTACTTGCTGATATTATCTGATGCTTTACTTGTTACATATAATCTGATGATGCTTTACTTGTTGTTATAATCTAATACTGTACTTGTTGATATAATCTGATACTGTACTTGCTGATATAATCTGATGCTGTACTTGTTGTTATAATCTGATACTGTACTTGTTGATATAATCTGATGATGTACTTGCTGATATTATCTGATGCTTTACTTATACATATAATCTGATGCTTTACTTGTTGGTATAATCTAATGCTGTATTTGTTGATATAATCTGATACTGTACTTGGTGATATAATCTGATGCTGTACTTGTTGATAAAATCTGATACTGTACTTGTTGATATAATCTGATGATGTACTTGTTGTTATAATCTGATGCTGTACTTGCTGGTATAATATGATGATGTACTTGTTGTTATAATCTGATACTGTACTTGTTGTTATAATCTGATACTGTACTTGTTGATATAATCTGATACTGTACTTGTTGATATAATCTGATGATGTACTTGCTGATATAATCTGATGCTGTACTTGTTGTTATAATCTGATACTGTACTTGTTGATATAATCTGATGCTGTACTTGTTGATATAATCTGATACTGTACTTGGTGATGTAATCTGAAACTGTACTTGTTAATATAATCTGATGCTGTACTTATTGATATAATCTGATGATGTACTTGTTGATATAATCTGATACTGTACTTGTTGATATAATCTGATGCTGTACATGTTGTTATAATCTGATACTGTACTTGTTGATATAATATGATGCTTTACTTGTTGATATAATCTGATGCTTTACTTGTTGATATAGTCTGATGCTTTACTTGTTTCATAAACACGCACGCTCGAATATTGTAAACATTAGTAGTTTTCAATTCGACATTTGTATCTAACCTGAGCACGAAGTGCTCAAATGAGAGCATGATGGGAGAGCGTGTAAATGTGTCAATATATATCTCTTGAGAAGTGGGTAATGGACTTTTATAAAACCACGTAACATAACATAACGTTTCTATTCCAGGCGGTCAAGACCCTTCGCCCTGGGGATACGAAGGCACAAAAGGTAAACTGTTGTAGACCGAGTAATAACTAGATTCTGGTGAAATTCTTTTGATATTATAAGTTTTTTTCTGTCCCTTAGTTTACAGTAGACCAACAGCTAAATTATACGTGTTTTGAAATTATAAATGTGGGCAAATGATGTTTTTTTAGAGATAATGTTAAATAAAGTCAGAGATTGCGTAATGAATTTTAGTTATTATAATTTTATCAACATGGACCACTATTTTAACAAAAACTTAAATTTCTGTCAGTGTTTTTTACCATACAGGACCAGAGTACTGGAAAGATCACTACAAAGAATGTGGTGGCCAGAAACAGTCGCCAATTAACATACCAGGCCCTAAATTGAATACTAAAGAAGTGCAATATGATCCACGTTTGAAACTTGAAACGCTGCAATTCAGGAACTATGACAAGCCTATCACTGGAACAATATTTAACACTGGACATACAAGTAAGGATCCAAACATATTTTTCATGTTCCGCCCTTTTCCAAATGAACATGTTACAATGCTAACACTGGTTATACTAGCCAATAGCGATACATTTGAACTTGATGTCCGCCAGAACATGTTAATTTTATTATTTTTGTAAATTTTTATTATCTTCTAAAACTAAATTTTGTTTTGTATAACAGTCAGGTTTCTTGATGGGCACCAAACCATCAATTGAGATAAATTCAAATTGAATAAAATTCAAATTATGACTTCCGTTACACTTTAAACTTTTGGCGAAAAAGGGTCAGTTCAATTCCATCAAAATTGAGAAAATTAGTTTTATTACAGTATAAGTGCATTTAAAGTTAGAGGCAAACTCGATATTTTAAAAACTAGTTCGACAGAAATAATAATGTACAGTCCAATCTCTCTAAACAGCACCTCCGAACAGAAAACCTTTCTACAGAGACAGATGTTTTATTTCCCAAAGCAGTTATATCCTAACAAATTAACCTCACTAGAGCAACAACCTCTCCTCGACAAACCAAAATTGGTGTTCCCTTCGATGTTGTTGTAGAGAGGTTAAATTGTACACTAATTAACCACATCCAAGGCCGCTGTTTTGACATTTTTAAATGCAAAGCAAAGCTGGGATTAAAACTTTTCAAATGCCTAAATCATATTATAACTGATCCACAATCATTAAAAATTACAAATAGTATACTTTGATTACAGCTACCAGTCATTATGTATGTGTTCTCCAAGCTACTAGTCCTGAATGTATACGTTCTCCGAGCAATCAGTCGAGAATGAACACGTACCCAATGCAAAAAGTTATGAATGTACATTTTTTTCCGAGCACCTAGTCCTGAGCGTATACTTTCTCCGAGCAACCAATCTTGGATGTACATGTTCTCTCATCAACCAATCTGAATGTACTCGTTTTGAGAACAACCATTCCTGATTGTATACAGTATAACCTCTTTACAACAACACCGAAGGGAACATCATTTTTTGTTTGTTGTGAAGAGGTTGTTGCTATAGGGAGGTTAATTTGTTCAGATATAAATGCTTTGGGAAATAAAACATTTGTCTTTGTAGAGAGGTTTTTGCTTTTCGGAGGTGTTGTTTAGAGAGGTTGGACTGTATGTTCACCGAGCAACCAGTCCTAGATGTATACATTATCCGAGCAACCAGTCCTGAATGTACACCTTTCCGAGCAACACATCCAAAATATACATGTTCTTCGAGTAAATGTACATGTTCTCCGAGCAACAAGTCCTGGATGTACACGTTCGAACAAGCAGTCCTGATTGTATTGTAATGTTCCTCGAGCAACCAGTCCGGAATGTGCATGTTGTCCGAGCAACCGGTCCTGAATGTTCACGCTTCCGAGCAACCAATCAAGAATGTATATGTATTCCGAGCAACTGTACACGTTCTCCGGCAACCAGCCCTGATTGCATATGTTCCCCGAGCAATCAGTCCGGAATATACATATCTATATATACATGTCCATCCTGAATGTATATTTTTTCCGAGCAACAGGTCCTGAATGTACACGTTCTCTAAACAACCAATCGAAAATGTACATGTTCTCCGAGCAACTGTACTTTTGTCTTGCAACCAGTCTTGGATGTACATGTTCTCCGAACAACCAGTCCTGATTGTACTTGTTTGTACATTCCGAACAACCAGTCCAGAATGTATATGTTTTCCGAGCGGCAGGTCCTGAATGTACACATTCTCTTAGCAACTGGTCCTGAAGTTTTCCGAGCAATCAATCAGAATGTACATGTTCTCCGAATAGTCAGTCCACAATGTATACGTTCTCTCAGCATCCAGTCCTGGAAATATAAGTTCTTCGAGCAACAAGTACTCGATGTTAAAGTTTTACGAGCAACCAGAATGTTCATGTTCTCCGAGCAACAGGTCTTCAATTTAACGTTTCCGAGCAACCGGTCCTGGATGTACATGCTCTCCGAGCAATCAGTCCTGAATGTACACTTTCTCCGAGCAACGAGTCCTGAATGTACACGTTATCCGAGCAACGAGTCCTGAATGTACATGTTATCTGTGCAACCAGCCTGAAGGTACACATTTTCTGAGCAACCAGTCCTGAATGTAAACATTCTCCGAGCAATAAGTCCTGAATGTACACAATTTCCGAGAAACCAGTTCTTTATGTTTATTTTCTCCAAGCAACCACTCCTGGAGTATATATTCTCAGAACAACAAGTCCTAGACGTATATGTTCACCACGCAATCGGTCCAAGACGTACACATTCTCCGAGCAACCAGCCCTGAATGTACATTCTTCGAGCAACCAACTAAATGTGTGCATTGCAAGTTCTTCGAATAATCTGTCCAAGATGAAAATATTCTCCGAACAAACAGTCCTAATTGTATACGTTCTCCGAGAAACAGGTCTTGGATAAACACGTTTCCAAGCAACCAGACCTACATGTATACGTTATTCGAGCAAATAGTCCTGAATGTACACGTTCTCCGAGAAACAAGTCCTGGATATTTACATTTATCGAGAAAAAGTCCCTAATTAAAACGTTCTTCGAGCAACCAGTCCCGAATGAACATGTTATCCAAGCAGCAAGTCTTTAAAGAACTTGTTCTCTGAGAAGCCTTTCTTGAATGTACACTTTCTCTAAGTAACTAGTCCTGGATGGACACTTTCTCTAAGTAACTAGTCCTGGATGTACGCTTTCTCTAAGCAACTAGTCCTGGATGTACACTTTCTCTAAGTAACTAGTCCTGGATGTCCACTTTCTCAAAGCAACTAGTCCTGGATGTACACTTTCTCTAAGCAACTAGTCCTGGATGTACACTTTCTCTAAGCAACTAGTCCTGGATGTACACTTTCTCTAAGCAACTAGTCCTGGATGTACACTTTCTCTAAGTAACTAGTCTTGAATGTACACTTTCTCTAAGTAACTAGTCCTGGATGTACACTTTCTCTAAGCAACTAGTCCTGGATGTACACTTTCTCTAAGTAACTAGTCCTGGATGTACACTTTCTCTAAGTAACTAGTCCTGGATGTACACTTTCTCTAAGCAACTAGTCCTGGATGTACACTTTCTCTAAGTAACTATTCCTGGATGTATACGTTCTCCAAACAACCATTCCCGAATGAACATGTTATCCAAGCAGCAAGTCTTTAATGAACTTGTTCTCTGAGAAGCCTTTCTTGAATGTACACTTTCTCTGAGCAACTAGTCCTGGATGTACACTTTGTCTAAGTCACTAGTCCTGGATGTATACGTTCTCCAAACAACCATTCTTGAATTTACATATATCCGCGCAACCAGTCTTGAATGTACATTTTCCCGAGCAATCAGTCCTGAATGCACACGTCCTTCGAGCAATCAGTTTTTAGTGAACATGTTCTCCGAGCAACGAGTCCTGAATGACAATATTCTTCGAGACAGTCCTGAATTACATGTCTTACGGGGAACTAGTCCTGAATTTACATGGTCTTGGAGCAACCAGTCATTAATAAACACGTCTCCGAGCAGCCAGTCCAGAATGTGCATATTCTCCGAGCAACCAGTCAATAATGTACACGTTCTCCGACCAACCAATCTTTCCTTTACACGTCACCGAACAAGCATTTCTGTATTAGCAATCAGTCCATACTTAACATGTTCTCATAGCAACCAGTCCTGAATATAAAATGTACACGTTTTCTTTGACATTTACCGTCATATTCTAAGATTTTTGAAATTCAGAAAGGCCTCACTGCTCCAAAATAACATTAATGTACCGCCTCAATCTAACTGATATGCAAATGCCTTTTTAAGTACAAGTCGACATTGACCAAGATGATATCTATCTGATGAACGGGGATCTCAGCGGTAGATACATTGCAGCACAGTTCCACTTTCACTGGGGTCACGATGATTCCGAGGGATCCGAGCACACCTATAACGGAAAGGCCTACCCATTAGAGGTAAGCTACTAACACAATACACTTAAAATTTTAATTTGAAACTGCCTACATCAAACATCAGACAATTATCAAATAAATGTTACCCTGCTAGTTTTATGAAATCAACATGCCCAACTTGCTATTTGGAAGTAATAAGTTATTGCACACAGGGTCATTAAGAAAATTAAATTAACTATTACGCGAGCAGCACTGATTCTGATCCTACTGCCCGGATAATCATAATCTGTATTGGTTACACAGGATGAACTCGCATCACAAACGGGGAACGAGTTAGGGTTTATGTAGATTTTATCCGACTTTGAACAAAAAATTGTTCTGGGGTATTTCTTTTTTGATTATCACTTATCAATACTGCATGACGAGTGTTTATGTTACCAGTCACGTATTTGATATAACTCTCTTTTCAGATGCATATTGTCCATTATAAAGCTGACTACGGAGATGTAGATAGAGCTTCCTCCGAACCAGATGGTCTAGCAGTGGTTGGATTTTTCTTTCAGGTACTACTTTATTGTTTTTATTTGCTTTGTTTGAAACGACACTTTTCTGTTCCATCCAACATGCAAAATGGTCATTCCTTTCCAACCCGCATAAAGAGTGGCCGTTCCTTTAAATCCGCATGTAGAGTGGTCGTTCCTTTCTAATACGCTTGAAGATGGGCCATTCCTTTCCAATCCGTATGTAGAGTGGTCATTCCTTTTCAATCCGCATACAGATTGGTCTTTCATTTCCAATTCGCATGCAGAGTGGCATTTTCTTTCCAATCCGCATGCAGAGTGGTCTTTCCATTCCAATCTGCATGCAGAGTGGTCGTTCCTTTCCAATCCGCATGCAGAGTGGCCACTCCTCTCTAACCCACATGCAGAGTGGCCATTCGTTCCAATCCGCACGCAGAGTGGTATTTCGTTTCCAATCCGAATGCAGAGTGGTCACGCCTTTCTAACCCGCCTGCAAGATGGTCGTCCTATTCCAATTCACATGCAGGGTTGTCATTCCTTTCAAATCTGCATATTAGGTGATCGTTCCTTTCCAATACACATGCAGGTTGGTTGCTTTATTCCAATCCGCATGTAGGATGGTCATTCCTTTCCAATCCAAAGATGTCTTTCATTTCTAATCTGCATGCAAAGTGGTCGTTCCTATCCAGTCTTCATGTAGGATGGTCGTTCTTTTCCAATCCGAATGCGGGGTTGGTGGTCCCTTACCGATCTGCATGCAGGGTGATTGTTCCTTTTCAATGCACATGCAGTGTGGGAACAATAACTCAGGACAGAAATTGAAAATTCACCGGGCGTTATCTGGATTTATCCTTTCGGTAGCTTGGTCGATTTTGTCGTAAACACGTTCATATAACATATGTCAACAAGAACTCAAAAACTTTTGTGATATGTCAAGGTCATGATAGTTAACATACTTCAGATTTAAAAAAAAAACCTTTTTGATATCAACGAGACTAGGCATGACAAATCACTGTCATTTTTATGACTCTTTAGTAAACAAGAGGATCAAGATGGTCTGATGTCACTGACCTGAGTATAATTGCATTTGCCGATATAGAAGCCATAGCTGTAGAATGTATGCATGATAACTTGGTAATCTTTAAAGAAGGTCTACGTATATATCCATAATTAAATTAAGTAAATTTTGTATAACACATCAAATTTAAGATCATCATTTTAACAGTTGGAAAAAATTATGCAACTCGTTTACAAAACTGCAAACATTGTCCAAATTTCCTGAATGTAGATTCACAAGCAAGAAAGAAAGTCAAAAGGTTATAGCCAAGGGCATCCAAGTAAAATATTGAAATTTGCTTGAAAAACTGTACACATGGTCAAGGTTAAAAAAAAACGAAAGAGGGTCAATACCAAAGTCATCCCATGTAAGCGTTGATGTCTACTTTCAAGACGCAACACATAGTCACAATTTTATCACCATAGTTTCAAATATGAAAAAGGAAGCCAAATGGGCTAAGCCAATTTTTACCTATGGGACGTAAAAAGAAAAGGCATGGGAATAGATCACTAGGCAATACTACAAACCAAATATTTCTGGACGTTTCTATTATGATGAAGATAAAAAAAATTTGAAATCCTTTATAAGTCTATGAAAAAAATGACCTTTATGTGTAAACAATTTATCTAAGACAAAGTACTTTTTCAGATAGTTTTGAGGAATACAAAAATTTCTGGTCCCAAGAAATCAATAGAGTCAATGCTCAAATAGGTGAAGGCCAGAATAAGTTAAGATTCTTTAGAAAATTCAAACAATCTTATGAAGTAGAACCCTATAGTTGTAAAGTGCTAAATAGAAGACACAGAGGTGCTTTAGCAAAATTTAGAAGTGGAACTGCACCAATGAATACTGAAATTGGTAGATTTACTAATGTACCACTTGAATCAAGAAATTGTTTACATTAGAATAGCTTAGGAATAAGCATTTTAGAAGATGAGAAACATGTAAGTTTTGACTGTCCCTTGTATTTTGATATTAGGAGTAAACTTTTGCACGAAGCCAGTAATCAGTATGAGCATTTTAATGATCTTGACACTGATTTGAATTTGAAATTGAAACATCTATTGTCAGACAGTAATATTGTAAATTTAACAGCCAAAACCTGCTACTGCTAGGAAAACGCAGAGAGAACATTTACAGTAACTAAAAGCATATAGATGGATACATTATGTAAAATATAGCTTTCCGTTCCTAATTAAGCACTGTTTTTAATTGATTGATTAATTAGGATAAGTAGTAATGGATAGAAGCCATTGCTTGTATATTATTACCTGGTAAAAGTGATTAGAACAACCTTAGTTTTATATGTTTATAATGTATGTACTTCTGTGGTCACAGGTTTTAAATGTAAAATAATTTTAAGCACTCTTGATACTAAGGTGGTATTTCCAGCTTGATATTTATTTTATTTTTTTATCTTATTCATGCTGGTGGTTATAAACATGTATTGACAAGCTTGCATTTAATGCCTTTAGCTATATAGCAATGATTACTGGTTTTTGTATTCCAGACATAGTGTAGTCTGATAAAGTATTGATTAATCACAGTATTATCTTCAGCTGGTCTGAAACTTTTAATTTATTTAAATAGGATTAATAGACTATTTTTAATATTGTAATATGATAAAAAATGATATAAATTATAGCATGTGCCAATGTGTACTCTTTTATTTTCTCTCATAATTCGTGTTAAAATGAATGTCAGTCATTATTTTTTATATTGCATGTAATGTATATTATGTGTAACATGTATGGTGAGACAGAAATATATTTATTTATTACCCTTCCATGGAACTGGCGGTCTTTTGATTGGTCAACGATCCGTAAATAGGTATTGATATTTACGGGCAAGCCGGCAATATACACTTGACATAACCCCGTTACTGTTATTTTGTTACATGAAAATTATTTTTCCTATGATTGATGAAGAATTGCTTTAATAAACCGCAGTTAAGCAATTCTAGAAAAACACCATATTATAATTCTAAAGTTAGACTGATGTTACTACACTAGCAAAACAGTATAGAAAGTGACAATGCATTATCTTAAACCCCTTGAAATATTACAAAAGGACAGTTTTAAAAAGAATTTGATACTGGTTGTGTAAATACAATGGCTATAACTAAGGATATACTATATACCATCTCATGTACGCTTAATTTATCTATTATGCATTTTTTGTAAACGTTATTGTAAATATATCGACAACATCACTGTCACATTATCGGAAATTAACTGTACCTGGGAAAAAAAGTTTGTTGATTTTCATTTAGATTTAGATTAAGGGGTAGGCATTGTCTACATGTTTGTGATAATGTAACGAACAATTTTTCAGACTGATGCGGCAATCTTGAACAGAAACTATGATAAGATTGTAGACCATCTTCCAGATATTAAATACAAGGGTTAGTGTTTTTTATTGGAGCGATGTGATGATGTGATATTAACCAGAAGAGAGCAGTATTTACTAGTGCGAAACCAGAGGTCAATATTGATATGTTCTGGTGAATTTCACATCATATTCAACACCTTGTTTGGCGGAATACGGCACAATGCAAACTTTTAAGACGGATAAAAAACAATACTTTTTTGTGTCACCCTTTCGGAAAAAGGATCGCTTTGTCCGTCGGTCCGTCCGTCACATAAACATAACGTTGGCTGTAACTTTGACAATTCTTAAGATTTCTTCATCAAACTTTACAATTGTATTGCTTATGACAAAAGGGTCGTGATGCCGTCAAATTTTGTAGATCAAGATCATTATTATTTGACAGACATATGCTCCTTTATGTACTTAGATTTTGTCATGAACACTTAACATTGGCTATCAATTTGTCATTTCTTAAGATTTCTTCATCAAGGGTCGTGATTCCGCCAAATTTTGTAGGTCAAGGTTATATTTGAGTTATGCCCCTTTTTGTGCTAAGATTTTGTCACAAAATTATTGATTATTGGCTATTTTAACAAAACGTAATATTTTAATGAACACCCATCTAGTCTAAATACGAATGTAATAGATAGCATGTTAACTGGGGGAAATATGAAATATGTATTGTTTTGCTGATAGTGTTTATTGTTTGTTAATAGATCATGCAGTAACAAAGATTGTGTTAATCTGTTATTTTTCGATTTAATGGTATGTAAGATCACTGTGCTTTATCTATATCTTGGCACGATTCTAACCTACGCTACATACAAGTAAGTATAGTTTATCTAATAAATGAGCGCTATTATATATACAGATGCATCGAAGACAATCAGCGGATTCTCCCTTAAGGACATTACGTACGAGAACGACCTCCCGCTTAACGCGTCTGTTGGCATAAATCAACCATATTTCCGTTATGAAGGCGGATTGACCACGCCCCCTTGCTTCGAGATCGTCACGTGGTCTGTTATGGCGGTTCCCATTCAGATAACTTCAGATCAGGTATATATATTTTTATTGTTGTTTTTTTCCATCTATTATCAAAAGCTTATCTGCTGTATAGTTATATACGAGTACAGCGTTTGCAATAACCCCGTTCTGACATTGTTTACACAAATAAATGAGAAACATTAATAATTATCGTACTAGCCCACAATCGAACCGTTTATATTTGTAAAAGGGTTATGACTGAATATACCACATGCTTCTTGAGATCTCAAGCCTATAAACGTTTATTAGACAGGGTGAGCTATAACGACCGCTCATCATCCGTCGTACGTCGTCTCCGCCCACTATTTCCTTTAAACACAACTCTTTCGAAATCACATGGCTAATGATAATGAAACTTGACCGGAGTTCCGTCCTATACACCTTTGACCTACTTTCTTCTTGTTGAAGCTTCAGTTATGAAGTTTTGACCATTATATACAAATGTGTAAGCAAGATTTAATGTTTATTTATGCACCTTTATCATTGATGACCTAGAGTTTCATGTGCTTAGCTTCCATTCAAACACCGTGTAGGCTTTACACATACTTGAAAAAATTACATTCGCTGTAAGTTTAATTTTGTTTCCTGCGATCTAGTGGTTGACATTGTAAAATGACCAATGATACACACTGAGCGATATAACTCAATAGTGACCTCCTTTTTTAACTTTATACCCCAGGATATAAAATAAATGGCGGCTATATTGGACTCACCGTATCAGGGAATTACGCTTGTCCGTTCGTCCCTCAGTCCGAGTGAGCATTTCGCCATTCCGTGGTCATACTAAATTGTAGCTTACATATATTTTGTTTGTTTGCTTCAGATTGAAGCATTTAGAGATGTCAGTGATATAAAAAGTGGTACCATTACATCCGGTGATAAAATTAAACTGAACTACCGACCTGTGCAGGAATTAGGAGCAAGAAGAGTGTATTACAGTACAGAGTTTGCAGTCGCCGGTTCATCCGGGCTTCTACCCGGCATGCTTTGCACAGCGGCCATCTTGCTTATTGTAGTTCTGTTATAACGTCAGTCATAAAACTGAATCAAAACTTATTTCAGAGATTTATTTGTTACTGAAATAAAATTGACTCATAACCTAGATCTAAATATTCATTAATAAATCATTTTGTCAGAATTACGATAGCCTAGTTGTAATTAATCCATCTCGACCAGTTTTTGTTATTAAATGTATTGTTAAGTTCTTTTGAACAACTTTTGAATCGCGTGTTTTTGCATTAAATAGTGATTTGATTTTATGGGCTTTAACGTAACACAAAACAAATTCTATCTTCCTAAATTTTGATCAAAATACTGTATAAAACCAAAGCGATTTTTTTTCTCACGAAAATTTTGAGCTGCGCAAACGTAAAGTTTGTCCATAGGGCTAAGCCCGAGGTTTCCCAAATGTGCATTAAAACAATGCTCCGCAAAATGCAATGTAATGTTACAGACGTAATTAACTGTATTCATTTATTTGCAGCATTAAAGGTTCTAACCCAACACAATAAGGTATGGAGGTTGGAGTTTCAAGTCACTCTTGACAAAATATCCAAATCACCTCATCAGCTCACAAACTCGATATAAGCCAGTTTGGTACATTATTTACTATTCCACTCATTAAGTCCGAAATTTCCAAAGGGATGACCGGATGGAAAATACGAAACTGAAACAGTGCAGTATAATAAATACGATGTAGTAAGTGGATATCCAGTAGTTTAGGTCATTATTTAGGTCACTGGTGCAATACCTTAGTGGCGTCATTTAAGCCATTGTTTAATACGGAACATGTAATTTATTTAAGAAATTTGAAGATCTATGTACAGAAATGGATCAGTGGTCCAGTGGTTAACGCGCTGGACTTGTAATCCAGGGATCGCAGGTTCGACCCCCCGCTCTTCCAATAACATTTCAAAATGTACCAACGGTCTTTCGGAAGAGACCTGAAACCGAGGTCCGATGTATCGGTGCTGTTCACCGGGCATGTTAAAGAACCAGGGGGTGTCTCTGGCACGGGACACGTTCTGTATCTTGCACTATCCCCCGTAACCTGAAATAACTGAACTCTTCTGGGGGCGTTAGTCATATGGATTATCCGGTACCAACGATAAAACTCTAAAACACACACATGTACAGAAAATATATAGAAATTATATAGTTATTTGATCCACTGGTAGAAAAGTATTGGAAACCAAAGAAATTACAGCTATATATTAAAATATTTAACCTACGTAGATTATATTCCACTTTAGTCAAAACACTTTTTGTTGTCGGTAGATCTCTTGGAACAGCTTGTGAGCATTATCATTATCAGTGTGCAAAATTACAACTCAGATGCCAGAAAATTATAGAAAGAAAAAGCTGGTGAAATCCTAAACTTAAAAAAAACTCGAAAGAAAAACCCAACATTTTGCTAAGTTGCTTAATTGAGTATTTCTTGGTAAACCTATTCTGAAAGCATTTTTCTCTTCCATATGAAATTTGTATCACTAAGTCGTTTAGAAATTCTTATAACGGAAGTATCTACCCGAATGTCTTCATACGAGGAATGTTCAAATATGAATGAATTCATGCACATAAAAATGTATCCTTGACAGATGTCAATGAAAGGTTTATTTTGTCCCCTCGGAGTATTCACCTCCAACAGATATGCAAAGTTTCAGTCTTCTAATCCAATCCTTGAAGGCATTCTCATAGTATTTTCCATGTATACTATGAAGACAGTGGAATATTGCAGAACCGAGGTGTTTGCGCTGGACAAATTTCCGACCAGAAAGGTATTTTTCGAGCCTTGGGAACAAAAAGAAGTCACACGGGGCAAGGCCAGGCGAATACGGAGAGTGAGGGAACACAACAACCTTTTCCTGCTTCAGAAAGTATTGTACAATAGACGCCTTGTGCGATGACGCATTGTCATGTAGCAATCTGAAATTGGCCAAACCAGTTGCAGGTCTTCGATTTTTTAAATATTTCTTCAGTTTTCGAAGAACTTTAGTCTTGTAAAACTTCGCATTTACGGATTTGCCTTTAGGTACAGCAACCTGAATGGCAGGACCCTGATTTGTGAAGAATATGGCATACATTACCTTCTTGACACTGATGGTCCACTTTGCAATGCATGGTCTTTTGCCAGACATTGTTGCCCATATTTTGTTCTGAATCTTTCGTTTGGGCTCAAAAAAGTGAACCCATGTCTCGTCACCAGTGACGACATTTGCGAAAGACCGTGTATTGTAATTTTGAAACTGTTTAAGCAACATTTTCGCGCATTGCACGCGTGCCTTTTTCTGCTCATCTGTCAACAGATCCATCTAGCACAGATCTTTCTCATTTTCAAATTACGTTTCAGAATTGCATGATCTGCTCCTAATCAGATGCCAACCATACTAGCTATTTGCCTAGCAGTGTATCTTGCATCAGTAGCAACTATTTCTTTCACTCTAGCAACCATCTTGGCAGACGTTGCTGTTTTCGGCTGACGGCCATGTGGTGCATCTTCTGTTGAAACTAACCCACATTTGAATTTCTTAAACCAACGAATAGCTGTCGAAAAAAGACATTTCATTATGACTATAAACAGAACATATTTCTTCAAAAATGTCTTTACACCCTATGCCAAGAATACAACGATTCTTAATATGGGACTGTAATTCAACGGCGTACGCTGACCATCTTCCAACCATTTTTGTATTAGTATACACGAGTAGATAATGTTTGGCGAGAGATAGACACAGCTGAAGTGAACGGATTTTAACGGGATATTGATATCAATGTAAAGCTAACTTGTTTATCTACCCAATAATCTTAATTTCTCCCTGATTTTCGCATTATTGAGCGAGATAACGTTCTCTACATGCATTCATATTTGAACAAACCTCGTTTATGCAAGATATAATAGCCTTCGCGTAAACCCACTCTGAAAGCATTTTTGTCGTCCATATGAAGGTTGTACCACTCAATCGTTTTGAAATTCATGTAACGGAAGTATCTACCCAATGTCTTCATATATGCAAGGTATAATAGTGTTCATGCATCGATAGCTAAAATTAAGCTGGCGGATATTGAAGATCCCTGAAATTTATTCAGCCAGAAAATTCTGTGTGACGCTATCAACCGTATTTCGGTCATTTTAATTCAGCGTTTATGATATTTCTATCATCGTCATACGTTGGAATTCACCCTCACATTGCAAACGCTATCAATTGCTTTGGTTTTGGTGTTACTGATAATGCAAGTTTGGGGAAACAACTGATCTTATCTTATTAGGATTTAGTGGTTTCTGGGTTTAGCATTGCTTGTTAAGCTGGAAAGCAGTGGTTGACACATGAGTCCCTGTTTTTCGCCACTAGTTGCATCATTGATCAGATTAAAAAAATATCAAATGTTTTTAAACTAGAGATCTATTTAAGAGGCTTTGTGAATCAAAACAACGTCCTTTCAATTCAGTATAATTAACATAAAAATAGAACAAATAAATCAAGTTTCAGATTTATAACACTCCTTTCTATGTACGGCTATCCACATGTTTAATTCAAAACAAAATATTTGCAACGATATGTTTTAAACTACAAGGTAGGCTCGAACCCGATGTGCGTAATTCCACGAAACATATTCCACTTTGTACATTCGTTACTAAGGGTAAGTCGGGCTCCAGTTAATTCCATTGGTCAAACAGATTTTTATGTTTGCCATTTACAGTGACAAAACCTACAATACTTAGTGTCATTATTTTTTGTCAAGATATGCCCCAGAAAAGCTAAGAATGCAGCTTGATAAACAATCTCCTTTTTAAGGGTTTAGGGAGAACTTGCCCCCGAACACACCTAGAGACTTGTTTTTGCCCAGCTACCTTCCTGGTTAGCATATAATATACAAAATATATGCGCCTTTTAAAAACCAACGTTGAAACAGTACATATATTTACCAAAACATTGGCTTTAGAAGTTTGGCACTACTAAAAATCATGTTTCCATGATGATTCTCAAAGTCTGTAAGGTACAGTCTCTCAGTTTGATTATTTTTCTTGTAACAATTATGACCCAATATATAGTCAACAGTATATTCACGGGTCCGCAACATCCTGGTACTGATGAAACTGTTACATTCGAAAAAGACGAACCCTCGGCTCTCGTCGTTGATCTTTGTGCATCTGCGTTTTAATGGTACATAATTGTGCAAAGATATAAAACGAGGAAGCTGTCAACGATGGGTAACATCAGTGGTTCAAAATCTGTAATTCTTCCAAAACTTGCATAATTGTTCTCAGTCCTACTGAACCCGTCACCAGAAACTATAAAAAATCTTAAACAAGACATTTTTGAATCCATATGGCGATGCAAAAAGATAAAATAAAAAGAAACATCTTAATTCAAAAATAAAAAACGGAGAGTACATTTCTAAAAGATATACATGTATTTAAATCATGATGCAGGATTAACTACAGAAAAAAACTACAAATACTCATATACTGTTATTTGGAACAACAGCGATTTAAAATATAAACACGAAATTCTTTATAATATGACATGGATTAATAAAGGTATTATTACACTTTTTGATAAAATATTATACAGTATAGGTAATAAAAAAACTATAACGTTTACAACATTCTCTTCAACGAAAGAACATCTTTAAAAGGTAAACACTTGTATCAAAACAACCAGTAGTAGAAATTATGCTATAGTAAATGCAGACCAATATTCACTTTACCTAAAAGTTAACAAAATAAAACTTAAAGAAAAAAAACATAACTAAAACACTTTCCGACATTCTACTTTAACAAATTCCGCGTCATAAAGAGAAATGTCAAATAAGATGGGAAGACAATCTTAGTTTTCAAAATACTTTAATTGGGAACAAATAAATATAACTCCAGTTAGACTGACAAAAAATACTAAACTACACAATTTTCAATATAATTTTATCTACAGAAACATCACTAAAAATGCGTACCTATTCAAATATAAAATAATCGAAATCTAGGCTTTGCAACTTTTGCAATGAGGCAATAGAAACAATAGAGCTTCTATTTTAGGAATTTTACCATACACAATATTTCTGGAACCAAGTAATACATTACTTTCTTGCAAAAATGTAACTGGAGCGATAACTAGAATTATAGCTTTCGTGCGTACTTCTAAACACACTGTAGTATCACATATCTTACTTTATTCAAAACAACACAATTATAACAACAAATACAAAATATACTACCTTCTTTCACCTTATTAAAATTAGATTTAAAAGTAGACTAAAATTGGAACAATAGCTAGCCCTACAACAACAAAAAATGAACAGTTTTACCTAAAAATGGGAAGTATTCTTGAGCATTGCACGACATCTGTGACATACACGCAAACACACACACAAACGTTCGAACACGCACACAACACGCACACGCACCATTCTCGATTACAGATACAAATGTTCTCTACATTTTTCCAGTAAAAGGGTCCCGGTCTCACATCATCCCTATTTTAGAACTTGTTCTTGTAAATATATAATGAGGAAAAGTAAAAGTGTTTTGTTCATTGTAATTTATGAAACTAGCTCCCCGACTCCCATTAAACCAATGGACGGAAATACTAAATAGGGTTGCCCTTATGAGACCCTAAGAAAAGAAGATAAGTATTGGAATATCGTCTTCCATGAATGTTTAACCATTTCATTAAATATCTATTAATTTTATGTAAAACAAAACAACTGATCGTTAAAAATTTGATCAAAATTTCGAAACGACCCTTCGATAAAAGCTGCCTTTTCACCAAGCCACTACATAAAGAATTGCAGTCAAAGGTCGCTGCATTTTTAAGTACTCGAAGGTATTGTAACCAGTGTTTTCATTTAATCTCATACTGGGATGGTTTTGGAAACATGTTATTCAGAAAGTGTGTCAGCATGCTCTGTATTCGTTGTGTCACCGGATCAGTTAATGCCGTTATGAAATGGTCTGAAAATACCAGGAACTTTGGTCGTCTGAAATGAAAGTTTATTTGATAAACTTTTATATTAATAATCTCTTGGTCAAAACAGAGAGTTTTAATAATTGGCTTGTAGCAGTGCCTAGTTGCCAGTTATAAAGATAATTATGATCATAGCCCTTGTGTCTAAGTTGGCAACATCAAGGGGCCAGTTGACCTACTTTCTTGTTATGAGTACAGGTAATATATTTTAACTGTATGTATAGTTTTGCATGTAGAATTTCAACTTCGGCATAGCGTGACCTTAACCTACTGATCCTTTTTCTAGGCTTTTCAGCTACAGCACTGAGGTTTGAAATATGCACAGTTTTAAATGCTGATTTCAACATTGACCTTTGCAAAAAAAGAAATCAACTAATGTTTGCGTACTACGATGTTTTCGCTGCTAATATATTAGCGGAATACTTTTTTTGGAGAATTTTACAGTACGTGATAAAGTTTGATGAATTTTTTCGCATCAAGTTTTCCTTAGAAATTTAGAAAATGCGGATCAGTCATACATCAGCAAAACGAAAACATTAAACAGCGTGAACATTTATCGGTTTATAGCATCTTAACAAAAGTTTAGACTTACTGACATAATGCCGCGAACATAACTACGAAATATTTAAACCTTGTCAAACCATAGAGATTTCATAGCTCATTCACCAACAGTGAAAGACACCAATCCCGCGTAAAAGTATATCACTTTTAATCTCGACGGTAAACATCAAAGATGTAGATCACTTACTTCAGTACAATTTCTCTTTTACACCACTGAAATTGTAGTTTCCTTTGTACTCGATTTCTGTTGTCCAGCATAAAATCAATCTTTTCAGCATCCTTCTGTGCCCATCTGGAACGAAGGAGTGACGATGATAGTAAGATTAATGATAAAATACTAGGACACGGGTAAATCTAAAGATAACTTTACTTGCAGCGGTGATACAAACAAAGACCATGATGTAAATGCATCAGAATCAAGTGTATGCATTGCTGTGTCAATAGTGCAAAAATGAACGGAATATCGACGTCTAAAGCTTAAGCTCACCTGAACAAACATAAATTATTAATTGGACGTTTGGTTGTCCTCCTGTTGCTTATATTGTAAGCTTTACTTGTCTTCTCTTTGAAACTTCTTTGCAAATTCTGTTAAAAGTTCATAGCAAACATCAAAGCACGGTCCTTTTTCAGATTTTCAAAACTTATACATATTCTCACAAACCAAGCAGGTTGGTTTAAAATTTATTTAACAAGAGTTTCCATTGGTTTCAAACTTATTTTACGAGGATTTCCATTGGTCTCAAACTTATTTAACAAGAGTTTCAATTGGTTTTAAACTTATTAAACAAGAGTTTCCATTGGTTTCAAACTTATTTAACAAGAATTTCCATTGGTTTCAAACTTATTTAACAATGATTTCCATTGGTTGGCTGTGTTCCAATTTTTGGTACTGAATCATGACCGATAAAGTTTTCCAGCTAATTTTGAAAATATGTCTGAAACCGCTTTCCCGATTTAACAACAAAAAGACGCGGCAGTGCCGCCAAAGCAGGTTTAAACGGCGCCTGTAATAATTGTAGAATTAAAAAAAACCAGTCATCTTGACTCCCCCTATTTAAGTAACAGTGCCCTTGACCTTGAACCTTGTAACCTTGACCCCCAAATTTTTTTTGCTACAATTTAAAAACTAAAAAAACATTACATTTTTAGTAACAGTGACCTTGACCCTAGTGACCTTGAACTCCCATTTTTTTTGCTTAAAATAATCTAAAAACTAAAAATAAATAAAATCTATTTAAGTAACAGTAACCTTGACCTTGACCCTAGTGACCTTGACCCCGAAATTTTTTTTTTGTAAAGATATGAAAACTAAAAATAAATAAAAATCTATTTTTAGTAAACTGACTTTGACCTTGACCTTGACCCTAGCCTTGACCCGAAAATGTTTAAAAACTAAAAACTAAATTAAAATAAAAATCTATTTTTAGTAACAGTGACCTTGACCTTAGTGACCTTGACCCAAAAAAAATTTTTTTGCTTAAAACAAACTAAAAACTAAAAATAAATAAAAATCTATTTTTACTATTTTTAGTAACAGTGACCTTGACTTTGACCCTAGTGACCTTGACCCTAGTGACCCAAAGCTTCCTCTCCACAAAGCTACCTACACACCAAGTTTCATTACAATTGGTCACTCCAAACTCAAGTTATTGAGCGGAAACCATTTTTCTACTTTTAGTAACAGTGCCCTTGACCTTGAATCTAGTGACCCCTAATGCAATCCCAAGCTTCCTCTCTATACAAGCTACCTACACACTGAGTTTGTTTGCAATTAGTCACTCCTAACTTGAGTTATTGAGAGGGAACCATTTTTCTATTTTTAGTAACAGTGACCTTGACCTTGACCCTAGTGACCACCCCAAATGCAATCCCAAGCGGCGTCTCCACGCAAGCTACCTACAGACCAAGTTTCATTGTAATTGGTCACTCCTAACTTGAGTTATTGAGCGGAAACCATTTTTCTATTTTTAGTAACTACAATCCCAAGCGGCGTCTCCACGCAAGCTACCTACAGACCAAGTTTCATTGTAATTGGTCACTTCTAGCTTGAGTTATTGAGCGGAAACCGTTTTTCTATTTTTTGTAACAGCGACCTTGACCTTGACCCTAGTGACCCCAAATACAATCCCAAGCGGCGTCTCCACGCAAGCTACCTACAGACCAAGTTTCATTGTAATTGGTCACTCCTAGCTTGAGTTATTGAGCGGAAACCGTTTTTCTATTTTTAGTAACAGTGACCTTGACCTTGACCATAGTGACCCCAAATGCAATTCCAAGCGGCGTCTCCACGCAAGCTACCTACACACTAAGTTTCATTGCAATTGGTCACTCCTAACTAAAGTTATCTAACGGAAACCAATGTTTGACGCCCGCCCGCCCACCGGCCCTTCCACCCGCCCGACATACGACATCGCCATTCTAATAAGTAGTTGCTTTTTTTTAAAAAACCTGCTTAATAAAAATGGTGACCTTATACCAAAGTCATTCAAATGATTTTGATTCGTCACAACATATCAACAGCACAGAAGGCGTTGTCGATTTCCCGTCACTTCACTAAAAAAATTTAAAATACAGCCGTAAGTAATTTTTTTCAATTGTTTCACACAAATGATTCTTCTAACATCTGGCCAACATTGAGATGCAGTTTCGCGAAAAAATGGCCATCAGTGGGTGTACGTGTCTATATCAAAATTCGTAATATCATTCTTCTCCTAAATCACTAGTTAGAATTAAAACATACTCCACAGAATTGATAAGTACCATGCTTAGTTGTGCATGGTCCATATTTGGGGCACTAGGTCAAAAGTCAAGGTCAAGGGGCTCGATGTAGTAAAATCTTGTGGACAGTTAATCTCCAAAACCCCTGGTCACAATTTAATGATACTTCACAGAACCATGCTGAGTTGTGCATGGTCCATGTTCGTGTACTAAGATCAAAGGTCAAGGTTACATGGGCTCGAGATAGTAAAATTTTGTGCGCTCTTTATCTCCAAAAGCACGTGTTTAGCTTCGCGAACAAATTTCAACGCTTACCTAGGATGACTCTGACATGTTGACATACTTTCTGTTTTTTGAAGCTACAGCAACTAAATTAGTACCATGTACACAATTTTTAAACAATTTTCAATATTTGATTTGGATGACATTGACTGCATGTGACCTATTGAACTACTTTCTTGTTTCTCAGTCATAAAATTTGGACCATGTGTGCAGTTTTGTAAACAAGTTTCAAAGTTGTTGTTTTTTGCATCTTTCAATGATTAGTTTGAATTTGGTGTGTTTTGCCTGCAATAAAAAAAACACGTACTTTTTACATAACAGAATTCTGCTTATCCAATACCTACACTATCAGTGCTGCGCTCAATATTTGGAGTAAAGGGAAACAACCGATTTTATCACAGGCGATATAACCAGGGGAAAATACTCAGTTTACAACCGAGCGTCTTTTTACTAAGATATTTCTCGTCGAACAAAATTAATAATAAGTGCTGATATATTGTACCTTGTTTATTCAAAGAATGGGGAAGGCTACTACAGTACGTCACGTTTGCGTCGTGCCGACGTTGGCGTATATATATGTCGTCCACATATCTCAGTAAAGGCTTATGATATTGATTTGAAACTTTATCAAAGTCTTCAGGGGTGTCAGAAAGTCAAGTAAGATAACTCTTCTACGAATTTAATTAAAATTTTGGCCCTTGTTTCCCTTAGAAAATTTGGTTAAATCTTTACATGTAAGGTACTATCATGTACATATCTCAGTAACCACTCATGAGATTGATTTTAAACTTTATATTTAGAGAATCATCGTAATTCGGGTTGCTATATACTGACAAAAGTTTTGTTTGGGAGTAATGAACGGTTCCAGTGTTTACAATTATATTGAAATTAACTCGCTGGATTATCCAATGATCACACTTGGACATCACGTGTCCAATGGTTGGCCTGGCTTGCACAAAAGAACACGTGGGTTTGTTTGTGATACTGTTTGTGAGCAGTTTGACCTAGCCATGAAAAGAAAATAATCCATTAACAATAGGCTTAGGAAGGCTTTAAAATTTGTCGTAAAAAACCGGAACGGTCCATTGAGCACTTCGTCTTGATGTAGATGTGCGACCAGACTGTGAAATGGTACTTGTACTTACATTGATGTGGTCTTTACACCCGTTGCACTGAACTGCTCCAGTCTTTGTAGGTAGTTATAAAAGGCGAATTCTGGTTGCACAGTCAGATGGTGTCTTATTCTGGTAGCAGAAGTCTTTCTCCATTCATCGGGAAATCTGAATTTATATGTTTTGTTTTGTTTTTGTAAATTGTACTCAGCAGAATTTTATACAGTGATGTTTCTTTTCATTATATTTTTCTAATTCAAGATAGTAGCTTATTTCGTTAAAAACAAGGTCTAAATTCTAGTTCCCAATTATTGTATTAAGTATTATCTAAAATGGAATAAGAATAAAGTTACGACTAGAAAATGTCGTTAAACTGAGTCTAATACTTTCAGCCTTCCAATGTCCTGCAAAGAACAGTAAAATGTTACAAAATTGAAATGACAGGGTGTCGTTTTACAAAAAGCTGTACGGAAACAAGTCTTAGCGGGAGCCAAAGAGTAAGGATTGCCTTCATAAAGCAGTCATGAAATAGTCACAGGAAAGGTATGACATTTCGGTCTTAAGACACGATCGCCCATAAGACGGATTTCGGCTATAAGACGTACCCCGGGTTTCTCAATTTATTTTCTAGTGTATTACAGGTACTTACGTTTCCATGAGCTGTGCGAGGATATCTTTATCAAATAGGTGTGCAGTATGTTCAGGTATGTATCTGTCCTCTGGGCCAAATACTTTATTAAACAAAAAATGTGTGTGCATCAATGACCCTAACCAACTATCAAATTTTAATTCTATATCAGGTCCCTGATAGCCAGGAATACCGATAGAATTGCAATCGTCGCCATCGAATTCACAACCTGGTGTCGTACAGTTTTCTTCACAAACACCGTTATTAACGTTGTTGGCAGGACATAACTTATTGCAGTGTTCTAAACGTTCATGGAAGAAGCGGAGCTGAAAATAAAAATCACAGGTATATAAACACACTTCCCATATCTACACTATTACCTCCCATGTTCTGATTTGGTAGCCATATTTATAGGCAAAAACTGATTTAATAGGATCTTGTTTCACAATTATGTGATAATCAAGAAAATATTATGAGAATTTATGTGTGACAATCACATCTTCTTGAACCTGCTGAGTCATCTGCCCATATCAGCAACCTAGATTAATCATGTTTATAAATCTGATTATATTGTCACTGTCTAGGAGACTTTCCCATATTCACTTTAACGATGGTTGCCAACCAATATTGCTGACAAAATAGATCAATGGAGGTAGATATAATCAATGTCGGAACTTTCTACTGATATTTACAATACATGTATATGAAACGGCGAGACAGTGTTTACACGCTGAATCGGCAAAACGGACCGGTTCCAATTTAACGATGCTACTTCGACCAACGTCACGACAAGGCTCCAACAAAACATGGCCGATTTTACAAAAATAACCCAAGTGATTATAACAGATTCGTGTATTTTACATAGTCATTCGCAACTTCTGAAGAAACGAGTACTCTTACGGAATGCCCACGTCTAACCTGCATGATCGTAGCTAGTAAGTTGTTCAGTCATCGATGCATGTGAAAGTAATGCAAGTTGAATGCCGAGAACTCAACGACAAAAAGTGTAAAGCAGGCCGGAAATGCATGGATTTTGCACACAATTAGCTAGGTTATTGTGTTTAGGATAAGATATATGCGTTGTCATGTTACGTTGGTTTAAATTTCGTTAGCATGTACTCACAATTTAACGATCATGTATTTCTATAGGCAAAACTTACTCATACAAAAATATAACGATTCAGGCTCCAATTGACGATACAACAAAAATGTTTCAATTCGTGTTTCACGGACCATTGTTTCAGAACAAATACAAATATAAAATAATCTCTTCGCTACAGATAAAGTCAAGTTTGCATACATCTTACACGACACGTATTAAGATGGCTCAAAGTAGCACTGTCTTAATGTATGTAAGAGTAAAATTAACTGATTCCAACTGATATAACCAAATAGATCTTAAGTTATCTTGGACTTTTTCAAGCGAGGGGGATAGTTCATTAGTTTATAACACATTTAAGTCTCCCATTACGCTCTTAATAAATATTTACCTTATATCCTTCCTGTTCCGTGTAAAAATCTGCAAACTGTAGTTGTGACGTAATTATGATGTCATCATTCATGTATATAAATCGTTTGGAAAGTCCTTTTATTCTATGGATGTGACATTCAATGGCTGGTGATGTAAATGCTGGTAGATCAGACATGTTTGAGAAAATTTCCTGCAACAACATACCACATAGAAATGTCAATTTTATAATATACTGTAACATTTGCATTCGGAAAAAGGATATGCAGACGCCAAGTCTACTTATACTCAAATATTTGAAGAGGTCTTAAAATATTTGGAGAGCTCTTCAAATAATTTTAGAGGTCTCAATTTCAATTAGAGATATCTCCAAATCATTATAGCGCGCAATAATTCTAATACAGAGGTCTTAAAATATTTGGAGAGCTCTCTAATTCAATTTTTGATATCAAAAATTGATTTAAAGCGTGCAATTAATTAATTGTAGACCTCTCCAATTATATTGAAGATATCAAAAATTAAAGTGTAATTTAGCTGTTTTCAAGAGCTCTGCAATTGGATTGAAAAGGTCTCTAATTGATTTGAAGACATCTCTAATTGTTTTATAGCTCGCTACAGATTAATTTATGGAAGTCTTGAATTCAATTAGAGACCGTTCTAAATCAATTTGAGCTCGATGAAATTCAATTTTAGATATCTTGAATTCGATGTCAATACATGCTAAATCTACATTTAAACTCATTGGTTAAGAGACATATATAATTCAATTGAAGAGGTCTCCAACAATAAGAGACCTTTTCAATCCAATTGCAGAACTTTTGAAAACAGCTAAATTAGACCTCTATAATTGTCTTACAGCACGCAAGAAATGAATTAATGATATCAAATATTTATTTAGAGAGGTCTCTAATTTTATTGTACCGCGCTTCAATATTGTTAATCGCAATCTATTAACAACCTTGAAATAGAGACAATTCAAAGACAATTTTTGATATTATTACTTATTTCTTGCGTACTGTAAAACAATAATAGAGGTCTCCAACTCAAATGGATTCCTCTGCAACTGAATTATAAATGTCTCCAAATCAATGGATTTAGACCACGCTACAATCGAGTTTTTGATATCTTTACTTGATTTATAGACATCTCCAAATATTTTACAAAGCTCTCCATATATCTAAAATTGAATTTCACCGCGCTAAAATTGATTTAGAGTGGTCTCTATTTGAATGCCAGACATCTCTTATTTAATTTGTAGCGAGCTTTAAAACAATTAGAGAGGTCTTCAAATCAATTAGCGACCTCTTCAATTTAATTACAGAGCTATTAAAAACAGCTGTAAATTTGCCTGTAATACACCTAAATTTTTTATATCACTTATGAATTGTACAGGATTTCAATTGCGTGCTTTAAATCAAATTTTGATATCATTTATTGAATTAGAGAGCTCTCCAAATATTTAAAGACCTCTTTAAATATTTGAGTATATGTAGATTTGGCTTCCCTAATGCAGGCAGTTCGTAAAACACTATGTCTTTTTTATAGAGCCGAATATTAAAAAGAATAATTTAAACAAACGTACTTGATTCAACAGTGAATGGGATGATTACTTGTAAAAATATCTATGTTCTACATCAAATGATGTAATAACTTTGGACACACTTCTCACAGCCATTTACCAACCTTACTCCGCTAACAAGTCCTATAGCATAGGTAAATACCTTGTCTACCCTTTACTTGTATGTTTTTGTGGCCGACATCCATACTGAAGACACATTTGCACCGTGCATAGAATATTTTTTGTTAGAAACAAGTTGTCATTGTAAACACTTTTGTCTTTGTAAGTTTTGTATAGTCGTTATTGACAAGAGGCATTGGCTAGAGGCTGCCCATAATAGAATGGACAATGCCTGGTGAATTATCCCCAAGAACACCCTTGCAGTTCGGCAAAGTAATCAGTTTTTCAATTTTGCGAGAGGCATTGAATAATGCTTGTCTTTGGAGAGGTAATGTACTGAAAGGAGAAATTCTTATGTATATGAATGTGCGTGGTGGCAGGCTGTCTGCAAACCATGTTTGACGCGTCATTTGGGCTTTATTCACACATAATCGTGTTAGTGACTATAAAGTATACATGTAGAAATACAATGCGTACATCGTATGGCGTTTGGGTTATTAACGCTAACTGATAAGCTTAATATTCGTCAGTGCCAAACAAATTTTGCATATGTATAGTTTAATTAATATTATAGTTATACCTCATGTGTAACAATGCTGATCCTCCGATTATTTAAAGCTAGCCAGTTTGGCACCTGCCCATTCGTTACAAGATAAATATGACGAATCCACGGTGCGTTTAGTTCTACAGATCTTAGGGAGAATTTCAATGTACCCCAGTCAGTGTACCGGTTAAGTGACAGTATATCTGTTCTGAAATTGATATGTAAAAATGAGGACACTTGTGTACAACATTTCTTAACCAATTTGTTTATACATGTTATACATGAATATAAGGAACACATTAAATGATCCCTAGAAGTTGGTTATAAACACTTCTCTGAACCCGCAAAGCATAGAGCTAAGATATTTATCATGTGGCATGGCCTAGTGATCCAAAAATGTTTAAATCCTGATCACCGGGTCAAAATTGACCCACTTGTTTTAACAAAGGTTTACAAAATGTATATAGACAATATTCTTCTCTGAAACCACAAGGCCTAGAGCTTAGATATTTTGCATGTGGCATTACCAGGTTTGAGCACGTGCAAATATTTTTTCATAGATATAAAACAGACATGTCGTACCCAAATCTAGGTATATTGACATCTTATGAGAACGCTTAAAATCGACCTCTCATTAGCAAAGAAATGTACATGCGCAAGTTAGCAGACAGAGTGACCCCTGCGCGTGATCTCTGTTAGTAGGCCTGTGGAAATTCTACTTTCATGTTACAGCTCAATCTACAACACGAACAGGAAACCGAAAGTAGCAAGACGTGATAAATAGTGTTTACAAAACCACATGTGTGTCTGTCGAGTGTGTAATAAGATATGCCGGCTGTGCAAAGGATATTAAGAGTTTTGTAACATTTGACTTGGTGATCTAGTTTTTGAGCCAATGTTACCCATATTTAAACACGACCTAAATTCCAACAAGCCAATCATTCTGACAAAGTTTCTCGAAAATCAGATAACTATAGCAGCTCATATTGCATACACAAAGGTTATATAATATTTATCTGGTGACGTAGTTTTGACCTGAGTTGCCTATACTCGAACTCGATCTGGAATTGATTTAGACGCTGATTTGGACAAAGTTTCACGAAGATCCAAAGAAAACTTGCAGCCTCTATAACATACACAAGGTTATCTAAGATTTGATCTGGTGACCTAGATTTTGACGCATAATCAAACGCACTCTACATGTCGCTGGATTTCATCAACACACTCATTCTTACAAAGTTTTCTGAAGATGCAATAAAATTGCAGCCTCTATTGCATACACAAGGTGTTCCTATAATATGACCTGATGACCTAGATTTTGACCTGAGATGACGCATATTCGAACTCGTCTTACATTTTATTCACATAAATATTTAGACCAAGTTTCATGAGATCTATTGAAAATATGCAACCTCTATTGCATAATACAAAGTAATATGTAAACATTCAGACAGACAAACAAACACACAATTTACGGACATCAAGCAATCACAATAGCTCACCTTGAGCACTTCGTGCTCAGGTGAGCTAAAACAACTAAATATTAATTATTATATGATCCAATATTTCAAAATATTTAGTACCATGATCAGTCAAAGTGTCAAATTTCATTACTGAGCAAACAGGGTTGGATTTGTTTTATGTCAAACGTTGTAATATAATTTTTCGGAAAGAACAAACAATGAGTACTAATTTTTTTATCATAAGCCCTGCCTACTGGTTCTAGACAATATATTTTACAAAAAGTACAAACACATAAAATCTTCAAATTCCTAAATAAATGCATGTTATAAGCCTTTATGTGATTTACTTTAAAACAGGTAAGGATTAAAATACTCACTTTTGTTTTTGTGTCTCGTTTAAAAATTTCTCAAAACTTTGTATGAAATCAGGATCGGAACCGTTCACCCATGTATACACCATATCTACAGACTCGTCTTCATTTGTATTCTGTAGACCGCCAATCCATTTGACATTTGGTAAACTGTCTTGCATCATTGCATTTCTAGAATAAAATTAAATGGCACCAATGATACCTCTTCTTCTTATCCAAAATCTTTGATAGCTGATTGGTCAGTTGTGATTATTGGTCAGCTGTGTTTATCCCTTATATTGATCAGCTATAATTATACTTAATATATGATTCGGATTGGTCACTAGTAGGAGTCATTTATACCCGATTGATCAGCAGGTATTTAGTATGGGCTGGATCATAAAAGTATGTTATGAATTGCAGTCCCATATCTTTTATTAAGTTTATCAAATTTGGCATTATTCATGCTATACATTTGTCATGTATAACCTGCACAAACCTTGTAGTTTTAAGTTTTTCTTGACCAAAGAGTTATTGTTTTTAGATAGCAAATATTTATGATTCTGTTATGTCAGCTTTATTGAAAAACACACACCATTTAATCGACACAGTGATTATCCTACGGCTTTGAATCTGGATGGCATCTGGAATTCGGAGCAGCGTTTTTTAGCTTAGAAACAGGTGATGTAGAATTTTCTTTGTTTTTTATAAGTTTATGTGTCTCTATGAACAAGTAACCTGCACATACTTTGAGACCAATGACATACATACACGCAAATGTATTTTGTCTTGGAATATCATTGACCTAACAAGGCATTACGACGAGTAAAGATAAAAGATTGATCAAGTTATGCATCCTTCAAATAGGGGGACCTAGAAATGAGCTGCGAAAGTAATAAAGGGGACCTGCTGAAAAAACCATGATGCTGCTCTTTTATAGAGTCTAAAATATTACTAGTTAATTACTTGAAAAATAATGAAGGGTCGATGATATAACTTTTGCGCAATATTATCTCTATTGATACACAGTCAAAGTGAAATTCAGAATTAGCTAGAATTCGGGTATTGTAAACATGTATGTTTGTGATCTGTTTTCAGAAGGTAAACAGGCATCAATTTTCCATCTTTTTTAATGTTATATGTTAAACCTTAGGATGAAAAATTACGTAAAGTGTTATTAGTGCCATCATCTGAATACATAGAACGTTCTTTATCTGTACCCCACCCACTATACCAAAAACAAAATTCATTATTGATTAATAATTGTTTTAATGATAAAGGAATGACAAGGTTTTTGAGATATTTTGCCTACAGCATGAATCAGACCTTTGTTTTAGAACCCAAAATTAAAAATGGGGGGTTGCTGTGCATATTACATTTCAACGAGCTGTTTTTACCAAAGCACAAAACTAATTACGTGAAGGGTACGTTTACCTATCATAGTAGTCATATTTGGAACGCTTTACCCTTGTATATAAGAGAGATAAATGCATTGAACTAATTTAAATATAACTTAAAGAAATTTTAATACATTTGCAATTTTCATAACTATATTAATGTGTTGGATACATGTGATACATGTCTGTATAACATGAATACAATGTATGTTAATGTTTTAGATTTTTACTTTTAATTGTATTGTTACCATAAATACTATTTTATTAATCTTAGAGAGTTTGTCAGGTATGTGTTATTTCGTGTATGCTTTAGAATGATTGTATATGTGCCTGTTTTCTTCTATTATTTTTCTTTCTTGTTTTATTGTTTCATTTGCTGTTTGAAGTCCACATTGTAAATAAGTGTAGTGTATGTACTTTCATTTAATGTGCTTACCTTCATGAAATAAAGAAAAGCATATGGCAAAATTTGTCAATTAAGTCACAAATGTTGAGGTAACATCCCCCTCATCAAAACTGTGTGAAATTTTTCTGCACTAAAATATTCATATTGTGCCTAAGTTTGTTACTGCATAATTGTTTTTTTAATCCTTATTTTTTAGTATAACAAATGTAAATTTCCGGCACTATACAAGTCCAAAACCTCACATGAATCCCCATAAATACATTACATAGCTATTTTGATAGAATGAACCCGGTCTTGTACTCGTTTTACCTTCTATTCAGATCCTTATTGGAGCCAATACGTAATACTTTATTTAATTCATCGTTCAAAATATCTATTGCCTTTTAAGAATCATTCTGTTGTCACGAACAAGCGGGTTTGATTTTTTTTAAATCCTTTTTAGAGCCAACAAGGACGTTGTTTATTTTTGTGTATGCATAACTTTATCCAGAAGTATAGTTCTTTTCTTGATAGTGAAACCAAACTGGTTTTTATACTCTGTTATATTTGAATGTTCAGACACGACGTGGGCTTAACATTTATAGACACGTATTTGCATTACATAAAATATATTCTAACATGACTCACGATTATGTCTTTATATACAAGGAGTAGAAACATTATGTTTTATTATACCATAAACAACGCCGAAAACGAAATGCGGAGAGAATAACCCCTTGCATTATCTCACTTATTGTAATATCTTGTAATGTAAGAATCGAAATAACATCCTTTCATCGTTGTTAGCGTCTAATAAACAACTCTTTGTCGTCGTCCTGATGCGCAGTTATAAACCACTCAGGCCTCCGGTCTTCGTTGTTAATTACTGCGCATCAGACTCAAAATCATTGTTTATTAGACGACTCATAATTCGTTTGTGAACTAGAAAACCTGGTATTTGTTCGAGTCAAATCAAATATTTTTATTACACTCATTTCATGTTCTGCATGAATAAATGAGTTTACATATACAATACAATACATGAGGTTCATAGTGATCCAAGAAATTTACACATTGATGTTACACTGTAGTACAAATGTTTAACATAACAAGGATGTCGTAATTCTATATCAATAACCTAAATATGCCGGAGAGTAAGAATTATTCGTAAATATAACAATGGTTACGCGTTATAAGACGATATATTAGTATCATGTTCGGTTGGGCAAAACATATTATATTAGTGTAGCATATAAACAAAATTTAATTGCCATAAAATAAATTATGAAAATATTCAGCCTGATTGACAAAGGCACCATATAACTAATACTACCTGTTCCTAATATATAAAAGATACAGAATGTTACGAAATCTGGAAAAGGTTAACCTAGGACGCAAGAATGCATTTGATAAATTTGCACAGTTTTAAATACTCAGACTTGTTAGTTGTATTCATAAACAACTCAAATTTAAATATATTCGATCTTCTAAAATAGTATGGTATTAAATATGTTTTCCTTTCAGATTTAAAACGATCACATTTAAATAAATAATGAAATTCGTCGCCTATTTTATCTCCACAGTAGTTACAAAATCTTTGATTTAATGGTATCGTATTCCAGTTTCCTCTTTCAATAGGGAGTCTGTGATTTCTAGTTCTAAATTTAGTTATGTAAGTCAAGAGTGAGGGAAGTGTTGTGTTCAGATAGTTCTCATAGCTAAATGACTTTTAGAATATTCTGTAACATGTATTATTACTATTTCAATCAGAAAATACCATTCAAATAAAAATAAGTCATGTAATTTTTGTCTAATAGACAGTTTAAACCATTTCGTATTAACGTTGAAGTGATCGTGCCAAAAATTAATATTTCCGCATTTAAGAAGTATCATTTTGTACTTACTTCGGTAAATAATTTGAGATAGTTTCTCGAACTGTATGTTTTCACCTCTGTAATGTGGTGTTGACCAGAAAGAAATAGTTTTTCTTGTATGTCAACAGATAAAGGTATATATCCACTTTCACCATAAACCATATGATTGGGAGTTGATCTTTTCATTTTCATTACATATTTCAAAAATTTCAACTGTACTCTCTCAATTACATCCAGATTTCGAAAACCCATATTTCAGATCCATACAAAAGAATAGGCATTATAGCATATTAAAAATGTCAATTCGAATGCCTATAGGTAATTTTAGTCTTTTTGAATTGCAAAGTAGACTACACATAGCTTTAGTAGCTTGTGATGCAATGTGAGTTTTACATTTCCTGAATGGTTCAGATCTACTAAAGTATATTCCGAGATATTTGTATTCTTGGACTATTTCTAAAGGTTCATTAAGTAATTCATCAAGTAAAACAATAAGCACGTTGTCTACCTTTGGAAAATATTAGTATTTTTGATTTATTGGTATTGGCTTTCAGCTTTCAGCTTCGAGCTATCACAGTACTGTTCGTAAACAAGTTCATTTTGTAAATCACCTTCATTTTCGGATAGTATAACTGTATCGTCTGCATACAATAACAGCAGAGAAGCGATATGGGACTATCTTGGGCTTTTTCTCTAAACCCGAGTTGTCGTATTACATTAAAAGTTTAGTCGGTTGATCCTTAAAATGTAGTGCCTATCTAGCTAGTGTTTCATATAGAACTGGCTTAACGGTTTCCATATTTTCTTACCGTCGGCGAGGATTGGCAATACACTAAACTGTCGTAAATTTCCCACTAAATGAAACAGAATATAAAAAGAGTCGTAAGATGGTTAAGCGTTCTTTACTTATTGATCAAAAAATGTTCTACTGCTCAATACTATGTGCCCTTAACTATTAATCTACTCAACATTTAAACAATAGAGTTCTGTTTTTGTCATGGACGACTTTTTTGTAAATAAATTTAGTGTATTTAGCTAAAAAAGCTAGGCTCCAAAAAGGGTAAACTCGTTTATTTGCTTTCAACTTGTTTACAAACTATGAGACTTTGATAAAGGAAAGGAAACAGCCCCCGCGTCGGCAAAAACCCGCCTATGTATATACATGCCAGTTCAATTATTGAAACATACGGGCTATACATGTCAGACACGCTGGTATATATCCGGCGTACGCCAGGGTACGCTGGTATATCCAAACCCCATTGCTGATAACGCGCCGGATTTAGCCAGTCTTAAGAAACGAATATAGCGGCGTACGCCGGCGTGGGTCTATATATATATATATTAGGGCTTTATCGTTGGTACCGGTTTCCCATATGACCAATGCCCCCAAAAGAGATCAGTTAGTGTCCCAATTCCAGAGACACCCCTGATTCTTATACATGCCAGGTGTATAGCATCTATACATGGGACCTCGGTTTTTAAGTCTCGTTCGAAAGACTGTTAGTCATTTTAGTTGGTCAGGGTAAGGGTTAGGGTTAGGGAATCGAACCCACAACCCCGAGATTACAAGTCTTGTATCTGCCGGTTGAGCTATCCGGGCTGACACCGGCGTGGGTGAAACGAATAACTTAGTGATAGTCGTAATGAAGGCATACCATAAAGTTTGTAAGCCTCTATATTTTGTATTTTCTGTTTACAAGGTATAGTGGGATTGTGACCCGTGAGGTATGACCTATAAGACGATTCCATTCGTGCGGGTAAAAATCTAAAGGCAGATAATATTTTTGCACGGAGTTACTAACCTTTACGCGTTTTCTTATGATATATTGATTTTTAAACACGAAAAGAATCGAATAGCAATGTAGCGAGCTAAAGCTAGGTGATGTTGGTTTAAGAATGTTTAAATTGCTTTGTTTTTACATTTAGGTGGCTGCTTTATATAATATCACTAATAATTCTAATATTTTGTAAGAACTTGTTGAAATAAATAATGTTTATTTTTATCATTGTTTTGATTTTGCCTTTTTTCTTTTTTTTTCTCTCCTTAATTTTATAATTTATTCTCTTTTAATACATGTGTCTATTTCATTATCTTCCCCCTCACTGTCTGCATCTGTTTCTAAATCTACTACTTATACAACAATTACCTTACCGTCACGGTCATGCTGACGTCACAACCTGTACACTATAACTTTGAATTCAAACCTGACTTACCTTTGACGTAGAATAGTTGGAACTTCAATAAATATATAAGTGCAGTCACGGTTCCATGCGTAAAATCTTACTATAGTAGTTATTATGTCATGATGACCGTATATAAACAACACGTGTAAGCTTTATTTCTTTAGTGTATGATACAAGCGTAACTAACTGAAGTTAATAGAGCATGCATGTTATAGATGGAATAAACAATACTCGTGTATGTTGTATAAACATTATTCAATAAAATAGTTGTGTCCATTGTCTCATGTGACTCCCAGTTACTGTTCACAACAATTATTATACTGCTTTGCAAAGTGTTTGTTTCTGATTGGCTCAACATAGAAACTATATATTACAGCTATTTCATGCATGCCTACTGCAGTATAATATCAATTACATTTCTTTCGCAAACAAGTACGACAAAATAATTGAGTCCTTCGGAACTACACTCGGTAAAAAAAGTCTTGCGACAATGCGTATTATTGTGAATGTCTGTAGAACAGCTGAATGTATTTTACATATTTATATGTCAAATGAAAGAATAATGTTTAACCTGAATCTTGATATCACTTTTGTGGGATTTTCGACTGAATAATTGGTTGTTTTAAGGCTGTAAATAACGTCACTCAAAAGTCAGAAAAATGCCTATTTCTTTTTTATTCAAAATGAATTCTTTTTTATTTTAAAACAAATGTAATAAAACAAATAAAATTTTATTTGAATTGATAACTTGTAAATCTGTGTTGATACTGATTTGTAAAAAAATCCACAACAACATCACTGTTGTTTGTACTGTGTCCTGTTTCCATCTTTCTACAGGTCCAAACCGCCATTTTTCCTACTCGATAAATTCAGCCGTTCTAGAGATTTTCAAAATTAAACGCCTTGTCGTCAGACTTTTTCTGCCGAGTTTAGTTTATATACGCGAGCCAGCTGTCACCGAGAGAAGAATATTAATCAACTTTGCATAAAAGGCAAACTGCGACAATAACTGACGAAAAATAATGCAAGCTGTTTCACTAACTTGAATAATGGTACAGACTGCTATGACGAAGAAAACGTCTGCGTGTAAAACTGTGTACAAGATTATCACTACTTTAAGCTACATAGATTTGATAGTTTTACAAGATATATTAACAATAGGGTGTAAACAGCCGCTGTAAACAGAATTAACAAATGAGTATTATATCACAGATCAATTTTCACAATTAATTATCACTATTCACTTAGACTTACATAAGCACCAATCAAATTGTTTATAGTTGTTCATGAACTAAGTAACAAAAACATTACTAAAGTAATATATAAGAAACTCGAAAGAGCAGTTAGCTAAAATAATTGTGTATTAAACCTAGGATGGCCCATAAAGCCCTAAAGCTTATTCCAATGGGGTCCTGATAAATACCTTATAGTTAAAAAAAGAAAAAGAAAAATAAGACTTTGGTTTTAGGAAGTTCACATGAAAATGGAAAATGAAGATAAATGTACATTATAATATATTTCTATGCTCTATAAACAATTATATTTCATTTGATATAAAGTGCATTAGAATTAAAACAAGTATTGTTCAGTCTATCATGAATAAATAAATAAACCATGTGACTTAAGAAATATTAGCCACATCTAACAAATGGCATTTAACCGCTTTCTTGAACTGTCCAATTTTAGTCATCTGTTTTATTTGCACAGGTAGTGAATTTCAATCATTAATTGCAGATTAATAAAAAGTTATATTTTCTTTTCCATTAGATTTTGGAACAACAAAATTGTATAATTTAGAGCGGGTAAAATAAGAATGTAAATCTCTTGTAAACATAAAACTTTCTTTCATATAAGAAGGTCCTGTACTATTTACAATTTTAAACACATGGTTCAAACGAAGCTGCTTGTTTCTAGCTTCAATATTCAAAAGAGACATATCAGCGAGAGTTTGACAATTGACACTTTCCCTTGGACCAATATCATTACATAAATCTCACAATTTTATTTTGACATATCTGGAGTTTGTCTTTAAAACATTTACTTAAACTAGGATACCAAGAAGAACAAGCATAGTCTATATGACATTGTATAAGGGCAGAACACAAATGTTTCCTAGTATTATAATCTAACACCGAAGCATGTCTATACAAAAATTTATGTATAGAATTGACCTTTGATACAATAGAGTTAACAACTGTTCCCCAGACAAATTGTCATCAATACTTAAACCTAAATACTTTACAGATGATGTTGGAGAAATAGTATGATTATGGCACACAACTTTAAAACTAACATCTCTTTTTAATTTCCTTTTAGCACCAAATAGAATACACTCGGTTTTACCCAATGAAGTGATAACTTTTTCAACTAGTCAACTAACCAAGATGAACATGATTCTAAGACAGTTCCAAGTTTTTCAGATATGATATTTGGATCTTTATGGGCAAATAAGATTGCACTATCATCAGCATATAGTATCAGTTTACATGTTGGATCTATACTGATTTTCATATCATTTACATAACAAAGAAACAATAAAGGGCCTAGAATACTGCATTGTGGAACACCGCATGTAACAGGCTGAAGATCAGAATAAACATTATTAACACAAACATTTTGCTTTCTACCCGTTAGATATGACATGAACCAATCTGTAGATTTAACACCCATGATTTTAAGTTTACCACATAGAATATCATGGTCTACAGTGTCAAATGCTTTCTGCAAATCTAACATAACCATTCCGGTATACAGACCTTTGGCGTTGTTATCTCTTATAAATTCAAGTAAGTGTATTAAACATGTATCTGTTGAATAAGAGCTCCTAAATCCTGATTGTAATTCATACAACAAGTTGTTAGCAACAAGAAACTTCTCCAATTGTACATACACAGATTTTTCTAAGATTTTAGATACAATGCTTAAAATACTAACTGGTCTATAGTTACCAACATCCAGATTACTATTTTTCTTATATAAAGGCTTAACTCGAGCAGTTTTCATGTCTTCAGGAACATTATTATCAGATATTGACATATTTACTATAAATGTTATTGGCAACTTCAGAACATTTGCCCCATCTTTCAGTGTATAAAAATATTTCAAAATAAACAAATTTGGAATTCAGAAAGTTAGTGGGAAGGTCCGAATGCAGAAATTACAATCTAAAGAAATATTTAGAACAATGTACTATGGTATTGCTATGGCTATATTAAGAAACCTTCCTTGATACGACCTCGACCAAGAAAAGGTCCGTTACTTGCCGTCAATTGGTCAACTGATTATTAAAGTTAAATAGATCCGGTTAATTTACTGCTTTAATTATTCACTGGCCAATTACATCTGTCTAACGGTCCCTTCCTTAGCCGACGTTGTGTCGGGAAACGTTTTCTGAATATAGCCATTAATGTACAACACATGGTGCTTTGGCGTGTTGTGTGGTCGTCTTAGCAATTTTTGTCAAGCGGACATAAATAAAGTCACTTACTTCATGGTTAAGTCTTCTTTTTGCATCCTTGTGTTGTGGGCTTGTGTCTATATAAACAAAATTATTGAAAACAGGTTTAATCACATGTATGGTGTTCAAAACGGTTGGAAAGCGACGTGTGCGGTGTTCAAAAAGTGTGTAAAATGACGGACGCATATGGTATTTCAAAAGTGTGGAAATTGACGCTCATGGTGTTCAGAAAATGCGTTTAGCACTTGAGAATAAATATTAAGCATCAATTAATTAAATTTCTACAGTTAACCGCACAATCTCAAATTAGATAAGACATCGATGTACCTGATAGTTTTTATAACTGATTATACAAGTAAAAGTACACAATTTATTAAAATGGAAACAAAAAATAAACTGATCTCTAACAAAGTTACAAATGATTGCTCCTTCAGGGTCGACATTTTATCCTTTTTTGACAAAGTGAATCCTACAACTATATTGAATAACATCCTGTGTCGTACAGATCATTTTATTACCTCAGTAAAGCCCAGTTACATCGTGAAATTACCTTACAACATGACTATGTCTTAAAACATAACATCACCTTACAACGTGACAGCATCTTACAATATGACTACATTTTAAAACGTGACAGCGTGAGTACATCTTACAACGTGACTACATCTTACAATGTGACTACACCTTGCAACGTGACATCACCTTACAACGTGACATCACCTTACATCTTACAACATGACTACGTCTTACAACATGACTACATCTTACAACGTGACATCACCTTACAACGTGACTACACCTTGCAACGTGACATAACCTTACAACGTGACATCACCTTACATCTTACAACATGACTACGTCTTACAACATGACTACAACTTACAACGTGACATCATCTTACAACGTGACATCACCTTACAACGTGACAGCACCTTACATCTTACAACATGACTACGTCTTACAACATGACTACATCTTACAACGTGACATCACCTTACAACGTGACATCACCTTACAACGTGACTACATCTTACAACATGACTTCATCTTACAGCATGACTACACCTTACACGTGACATCACCTTACAACATGACTACATCTTACAACATGACATCAACTTACAATATGACTACATTTTTCAACATAACAACACCTTACAACATGGCAGCATCTTACAACGTGACTTCATCTTACAACGTGACTACATCTTACAATGTGACTACATCTTACAACGTGACTTCATCTTACAACTGACTACATCTTACAATGTGACTATACCTTACAGTATAGTAGTGTATGTTTTTGCTGCTCAAACCTAATCTGAAATTTCTTTTAAGTTTTGTCTTTTACTGCTTTTAATTTATTCAGTTTTATGTGTGTCCCTGTACTTTGTAGTAGTATAAGAAGGAATGTGCCCACCCCCGAAATTTTGCCCATACCGAAATTTTGCCCATACTGAAATTTTTGCTTATTACGATATGTTTGCGCATGAACGATGTAGGGGAAGTAACTGTTACAGAAATTGGGGGTTTATTATCGCAAGAGTGATGCTCTTGAATGATGTGTGGATTGAAAAAAGAACATTGTTTTAAAAGATGAATGTCAATAACCTCTGAAAAACTAATTTTTTGATATATATTTAAAACGATACATTTGAAGAGGTATAGTTTATTCACGCTGAGAGAGCAGCAGACTTTTCAGGTTATAACGACCGGTTCGGAGACCATATCATCGCTTTTGCGTCCGCCATTCAATTAGCACTTAATGTCCGGTGTGTAAATCTTACATGCATGAGTCGGTTTTCTATAGGATGTGTAGCGAGCAAAGGTCACATAATATATCTCTAAGGGGTATAGTAGGAATTCACTATTATATATATCAACACTATAAGCCACACGAAGTGACAAGATGAGTCATTCAGGAGGTATGATGAGGTATTGAGGAGGGTAATGAGGGGCATGAGGAGGTAATGAGGAGGTACGAGGAGGCATGAGAAGGTAATGAGGAGGTATGATGAGGTATTGAGGAGGTTACCTCCGATTAGTTAACCATATTTGAATCATAAACTTAAGAAGGACTCCATTTAAGCGTGTAAGTGAACAATATAGTCGAACTGATAGATAAGCTGGTAGTAAGTAGGATATATACCTATTTACGTGTGAATATCGATATTATTGCAACGGTGGTTTTTAAACGTCTTAAAGCTTGAGTCTTAAACGATAAATAAATAGAATGACATTTTTTACTTCAGTGATTGCTTGGATGTCAAGAAGTGAAGACGCACACCTGAGAAAAATGGAAAAATTCGATACAAAAAGAAAAGAGAGTAAAGAGGAAGTTTAATAGGAGCGCATCTCGTAAAAGCCATGTGCCTCATTCTGAAATGTATATACGGATGGTCCTCCCAGCGGAGCAGACGACAGCTATAGCTAAGAGTATGCTTGATCGTCAGTCCAAACCTAAAGTGACATTAATCGATCTGGAATTGCAACGAATGAAAGAAGTCAGTAAAACACGGAAGCTTAAAGGTTCCATAGGGAAGTTAGATGGTATTAGTAACAAGAGTAACAAGAAACTTAGGCAGAGGGCACCATCTGCGAGCAGAAAGCCGAAGCAGACCTCAAAAGAAGATGAAAACATCACTACTATTGGACAGGTATTAAACTGAACACTTACATGACTCCTCCTCATTTGCAGTTTAGCCTTCAAGCGCGATGTTTTGAATGTGATATATGTTTCAAAGTCTTTAGAAGACGGAATAATATGTTGCGGCATAAAAGGTCTGCACATCCGGACGAAGATTCAGAGGAAGACGCGATGTCAGACATTTCTGTACAAGAGGACATTTTTGGACCTGTTAATGAAAACAATTCTGATAACAGCGACGACGATATGTCTGTAACATCTGAGAAGAGTTTAGATATTGACCCTTGGGAATACTTGTAGAGGAAGCGTTTGATAAGTGCCAGTCGCAGTATGAAACCGAAGTGAAGGGCTTATGGAAGAAGAAACCGAGATCAGTGAAAGTGAAGCCAGAGAAAATGTCTTTGAGGACATGAAAAGCACTTACAGGAAAGCCATGATGAACATTTTCGGTAGAAAACTGGTGTGGTTCGATGCTATGAAGAAGGATCCCATCTATAAAGCGATAAAGAAGACAGTCAATCAACTAATTGCAACAGAACACTACGAAGGGAGGAAGCCTTAAAGTACGCCATTCTTAAACGGAGATTTCTGTTTGATAAAGTGCTGGACAATTACGTCACTCCACAGTTGGAAGAGGAAGAAGATACGGAACAAATGGAAATAGTAAAACGATATTGTCGAAGCTAAAGTGAGCTGCGTGTCTTTTTGTATAAAAAAGCCTTTATGATCTGTGACATTTCTATCAACGAATTGACTGACTTCATTCATTTGTTCCATCTGCAAAGAGCAAAACTTGTGTCTGTTTTATTAAAACTCACGCTTTTATATTAAAGAAATGTAGATAATTTAGAAGAAAAAATAAGTCTAGCTAATAAACACAGATGTTGCTTTTGTGACTTCTCTTTCTCGGTCATTTTTCCAATAGGTGGTGTTTACCATTTAACTAAGGGTATATAAAAACGTCTAGCAACAAGCAAGAGTTTAAATCAAGTAATAAGCTTTTATCTAAAACTATTCATTTCAAATATACGCAAGATTAAAATAATGTTTTCCTAAGCGCTCACCCCACTAAAATTAACGCTATTCAAAGAAAAGGCTTGCGGTTACGGGTCGCAGTGTGTGCTTGGAGTTCTTTCAAAAAATGTAATTTAATCGTGTCACCATGACAATCTCGCTTGTTATTTAATACCTGTTTGTGGTTTTTATAAGTATGCAGTTGATGTCCTTTCGAAATATATTAGTTATCAACTTTTTTTTAAATATTTGATTAATCTACATGTATGTTGAGAAATATACGCAAAAGTTTGTTTTATTTTCATTGCATTATACGCTTGAATAAACCGTGCTATTTTTTTATAACTGTTTCATTTGGAATTTCACAATGGGTAGGTTCCATTTATTGGTCATTGGGGTGCTCATTAAAGTCCAGTATTACTTGTATGATTTCGACGGCATACCCCAAATTTGAAATGAAATAATCCGAAATATCAACATACATGTCTCATTTGCAGAAACCAGTGCCATATAGATAGAAATCGAATAAAACATTTTTGACGCATATAGCCGCAAACATTCAGGAGACCGAACCAAACGACTTTTACCTCCCTTAGATATCCCTAAAAGGTTAGAATCCGTTTGCTTGGTCTGTTTCTCCTCACTACCTCCGAGGCTTTCATTTTCACATGCTTGAGAAATGCCTTACGGTTTTCAAACACGCAGTCGCAGCATACACATATATTTGAATAATACTCGCATGTATGCCATACTCTGAAGTGGTGTAATAGGTTTCTCCAAAGCCAAAAAAAAACGTAACCACTTTCATACAATGAAATATGATGTTCTTGTCGTTACTCTCCATAGTGAGATAACGGTCTCGCTTTTATTAGCAACTGACCTCCCCGTCTGTACCAAATCACTATCATATATATCAACACTATAAGCCACAAGAAGTGACCCTCCTCATAACCTCCTCGTACCTCCTTATTACCTCCTCAATACCTCATCATACCTCCTCTTTACCTTCTCATGCCTCCTCGTACCTCCTCATTACCTCCCCATGCCTCCTCATTACCTCCTCAATACCTCATCATACCTCCTGAATGACTCATCTTGTCACTTCGTGTGGCTTATAGTGTTGATATATATAATAGTGAATTCCTACTATACCCCTGTAGAGATATATTATGTGACCTTTGCTCTGCTACACATCCTATAGAAAACCGACTCATGCATGTAAGATTTAACACCGGACATTAAGTGCTAATTGAATGGCGGACGCAAAAGCGATGATATGGTCTCCGAACCGGTCGTTATAACCTGAAAAGTCTGCTGCTGTCTCTCAGCGTGAATAAACTATACTCTCTTCAAATGTATCGTTTTAAATATATATCAAAAATTAGTTCTTCAGAGGTTATTGACATTCATCTTTTAAAACAATGTTCTTTTTTCAATCCACACATCATTCAAGAGCATCACTCTTGCGATAATAAACCCCCAATTTCTGTAACAGTTACTTCCCTGCATCGTTCATGCGCAAACATATCGCAATAAGCAAAAATATCAGTATGGGCAAAATTTCGGGGAGGGGGGCACACCCTTTTAATACTACTCTTTGTCGTTGAATTTCAGGACTTCAGATGCGTAGTAATTAAATTACGAGTGCATAGCACGAGTGCTTTTATTTTTTGCATTTGAACGATGGACTGTATTTTATTTAACGATAAAATATTGGCACATATTTATTATTTCGATTCTACCACGTCATTTTCTTTGAAAACTATCCCGAACTATTTTTAACTCGTAGCAGTACATCATTGTAACTTTAAAACGCCAAAAGCGAATGAACGCGTTTGTTAACATACGTCACGTCACTGCGTCATTTCGCGGCACGTCGTCCTTGGATAACGTGCTGTATTTTATCGTAAAATAAAACACAACCTTTTCCCTATATTTGTTTAAATAGGAAACGAAGCCATGTTTTGTCATGTGACAAGTTCAAAAAAGCTACATGATCACCTTTTTAAATTTATATTTCTCCGGTGTTTTGCGTCCGAAAATTTGTGGCAAACGCATCAAATTAAGTGAATGTTTGCAGAACTGATCGCCTTTGTATAGAGTGGGGAACCTATGCTGGAGGTATTTTGAATGTATATCAGCTGTTTAAAAGCAGGAAATCCTAACCATTTTGATTTGGCTCAGCGAAAACTAATGTTATCCCTGCTAAATCGAAACAAGATGTTGATGTGCTTCATTAAGTGACTATGTCGTTCTGGGAGCTATTGACACGACACATGTCAAAACTTGAAATTTCACCATGAAGGGGCCTATGCTGGTGGTATGTGATATTTGACAACCAAAAGGCAGGAAACAGTTTTTAGAGCCTAAATATTAACTAACAAGAGATAACAGTTTCCATATAATATATTTTTTATACAAAAGAAATAAGTTTTATCAAAAATGCTAACTTTAACTGGTTGATTTTAATGTTTATATTTAAGACTTTTACTAGCCGAAATGAACCAGTACAAATGTATCGGCTGCTGTGACGTCACAGGCTGCATGCGTGGCTATCACTACGTTTGCTGTTAAAGCACTTCATCAACTGTAAATGCTGATATACCCTGAAATTCATTTCTTCATCTGTTTTTCTGTAAATAGCCGTTTTTCAGAGATACCACCAGCATAGGATACCACCAGCATGGTTCCACACTCTAATTCCTCGAGGCGCAAGTTATTGATTTTCATACGCGTTGAGCAGTAGTTCACCGCGGATCTAAGTACCCAGCACTTACGAGCGTGGATATTTTTATCAGTTAATAGAGCGTAATGATATTTTAACAATTTTGAAAGACCTTTGGTCTCAAAGAACCAATTACAAATTTAAAAAAGTAAAACTTGAAATAAATGTTAAATACTTTCAATAGTCCTCAGGGAATAATAATTATAAGCTGTTTTTCTATTTACAACAACTCTTTAATTCAATTTTCGGCAATATTGCCTTTTTCAAGAAATTTGTCTGCACTAGTGCACTAGTGTAGTGCAGACAAATTTCTTGAAAAAGGCAATTTATTGCCGAAAATTTGAATTAAAGGTTCGAAATAAATGTGTTGAAAAGTCGACTTAAAAAGACTTAAAAAGGATATACGTATATAGGTCCATGCTTATTCTAAACGCTTTTAATTACTTCTCTGGCTCTGTAGTATTTGGCCCGATTACTGTATCTTAATTCGGTTTTTATACACTTTTTAAAAGAACGTCTGCTGCTCATTGCTACAGCGCACATTCATTCTTTGTTTACATTCACCGCTGTTAATCTAGCAACAGCTTTTAAGTGCAGTAAAAAACGTGACATTTGGAGACAAAAAATGTAAATCAGAATAAGAACGACATGTTACGTGATGAGTAATTAAACTCCGATGAACCATGATGGTATTAGTTCTATGAGGACTCACTCACAGCTATTCTTTTTGGAAATTGCCTTTAATGTAGCTGATATATTGGACTCGTGTAACATATGTTTTTTATCAGTTTCATCGAAGATTTTGTTCTTGATGTCGTGTTTCGACCCAACCCTTTGAAACTGGAGTTGTTAAAACATGACAGACGCTTCAAAGAATTATAACAAATTTACCAAAGGCTTCGAAATTTGAGCGCTAAAAAATTCACTGCTCAATTACCGATACAAAAGGAACAAACATTTTCTTCTTCTCGGTCAATGGCTAGCAGACAAAAACACTATTATGACCAGGCTAAGATGGTAGCTAACGTATTCAAACAATTTACTTGTCCATCCCTTTTACATTACAACGGATGAATGTGTTTTTATTCTGGCTCTACCACTTGCTACCAGGTGACCTTTAGCGACAGTTTTTCGGAACAGTACAATTTTTTAGGCCATCCTTTTACCTTTCTCCAGTTAATTAGGAGCAGCAGGCAAAATGAATATATATACATTTGAAAATTAAAAAGCGACATACTCGGTATGAACATTGGACAAAACATCAGCCGAATCTGCTTAACATTGAAAAACAAACAGTTAGCAACAATAGCCCAAAATTGTCCAATTTCAACTCTCTATCGCCTCAAACCAAAATGAAATTTCCATCTCTGTCCAATAAATAATATGCGACCACTCGAGGATAATGTCTGTGTTTGTATTAGGTAATCAAGACACAGGATCTGGGATGTTATCTTTCTATACTTAAAATGGCTATTTATCATCTGAGCCGAAGGCTCTGGATAAGCTATTATTATGGGCGGAACTTCCGGTTTCCATAGAAACCTCATGTTAAATTTTTACTAAACTTATCTTTGACCTCTTTCAAAAACTAGGAAATGGTTTCGGTCAAGTGCGCACGTGGTCTGCTGTTAAAATAGAAAACAAAACCTTTAAACGGCTTCTTCTCATGAATCAATTGATCTGTAGCATCCTTGCATTGTCCCCTTTAAACAAAAGAGAAAATGGTTCCGGTCCGGTGCAATTAATGTGAACCAATGGATGGAATGTCCCCAAGCTTGCTACGAAGCAGCCTTGCGTTGTTCCCTTTCGAAATACTAGAAAGGTGCTAAAATTGAAAAACCTATCTCTGTAGAATACTTCCAAACTACGTAATACTATAGAGTTAAACAGTACTAATCAACACTTGGTGACATTAATTTCACCTATTGACCACATGTAATACAGCTTGCTCAGATGAGCGACTTCGGGCAAACTTGGCCCTCTTGATTTCTCTTTTCTCAAACAATCTGGATAGAAAATTGTGTAATGGTCATAACTGTTTTTTAAATATAGTTATGTAAATGTAACCGCATTTTCTTTCTTGAAACTTTACAGGCACCTTAACAGTACGCATTGATTTTGTATGTGATTGTACCCAGCAAGAGCAGAGTTATGGCCCCTGACTTAGATTGTGTCACACGTCGCCAAAAACGTTTCTTACAGTAAGCATGGTAACACGGATGCAGAAATATTCATCAGTTTTTGTTGAATTTCAAAATTTTCCTCTTTTTTTGTTTATCGTGTGTTTTAAAAGCAAAGCTTTTCTAACAATACACTTGTGTATACTGATGGGATAAGCGATAATCTCAAACATGACTTGAATAAGTAGTATTTCACGTGTATTACCTGCTAATAATAGCATTTATGTACATGTATACTAATATGTATTCTGACCGGCAGACGACAAACAACTTGATAGTAATGTGCTCGGTTCGAACGTGGTTGGTATTAAGAGGCAGACATTCCTGCATAAATTAAAGCGACTGCACTCCAAATTTTTAAAAATTTTTTTTTTTTTTAAAAAAAAAAAATTTTATATTTTTTAAAAAAAAAATTTTTTTTTTTTTTTAAAAAAAAAAAAAAAAAAAAAAAAAAAAAATAACCCCCCCCCGTTTTTTAATCCTCGTTCCCCCCCCAAAAAAAAAAAAAAACCCCCCCCCCCCCCCCCCCCCCCTCCCTTTTTTTTTAATAAAAAATAAAAATTTTAATAAAAAAAACCCCCCCCCCCCTTTCCCCTCCTTTTTTAAAAAAAAAAAAAAAAAAAAAAAAAAAAAACAAAAATTTTTTTTTTTTTTTTTTAAATTTTCCCCCCCCACCCCCCCCCCCCCCCCCCCAAAAAAATTAAAAAATAAAAAATTTAAATTAAATTATAATTTTTTTTTTTTCCCCCCCCCCTTTTTTTTTTTTCTTAAAACAGTTTGAATTTATTAGTTCATCGTAATTTTACGCAGATGTATAGCGAACTCTACCGTCTGCAAGAATTCATGAAACATTGTGAACTGATAAATAATTGTAAAAGTTTCTTTTGCATTTGGGTATGTTTATACATGTAATTTCACAGTACTCACCGCATCCATTTGATACATTCGTTGTGTATATAGCGACAAACAAAACAGAGCCACTAATACAAAGAATAAAACATTTGTTAATTTCCTCCAGCAGATGAATGCAGTAGCCTTAATCATCATGAGAACCTAAACATGAAACTGAAAACGTTTCAACGAAAACATATGCCGTAACCATTTATGCTTAAGAGGTACAAAAGTACATTGTAAATAGAGAAAATATAGCATATAGTTTGTTTGAGTAATGTAAGGCAAGTGTGAACACATTCAATACCACAATTGCAACTGCAAGGACGTTTTCGGTTAATTAAGAAAATGAAAACAGCATCTGCTGCGAGTATATCGCCATTCTTTTCATTAAAAGTTGGAATGAGTGAATATTGTTTTATCCTACCATCACTGCTTCATTTGTACAAAATCGGCCTGTCGTATAAACATGAGGTTTACACGACAGGCAAGCTTTACACGACATGGCAACGGTCTGCCATACTGACATTCTTTTTTTAGCCGCCATTTTTAAACTTTTAATCGACTACCAACGTGATTTTAAAACGCTACAACTCATATCAATGTGCCATTTTACACATGCTTTTATAGCTGGTACTTATATTGTCATTTTGTACAAAATCAAAGATGAATGACAAGTTTTAAATAATTTAGGACAGCTTTACGAAAAACTTTCCTCACTGGCCTTAGTAACAGCTGATGACGGACTACTTTCATGACCTAATTTACATGTAAACAATTAAACATTGATTAAAATGCTGACACAATAAAAATAAAAACATGAGTTTTCTTTTGTATACTGCAGTAATTATTTAATTTTCAACATCAACAAATGTCATTTTCAAAATACATAAATACTGGTAGATCTAATCATGATTTTTTCTCAAATAAGGAAAAGCTGTATTAATTTGTCAAAATTAATTGTTTCACTGTTTTTAATCTTTCTCTCTCTGCCAAAATATACAGTAAATGTCTCTGAATTTAACTAGAATGAACTAGAACTGTGGAGAAAATTGAATGTTTATGCACTTTAACACTCATGATGTTGCAAGTTTGTGCAAATTTATTTAATTATTGAAAAACTGCTAATATTTAAGAAAAAAACATGCATGATCTTCTGATAAACCATTGCATGTTGTTGCATTTAAAGGGTTTATCCCAAGCATGATGTTTTTATTATATAGACCCTGACCAAATGGTTAAATATCCAAGTATTTGATTGAAAATTGACTGTCTGTGCACTTTAACACTCATGATGTTGCAAGTTTGTGTAAATTTATTTATTTCTTGAAAACCTGCTAATATTTAAGAAAAATGCATGCATGATCTTCTGATAAACCATTGCATGTTTTTGCATTTAAAGGGTTTATCCCAAGCATGATGTTTTTATTATATAGACCCTGACCAAATGGTTAAATATCCAAGTGTTTGTTTGAAAATTGAATGCCTGTGCACTTTAACACCCATGATGTTGCAAGTTTGTATAAATATATTTAATTCTTGAAAACTGCAAAAATTTAAGGAAGATGCATGCTTGATCTGCTGATAAACCATTGTTGTTGAATTCAAAGGGTTTATCCCAAGCATGATGTTTTTATTATATAGACCCTGACCAAATGGTTAAATATCCAAGTATTTGATTGAACGTGAACTGTGGTAGGGCCTATAACCAAAGAGTCACTCAGTGATCATTTTCATGTAGATATGTTATTCTTAAAATTTAATATGGCAGAAAACATTAATCTCCATGCATCACAAAGATAAATAAGAACTTATCAACATTTAGCCATTTTAGTCATAAAGTCACTAATGAGCTCCTGTGTCTTACTTCTTAAAAGTTCTTTCTAATAATTTTCAGCTTATCATACATTGTAAGTTATGATAGGTAGGTGATATTAGATCAACAAGTTAGCCTATTGATTGAGTATTGAAATATATTTTTTTGTCACTGGAAGGATTGAAGTTTGTCAGTATTGCAAGATTTGAAGTCCTTTCTTTTAATATGATATTGTACAATATTGTTTATTTGAGTCATTCAATCACTGTGTCAATCATTCCTTCAGGAAACATCTGGTCCAGAAATTACGGGATCACACCTATTTCTTGAATAAAAGATGTTATCCCAAAGCTGTCATTGAATACAGTTTGAATATCTGGCACGAATGACTCATATTTGAATATATGTTCCACTTGTTTTTTGCAACTTGGTTTTTGTTCCAGTCCATCTCTAAGCCAAGAGTCCTGTTTTGGAAGAGAAACAAATGATGTTCGAATCTTCTAATCAGCAACTGTTGACTACATGTCTCAGACCAACCGAGTCAGTATCAAGCAACTAAGCGCGTCCCGTAGATATACATGGCATTTCTATTTACCTCAGTCAGCTCCAGTCCAGGGTTCAGTTCAGCGACACCCCACCCACTCGCACTTATAGCACATATTAGAATCTATACAGTTTTATGGTGCAGTCTTCAGTGTTCAAAATGTCCATATTTATAAATGCAATCAGTAAGTAATCGTGGTTATCACCTGAATGGCTAACAAATGTTAAAATCCGGTATTTTTAGTGAATATTTCACGTCATCACTGTTCATGACACATGTTGTATTGACTGACGTCACTTATATGACTAGCACAGTAGCAGACATTAATAAAGCCTACCAGTAATGTTTATCTCATTCAGTTTAGAATAGCTTAAAATAACAGTTTTAGGTGTTGAGCTTTTTAAGTTTTATTTTTGCATGTTGTTTCACTTCAGTCTAACACGGACGTGTTTGTGTAGTGATTAACTTGATCGAAATAAATGTGTAATTGGGTTGTGATGTAATGTATTCATACGCGTCATAGCGACAGACAGTTTTAAAGCTGGAATTTAATCTGAATTAATAAAAAAAAAAACGAAAAAGACATTTTTATGTAAAAGGTAGGATAAAAAGAATATTAGGTTCCGTCTTAGTGTGATTGAATTTATTAGGCTCGTCTCCGAAAAGTTTATACGGCTCGGCAGAGCCTCGCCGTATAAACCTTTCTCCAACTCGCCTAATAAATTCAATTACACTGAGACAGTAACCTAATATTCTCTATCTATGGCACACTGACGATTTAATGATTTCTTTTTTGCGCTAGGTCTCTTTAGCCAA